>BMAV01019864.1:135954-186166 GCA_019973955.1 Trichonephila inaurata madagascariensis
AAAGAGAGAGTTATGTCTTATCTTTAATGTCTCATTCTATGCTTTGATTTTCATACTCAACTCTGACTACAGATGACAAGGGAAACTTATTTTCCGACTCACCCTCGTAGTTAAAACCGAATGATTATTTACAGAAAATAAATTTGGTGTATAATATCATTTTTTTTCAATAAATAATGCTGATCCGATAACTCTTAGACAGTTTTTCTTCTTTCCTTTACAATGAAGATTTATGATTTTGCTTCGATTATGGATAATATTTATCACATTTGTCTGCAGAGAATAGTCGAAAGGTTAAACACACTGTCTTTGTCTTAAAAACATTTGTTGGAAGCAGTTAAAATATTTCTAAATAACTAATACATTTTTCATATATATATACACATGGATACTAAATAACTGCTGAATAGTTTCATGATTTAAAACAGCTTTCGGTGATTTGGAGTTTCATTAAACGAATAAGAAAACTTTTTTTTAGAAAAAAAAAGTTGCGTACAAATATATTAATGGTAAAAATTTTTGATACTTGATAGAATATTAGGTATTAGTTACAATTGGAATTCCAAGAAACAAACATTAAGTTGAATTCCATGTTGAAAAACTCTATTTTGTAATCCAAGTATATTTTACAATAGTATAAAAAAATTCTAGCCACGTTTATGGCCGTGTTATCATCTTTCGCATCACTATTTATTAACAAGTAGTTAACAAAATTTAGGATCATCATATATTTTTAAGTGTTGCAAAAATATTGAAAAATGTGAATCATCGATGTATAATAAGCACGCACAGAAACAGGATTATTTTTTTTTCTTTTTGATAAATTAGAAAATGCAATATTAAGTGCATTTAACTCATTAACGTCAACTCTTATTTGTAAAATTTAATTAAAATGGGATTTAGAGTTCCTCTTGATTTGAATAACTCAATGCAATGTTGTTCTTTTTCGGGACAATACAAACTAGTGGAATGAGGCGGCCGTCATACATACACAGAAGCAGTAATTACCTTAATTATTAGGTCACTGAAATTAATTAATTAATTAGGGTCACAAAAGTTTTCTTAATTCATTTGAATCCTAAGTGCGAGTTTGTAGTCGATCTGAAATATGTTTTGAAACCATCAATCATTCTTAAGGAGACTACCTACCTCCGGACCCAATTTTTTTATACAAACAAATTGAGTGTTTTTAGGAAGAAAAATAAAAAAAAATATGCAAATACATAAAGTTTTCTAAATAAATAATGTACTTTTAGAAAAATTGGTTGTTTTCAAGGAAATTTTACCAAATTTTTACTAAAACGGGTAACACTGTATAAAAAGTTCTAATTCAATAAACATAATTTTCTGTACACACAACATACACATTATGGTGCTCTTCAAAATGAACCAAAATCTAAGAGAAATATTAAAATACAAAAAAAATTACAGACAATTATACATAATAATATAAAAATTTTGATATTTTATTTTCTTTTTAAAAACTACCCCAAAAGAAAAAATATTTAACCTACAACAAAACTTATCATCCATTTTATGAAAAATGGTATAATAAACATTCCTACAAAATTTCGAAAACGTTATCTAGTTTGGTTCTTAAGATATCATGTATCAGGTAAAGCGTTTCTTTCGAAAACATTATTTTGAGAAAAACACATTTAAAGTTTTATCTTACTGCCCTTTTACATAGAGTGTGATGTTTTTTTTTAAAATCACTATAAATTTATTTCTATTTCGCGTAAAGGAAAAGGAAAAACTATTTTGGAAAGAAAAAATTTCAAACTATCAGATTTTGAAATAAAAAAAATACCTCATGTAGACGAGAAACGACAGTTTCAAGGTAGGCAATCAACTACCTTAATTTGGAATTCAGAACAATTACGCTGTTTTTATGCAAAATAATTATTGTGATACTAATCATACTGAGACGAACTTATAATTTAAAAAAAATTAGCACAAACTGTTTCGTTTTTTTCCAAAAATTGTGTTAAAGTACCTGATGTAACAATTATTTTTATATAAAGGAAGTTAGTACATAATAGTTTCTAAGATATAACTATATCTTAGTGTTGATAATATAATAACTATATATTAGTATATTAAGTGTATAACTTAATAACTACATATTAGTGTATTGAGTGTTGAATTCTATGCTCATAGAGCAGACGAAAGTATTTATATTCATTACACTATAATTCATACAGTTAAAAATTAATGCTTCGAATTAATAACAAAATAGTTACAAAAAAAATTCCCTTAAAGATCACTTTTGTGAAAGTTAGCGTGGGATATTTCCTGATTATATTGCGTAGCACTTTATCATTTTGATCTGAAGGCTTTTCCGATCTCGGCTTATCTTTGAAAGAAAAATCACCCAAATTATATTTTGCAAACCTTCTTTATCCTGTTCGAACTGTTACTGCGCCCTCTTCAAACACATCACAGAAGATTTTTTTAGCTTTCATCGAGTAATTTTCTTTTTAGAACTTATACAACATACAGTGTCCTTTATATAGTCTTATGTTCACAGTTTTGCAAGTTTAAAAACCCTGACAAAAATTCGAAAACAATGCGTATAATTCATCAATTATATACTAATCTAACTATTGAAACTTGTTTCAATCGGATCCGGATTCATGCTAAGGATCAACAACATATAAATTGCACATGTTCAAAAACGTCAGAACTTTTCTTTATACCTAATAATTTTTCTCTTTATACATTCCAGTGATACTGTCAGATTTATATTCGGATAAAAATTTTAGCATATTTATAATGTAACCCATTTCTATATCTGGATAGTAAATTGCAAGAATTGTTTTTAGAAAGTCTATTCTAATATTATTAATTTTTATCTACATTATCCGGAAGAGCCATCATTACCTCGACGACGCCTGTTATCAAAAATGTCTTATATATTTAATGGAAAGTTGTTTTTCTTACTTTTGCGAAACTCTGCTATATACGTGCTTCTTTTTCAAATGATTGTAACACAAATTATTTCCTACAAAAAAATTATTTCTGAAATTTCAAACTTATTAAATCAAATTCCATTACATTTTTTATGCCCCAATTTTTGTTCGAAAGCCTGAGATTGCATTTGGTTAGTTCATAAATTTTTTTAACTGTATTCGATCTTTATTTTATTATTATTATTATTATTATTATGTGTGCCTTTGAGATTTTGAACTGGGATGTCATATTTTCATGTTTTGTAATATTTATTTTATTTTTGTTTTTCTTCCCCTAAGAATTGGTGTTTTATCCTGATATATTAAAATGTATATATACGTACATACTGATGCAGGCTAAACATACACCCATATTTTTATCCTTATAATATATTTAGATTGACTTGAAAAATTAAACACTTTTTTTTTGCGTTACGTGATACTTAGGCGTTGACGTAATATAAAAATCAGTAAGTAATAGCTAACATGTTCATTCTTAAATTGAAAAAATAATATGTATCAATAAATTATATTGTTCGAGACATTTACACGATTTAAATGATCATGATATAGAAATTAATCAGAATAAAAACATTCGAAAAGTATCTGAAGCTAATTTTTTTTCTACACCCTTCAGCCTATTGAAAGAATTTTATGTGTAACAATATTTCTTGATTAGACTTTTTATTTTTCTGTTTCTATGTTTATACTACTTTCCTTGTATTGCCTGTCATTATTGGAGAACTTTGAAGTCTGTTGAATTTTTGCTGCCCTATACTGTTTTGCGAACTACTAATGGACCCCATAGCAGCCTTCCTTTGATAATAACTTATTCTTTTTATGATTCATAGATCTCCTATTGTATACGTACTAACTTCAATCAGAGCCAGATGCTTTCATGCACTTTCTTTAATAATTAACTGATAGGGATGCAGAACTTCATGAAAACACATCAAATCAGAAAAATACGGGATTTTGTATGTATTATTTAAGAAAGAGCGTATGTTTTTTGTCCATTATTAATACTACTTTTCAGTATCTTCAGCCAGTTTGCCATGAGCCTTAAAATTAATCAGATTGATAACTATATTAACTAACATATATATTACGGTGAATATGTCCAACATTTACTACAACCTTAGACATTTGTATCTATCCATTGAAAGCAGTTTTAATAAACATGTTGCAAGTTTCTCATTAGCGCTGAAAGCTTTAAATGATTTTTCTAAGTAATGAACCTGAAAATGCCAGACTAGATGTTCCGAAACTGAAACTCTCCATTGGGAATTAATTTCCTTCAAAACGTTTCGTTCAAATACTTTAATTAATTGCTTAAATTACTGGCTATGTTCTATACTATTACTTTCTCTAGAACTATGAAAATCTAAGATGTTTATTGTTGTTAATGCAAATGAGTAAATTAAGGAGGGAAATTGCTATTATTAAAAAAACATCTTCCAGAGAGTTATTTAAATCTATATGACTAAGACTATAATCGACTCTAAAATAATACAAATGCACAAGAAATATAATACGCAATTAAATTAAAAACTATATATTAAAGTACACTAATTCTGGACTATTAAATAAATTCTAAGGAGATATATAGATGGGCGTTAAAATATTAATCTTTAACAACGAAGGAAAATTTATGTTACAAAAATTAATTTAAATAAATCACTTAAAATGCCCATAGATTTTTATAAGTTAGTTACCTTCAACATATACATTGCTTGCGATTAAAATTGCAACACCATGAAGGAAAGAAAATACAAAAGAGATATTTATAGTAAGTAACACGTATGGTATGGAGGCCGAATGATTAAATTTGCAAACATTTTAGGGACTTACAGGAGAGCAAAATTAGTAAAAACAGCTACCAACACTGGCAGCTAAAACGGTCCTTACCTGGTTAGGCATAGAGATGAACAATGCTTGTGGATGACAGAAATGGTAACTCCTTACCTGCTCTTCAACTATGCCACATTTAAAAAGTAATACAAGCTGGAAATGAGTTTCGGGCCATTCTCTCATTAACCCAAGGCCATGTGTTTTCAATGGGTTAAATATATGGAAACCATGCAAGTCAGGTTTTCAGTCGAATACCCTGTGTATCGAGGAAGGTAAGAACACGACGTGCAACGTGCGGTCTTGTATTATCTTATTGGAAGAGCGCATATGGCAGGCCTTGAACATAGGGCATAACGAATGGACGTTAAATGTCAAAAATGTATCGATCTGCGTTAAAATTACCGTAAATCCAAACTAGAGATGTGCGTGCCGTATATATATTTTCCCAAACCATTACATCAGTTGCAGGGCCCATATGCCAGTTTTAAATGCAAGCAGATTACGAGTGGTCTTCTCGGAATTCCCATACTCGTATAAGGCTATCAGAATACTTCAAACACAACCGGGACTCATCTGAAAAGACGACATTGTACCACTCCTTCATCCAGTTATGTCTTTCAGCACACCAGAGACGCCGTCTATCTCTATGCTATATTGTCAACGGAAGCCGAAATTATGAACACCATGCTGACACTCCACGTTGCTGCAAAAGTCGTCTCTTTGTTGTATCGTCAACGGAAATCGACGTAATGACCACAGTAATGACCACCATGCTGACACTCCACGTTGCTTCAAAAGTCGTCGCATATTGAGCGCATATTGAGAGTGTAGAAAACATGCCAGTTTGCTGATTACTTGTCAGTAATGTGGTTGTACGGTTTTCCAGGACCGACTTCACAATATGTCTGTCATCTCGAGCGGGAGTCACGGTAGGTCAGAAAGAACCTGCATGCCGTTTAATATGACACTCAGCAACCCAATGATTCCATATTAATATGACAGTTGTTGGATTTTGATGAGTGCAAATGGAGATATAACCGAACGATAATCCAAACTTTCGATAGGCAACAATCCTACATCTATTGAAATCCGGTACTTGCTGGTAAGAATTTCTTCTTATTATTCGAATCATAACATGATATCCTGAACACACTTTAACCATATAAAGCACTTTTAAAATGTGAAATACACTACACAACTTTTCTTTTATGCGGTGCTTCAGATGTAATTTCTCCCTCCTGCGTAGTCTAAAAGCATGGAAATGCTAATCATTTACATATCTCAGCCTTTCTTTCATGTGATTTTGACGTTAGCCAGATCATTCCTCTTTTGGGTTGCAATTTTAATGGCCAGCAGTGCTGTATCAAAATGAAAATCTCTAAGCTACTTCCAGTTTGTAAAAGTAAATGTTTTTAAGTTTATAACGTAGTAAATTACAACACAAAAGGAAACTTAAAATAACTAATGACTTCAGAGAGAAAAAAAAATTCTAAGAAATAAACGTTACATCCCTTACTTAAATTTTAATAAATGGTCCCAACTTTGAGACAATTCCTTTCTCTAAAATAAGGCAAACTTAGAACACAACTAAGTACTCTAGAAAACAAAGACTTCCTTGTAAACCACTTAACATGATATTTATATCCGCAAGGACGTGTTCTGCTTCTTTTTGCCTTTTGTTTATTACAGAAAAGTCAACTAACACATGGAAGATTTCTCTTGTTCTACCAAACAATGTCAGTTGACTACATATATAATGAATGCTTCCCAGTATTTCCGAAGAAAGATAAATCAAACGTCCTTTGCTACATTCATTCTATACATTTTATATCTACTTTTTAAACTTTACCCCGTGCATGTAATTTACCATATTAATATCTAACTGAAGAAAAAAGAAATTCAAAGCAATTTATATAATTTCAAAAAGTTGAATTATATTTACTATACATCTGTTTGGATTTTAATAAAAATAATCAGTCTGATTAAATTTATTCTAACTGCAGTGGACCTATTTCATATTTGGTAAATATCATATTTATTCAAATATTTTTTTAATAAAAAATACAATGAAAATAATACTGCTTCATTCTGCAACAATATTTTAAACACTTTTTTTAAAACAAAATATTAAGCGATGGTGATTTTAATAAATATAGTACAAAATAAATACTGTTTTACATAAATTACCAATGAAGACGTGTGCTTACTTTCTAAATCAGAACTACTTTTAGAGAAAATTATTTGCTTACAATAGACTTCAGCTTTATTAATCATAAATATTCTGAATTTTTTTATAAAATATGTCATATAACTAGATAAGAAAAAGTAATAAAAAAGATAAGGGAAATAAAATGGAATTTAATTTAATACCATACAATGAACCAAAAGAGAATTAAAATAAGCATAAATATATGCATATATTTTATAATATGCAAACGCGTGAATATCTCACAAAATTCAAATATCTTGATTTGCAATTGCTTTAGACATTAAAAACTTCAATAATTATTTGATCATTTTTTTTTTCTGTATTTATACAGGCAATACAATATTTCAGATTATTAATATAAGTATGAAATAAATCACAGGGCCCTCCTTTTTACTAAATACGAGAAAAGTATTTTTTTAAACATTGGATATTTTTTGATTAAAACGAATCAAGACTTCAACGCAATTCCAAACAGAATTTCGTTATCAGAAATTTAAATGCGGTAAAATCCGGGGTATAACACGCACCGCTGTATAACGAGCACCTATACTTTCAAGCTACAATATTTAGTTTTTTGGTATATTCACCGTATAACGCGCATCCCCTTTTTTTTTTTTTTTTTTGGAAGAAACCTGAAATGTACGTGCAGCAATGCTCCTATGTTTTGAAGTCATTTATTCGAGGTATTATTCCAAGCTTAAGAAAAAAAAAATAGTATACTTCTAGAACTATAATAAGTTCATAAGGACTGCCATTTCTTTTAAAGAAATAGTATTTCGATTTATGTAGAAGTCTAATTTTTTCTATGCTCATCTTTCTTGTTTTGTTTTTAAAGCTGTGGGGCTCCAGGGTATAACAAGTACCCTTAAATCTCACTCTTTTTTGAGTATTAAAAGTGCGCGTTATACGCCGGATTTTAAGGTAATGAAATTAAATCCAAAGGAAATCTACACAGAATAATTTATTTTCCTCTCAAGTTATTTTTTTTTTTTTTGATATTGTTTTGGTAAAGCATTATACCGGGTGTTCCGATACTTGACGATTTGAGTTAGCTTTGTCATCAAAATCACCTGTGAATGGGACACCAAGTGCTTTATAATTCCGTGCAACGTTCGTAATTTCATAATAAAACAAGTGATGGTCGGCGAAAAATTTATCTTAGCGACAAAATAATAAAAATGATATTGGATTTTTTTCCACGTAAAAAAAAATAGAAATTATTCGAAAACTAATCGAAAAGGGGACTAATGTGATATATTGAGACGGTTTACAGAAATTTGGCAAATGTAAGCAAAGCGCATCACGGCGTCCATTATATCAGATTGTATCGATAATGGTGATCTTCCGAATGGCATGTGTGTGTGTGTGTTTGAGCTTTGCTACATTCTTTGGAGAGTCCCAATACACACGGAACTTTAAGTAAGCCAAAACAAGAAATCTATCGGGATTTTGTTTGCTAATCGTGTGGACCTTATCACTTGGTCTTCAGCAAGAGTTTCCAACAGGACGTCTTTATGTAGCGGGCACCATCCGGTGTGAAGATGAAGTGCCTGAATTATGCACGTATACAGATTCAATAGTCCGCTTGGAATACGTTGAATCGACTTCTCCGGGGTCCTTATTCCTCTCTCAGCTCCACATCAACTACTATCCCCTGCCTGATGTTTACAAATACCTAGTAGTCACATAAGAATTTCCCAAGTAAATCCATTGAATTCAGCTAAATCATTTTGTAAAAATATCGATAATGAACAGAATAAATAAGGACAAAGTAAAACATTGTAATTACAGCAAAAGTACCAGTATTTCATAATTTAATAAATTTAAAAGCTGTGTGTAGTTAACAGAAGAAGCAAGACAAAGACAATAACGCCAAAAATATATAATAGATTTAGCTTATAGATGTAAATAAAAAATTCCCAATGACATCCTTAATTTTTCGCTCAAACGCAAAACTGGAAATTTCAAAATTCTATATGTTATTTGTTAGAATTCAACACCATATTTAATAGTTTAACAAGTCACCCAACCGGTATAGTGGTTAACGACGCTGGCTGCGGTACCGTAAGGACTGGGTTTGAATCCCGGAAAGACATGGATGTTTGTAAATGTATAGTGCTTTAGCGGTTTTTGGTACTCTAAATAGCCGCCGAGCTGTAGGTCCTCTCGTGTGGTTGGTGGACGGGGAAGAGAGGTGGGAAGCCCCTGAACACCCCTAGGGTTTTCTCCCTCTAAATTGGGGTGGAACCGAGCAAAATCGTACTGTAACCTGCATGGTGTTTAAGGCTAAGGATAACGACAGGCGTAAAAATTCTAGCTATTAGCCGCAATGAATTTCGCGGGCCTCGATTTGACTTCGTCGGGCAGGTGGCATTAGTCACAACATAATTTAACAGTGTCTTCCTAAATAAGTAATTCATTAAATAATTCTAAATTGTAAAATTCCTTGCAACTCAGAATTTAATATATATATTTAATGAACAGAAACAAAAACCAATAAAATAAATAAAACAGAAAGTAATCAAATCAATAATATTAATAATTAATAATATCTATTATCATTATATTAGTGTGATGCAAACTTTGAAGCTAGCATAAAAGTTCTATATGATTTGATTCTACAAAATTATTTTTTTACTATACAGGAGAATAAAGTAAACTGGAAAATTAATCAATCATTTATCTAATTAACATGAATAACACGCAAGACTCAAATTATTTTGAAAGTTTCAGATAACCAATACATATGTCTTGCTCAAATATATATATTTTTTTAATATTCCATGAGTATTAGTAACCTTTCATGACTTGTTCCTATTGAAAAATTTGGAAGGAAGAACAGAAATGGGGTTTTCACTAATTGTTGAGAAGGAGATTTGTGGAACTAGCAAGTTCACTTTTACTTCAAAAAAGTGAAAATAATCAATCATATCTAATTACTTTAACGTCAAATGAGAAATAGGAAGTTACAGGAAAAATTCGGTTGTTGTTCATAAAATAACACATTATGATAAAACTGTGTTACAAATCAGATATCAGTTCATATGACTATAACTTTTTTACAAGCCTTTTTGCCTAAATCTCAAAACCATGCATGCAATATTTTTATTACTTAACCCGCGGTCACTCGCGCCTCTTTTTGCTACCGTCGTTACTCGCGGGGTGTAGAGAACACCCCAAACTTTTAACACGTCTATTTAATTATGAAAATAAAATTAAGTGATTATGATGCACATTTATAAAGTACAAGATGTTTTTTGCATTATATAAATAAAATTATTAAATTTATTGCATACAAATGAGACTAATATTAATTAAAACTAAACATACAAAATTTTCATTTTAAAACACATAATTTAATATTTTTTCATAAACCAGTAAAATGTAAATACCAGTAATAAATATACTTTATAATTAATGACATAATGATAGTAGTAAGTAGAAAGATAGTATTTTAATCATTTTCCAAACATTCGGAGCAGACTGTATATATATGCTCAACTTCTCGCGGAAGTTCTCAGCCCCCAGATAAACTTTTGAAGGTCATTACATTCCAATCGTTCAATAAAGAGGTATTGCATCAGGCCTGAAGGTTCAATGACCTAAAATGTGTAGATACAGAAAAAATCGTGGTTCTGCTCATTCTTTTTAGAATCCTGGGAGGATTTTTTTGTTGCTGGGGTGCACAGAACACCCTGCGTGAGTGATCGCGGGTTAATTAAAACCATCCTTTTAGTAAGATATACGTAATGTGTGCTGTTAAGGTACCGACTACTAGCGACAACTTTAAAAAAAAACAGAATTTTCTTTATAGTTTTTAGATTTATTTAGGACAGTTTAAGAAGAAAAAAAAAGATAAAATAAAGAAGAGAAGAAAAAAAAATTATTGCTACTAAAATGGGTAAAAATTGTCAAAAAATGACATAAAGGGGGCCAGTTCCGTACAAATAGTAAAAGAACAAATTCTTAATTTTTCAATTTTGATGTATTACTTAGCTATTTCTCTTTGAAAAACCTTCAGGTTAAGATATATTTTAATTTTTACAAATACTAAACCACTTTATTTTAGCTGAAATTGCTTAAAACAGCAGTGATTATATTCACATAAATAACTGTAAACTTTGTAACAAAACAGTGAGATTGATAAATCTGAAGGTTAAAATACACTTCTACTGTTTAGTAGAATATACACACACAAAATTTCAGCAAAAATTATTTTAAAAAGTGTTTGAGCACACACTCAATCGCTGTCCCCGTCTAATCTTTTACGAAAAAAAAACACATTTCGTGTAAAACGCATTTAAAAGTTTGACATGTTATGTAAGATTATGGCATTTGCTTTTACTAAAACACTTGTAGTTTTTGTTATCGTGAATGGAGAATAAAACAATATGTATTTTTATGAAGCTAATAAGATGACATTTAAAATGAAATCATAAAAAATGTTGACAATTTATAAAAAAAAAATCATGACTTTAAGGTTATTCGGTAGTCGGATACCTTAGAATAAGGCTATGAAATATAAAAGTTTTTGCATCAATCTTCAAAATAAGAATAGTATTTATGTTTTTTTTAGAAAAACCACAGATATTATAAAATCTAAATCCACTGAATTCAGACCTGGTACTTATGTATATCATTATCTGATTCCAATACATCTTATAAAAGTTTATACTTCACAACACGACTGAGACAAATTAAATTATTTTTTCTCAGGGAAGTATTTTATCGAAAATGACATTCAAAGCTAGTAGCAACTCAGAAAGATGGAACAGGTATGCGTCATACACTACACACACATTGTTCAAGTAACAAGCGACTTCAATCTAATATATCTGGCTCACATCCAGTTCCTTTTTCAGTTCCTTAAGGCCCGTAACTGAAAAATTCTAGTACTTACCATATCATTTGATAGTTGAAAGGTAGTATTATGTACTTCACGGACATCACTTCAGGAAAAGGTCTTTACCAACACCAATTGCAAATATAGTTGTTATGTATATGGTCTAGTTAAACTGCTTTTTCCATATCCTGGGAAATTCAGGTCCAAAAATATTTAAAGTTAGCAGAGGGTCGAGTGAACTATAACTATGTGTATATATATATATATATTGTATATATACAAATCTGTGTATGAAAGGGTGCGTGTTTTGTAGCTGAAAACAGTTACATGGCCCTAATGCCTATTCAACAACAATAAAACATTCTAATGGCATTTAATTGATTACATACGTACATCGAATTCAGAAAAAAAACGCAATTGCCATTGACGACGGATCACGTAATTGTGTACCTCAGTTAAGCGACAAGCGATCTTATATCTGAACTTCAACATCATATCTACATATAAAGACTTTGAGAGATGAAAAGAAGTACCGGTACAATGTGCTATCAGTTTCTCACGGATCTGGTACGACGACCTGTCTGCAGTACAGGGCTCTCACTGTGCGCCCAGACAGTTCTTCTCACTCTAAGGGGCTGACAGAAGAGATCAAAGGGATAGGCGGTGAGTGACCATGGGAAACAGGAGGTTTAAAAAGGGAGAGCGAGGGAGTTTAAGAAGAAACTTTTTACTTGAGAGAATCCGTAAGAGGCCTCTCAGTCAGCGATACCTGGGAGTCCACGAATTAATCCAAACAATTGCGGATTTAGAACCGAATAGTTTTTCGAGATAGCAAGAGCACGGTGGGGGGAGTTCGAGAAAAGCGAAGACTCTCTCTAGTGAACTGTGGACCCTTTGACATTTCGAATTCTGGAAAAAAATCACTTTGACTAATATGTTTATGCTAGCGGTGTAAGGCTGTTACCGCGAGAGAGACTCTACATCTGTGGACCCTTCCTGCAGTTAGATTGTTCGGGAATATTTATTTAATGGATTTCTTACTGTAATAAATAGTTTAACCCAGATTTGTTGTTGAAGTCATTACAACGCTATAAGGCCAGAAAGGATTTAAATTTCAAGATATATAACACTTTCTTTTATGAAAATTGCATATTTAGTCTATACATGACACTGTTTTATAGTTTATGCTAAAGGAAAAATAAAGTGAATGGATAATTTATTGCAATTAAAAAAGATTCCATTAATAAAAATTTCATATTCGCATGATAAATTGCCCATAGTCAAGCTGTAATTAACATTTTGTGTGCTTTTTTTTCTCCATATAGAATGCATTTGAGTATAGATTAAAAAATTACGCTTGAACAATAGTACTAGCGTATTCATGCACATCACATTTGATGCAATATCTCTGCTTCCTACTAAAAAGATATACTTAATTATACTACCTTCAACGCCAGCTGAAAGTGTATTCTTTATATAAGAGAATTCAAACTTTTGTTCTTAATCTGTGGCTCTCTTATTCTTTATGAAGTTATTATCCGCTATATTTTGTACATATAAGTTGCTTTGATAATAATAATTAAAAATATTTCTATGCACATACAACAGCTGCATATGACATATTTGGAAATAATACTTAGGCAAGCATATAATAATTTTTTGGATGGGATAAGATATTATGTAGGAATTTTTCAGGAATTATTAAATACGCATTTGTTAATATCAATGCACACAGCAAATAAATTGTAAAGGGGAGATAACAGATTGAATAAGATGCTGGGACAAAAAATAAAAGACAAAAAATGCCTTTATTTTCTTCTCCATAAACGTGAACACTTTAGTACTTGAGTAAAATCATCGGCAAGTCCAAAAAATGATATTTATGAAAAATAATTTAAGTTAATTATTGCCAGTTCTTAATTTAATTGTATATTTATTTAAAATTATAAAGCAATATTTTTTCCCCACGAAATTAGAAATGTGACTGTTCTATCCCATATAAGTTATTAAAAATTATACACATATGTTATATTATCAATTGCAATAGATTCTCTACCAAGTGTATTCTTATGAGGTATTGCAAACTAAACACAATAAATAATATATAAAGTAAGTTTTCTATTTTATTTTAGTAGAATGAAATACACTCCTACATGTTCCGAATTAATTTAATTATATAAAAGTATGAAAAGTCTATCATATTATTGCAATTTGAACATAAGGAATTAGAAGAGCGAAAGTTGAAAATGTGTTGGGAAATAATTAATTGGACATATTCACTCTAAAACTGCTTCTTAATATTAGAAAATAATGAATGTCATTTGATAAAATTCTTGCTAAAATTAAAAGCATAAGGTTTCTAGAAGCATAACCATTTAATTAATGGACTACATGGAATTTTACTAAGCCTAAAAGTTCACTTCTCGAATTTCAGTCAAACGAAAGAAAATTGACACAGCAATGAACCAACTTATATTTGATGTTGTTGAATATATTTAACAGATAAAAAATAATTCGTGGCATGTAGAATATTTCAGTAGAAATAGAATGGTTCAGATGTAATAGAATATTTCACACAGTAATATTTTCACACATTACACAAGAGTACTTCTGTACATTCTGAAAGTGATACACGCTGTCAAATGAAAAAAAGACCACTTCTAAATAGAAGTGTCTCTCTGCAACAACACTACCTAAAGGCTTTGAAAATTCAGCAAGGTTTTTGAACTACAAAAACGGGGATGAATTAACCTATTGTTGATAAACATCAAACGCTGAAGTAAAATAGGAATTGTTACAAGGTGCCTTCGTAATTTTGAATTATGAATAAATAATGAGAATGGTACCTGAACCTCTTAAAAATAAGAAATCATCGTTTATTATTCAGCCTGATTGGACTTCAGTAGTATCATCATTAAGAACTCACCGCTGCATTTGATTATCAACGAGTAAGAACAATGATATGATAACTATGACATCTTCCTCTATGAAAATGGTAAGTTATTAAACTAAAGTAAAATAATCAATGCATGCTTAAAATGTACTTCACAATGGATACATGCTAAAATGAATACATTTAATGCATTGCTGTGCATTGCTTTTAAGAACAATACATTTATGAAATAAAATATGAAATACAGGACTATTAGTTTTAATAAAAGGAAAATAAAATATATAATCATTAAGGAAACATATAAATTGCATGATTTTTTAAAAAAAATTACTCTCATTACTAATTTGAATTGATTTCGGTGTTAGCATACTTTATTAATGCATTTTAATTATCGTTAAACTGATTTTTCTAGTTATGCTTAAGACATTTGTATTTGCCTCACTGTCAATAATAAGCAATAGGAATGCCTTGAAAATATTATATATTTAGTTAAAATAAAAAGAAACTTGTTTTACAGTTACACAATTTCTTAAAATGATTCTTAAAAGAGAAGAAAAAGGAAGAACAGTGATATCTTTCAAGTGTGGGTTGATCGCTCTATGTGTCGATATTAGATGACAAGAGCTGTTTAAGCTAAGAAGGCGAAGATGATGAAAAAGCTGATCGCCGGAGACATGATACATCATAATTCTGAATAAAAATTCTTAGATACTTTTCTAGAAAAATCATTCCTTTCTGCTTCAAGTCTTACTTTATTGGATTTTTCAAAATGGGCCTATGAGCTTAGCCTGTATACAGTTTTGAAATATATGAGTTTAATTTAACACTTTGTTCGTTTTGGTAAGTCTTCCAAATATAGAAAAGCAAAATATTGGTAATATAGATATTTTGTGGTTTAAGTTTTGCTTTCATATTTTATGATTATGAAAAAAAAGGTCTTCAATTTTTTTAAAGCATAAAGTATTTCTTAAATTTTTTATTTGCGGAAATTAAATTAAAATTCACAAAAAAATTACAAATGCAGTTTCTTATTAAATTTTATTTGAAAAAAAAAGTACATAATTTAATGAAATTGTTCATTTCATTTTGAAGTTACTTAACATCAAGTAAAACTACTTGTTAAAGTAATTACAATTTTAATTAATCTTGCCTAATACTGTAGGTTTCAAATTACATTAATATTTAATGCAATGTATAAATAATCGATATCAACCAATGCCACCAAATCTCATCTGTTCTATACCAAAATATCCTTAAGGCAGTGGTTCTCAAACAGTGGGGCGTGCCCCCTCCCCCCTAGCTAGGCTTGATAACCCTACGTGAGGGGCGCGAGCATATCAAACAGTCGAAAATAAAAGATTAAAAATTTATAAAATTACTGAAAAAAAGCAAAACAAAATACATTGGGCATAAAAAATAAAATACACATTTACACTGATATAATATACTTATAAAGGTATCAGTACTGCACAATGTATTTGATAAATAATTAATCAATTCTAAGTTGAGAGAACAAGTTTAAAATAATTATTATTGACTCTTTTATGGGCTTGTCATACACCAAAAATTTTATACAAAATTAAACACTTATCTTGATTATTTGTACAGTTAATGATTTAAATCACATTATAGCTTTATACAAAATACATTATTTATGCGTTCAGTACATTGTTATTGTAGGGGGGGGGGTGAAAATTATTATTGAAAACTGGGCAACAAATATTGAATGTTTGAGAAGTACTGTGTTAAGGCGTTAATATCAGCTATTACCTTCATTTAAGAGCCACAGACGCATGCATCTGCAATCGTTCATTGAATGATAGAATAGCCGAGACAGGTAGCCGAGTGGCACTACATTGCATTTAGAGATGAAGCAAACTTCTGACAACACCACGATGTTCGATTATCATATGAAGATATTGTGGAGGAAGGTTCTTTAATTGTGTGTGTGTGTTGCCCTATGTATTACTGTGCAAATCCGTCGCCTAGTATTCCGGTGTATAATGAAATTGAATTTCACTTTCGTATCTTGCATCACGCTTAACCGGTACAATCATTAGCCAGCACTTATCTCCGAAAATTTCGATTTTGTTGTTCCTTCTTACCTTCAGAGTTAGGCTGCCGACCATTCTGAAGGAATAATTCGTGAGCCCACGTGGCACACAATGTTTCAATGCTTCTTCGTTCACCAGAATTGTATCGCTTCCTTGGCTGCCTTGTTCTTCCGATTTGTCGCTTATTGAACATGCGTGGTCGATGGATAGAGAACGATCCTCTTGTTTTCTATCTCTAGCTTTTACGCCAGGAAATATATGGAAACAGCTTGGGCTATTATATCCCAGCAAGGGAGAACAAGGTAACCAGGAAATGTTAAGTAAATAAAAACAAACTAGAATATTAATTATTTTTTTATGACTCCAGAGGCTATCAATGTTATTTATATCTTTCTTTTTTTTTCTTATGTTATAAATTGTGTGTGTGTGTGTGTTATTATGGAGTACTTTTTTAGTTTTTCACTGTGAATTTTTTCTTAAATATTGTACTTTAAAACCCATTAAAATTAACTTACATTTTAATAGATCTGATTCAGATATCTTACTAGAAATATTTTTAGCAATTTACATGACATCGATTTTTTAATGGGCTTTATTTTATACATAATATATTTTTGTTTGTTCTCTTGTATACATATCTCGTTTTAAAAATCTAATAAGTTACTTTTTTCTGATTCTTTTATTGTACTTTGTCTCATAAATTTTTAGTTATCTTATAATTTTTACTGGCAATTTCATCAGCTTAGTTCAGCTGTTTGATAATTCTGAAGAGATACAATCTAAATATTACCTATCTGATTATATTCTTTTAAGCATTTTTTTTTAAATCTCTATGGGATTAACATTGCTATTAACTTAATAAGTTTTTGAACAGGAAAAATAAAACTGATTGCATACAAAAATAGATGAGTCAGAATAACATGTCTTCCTATTATAAATTTTAAGTGTATCTAATTTTGCTGTGAATAATAAAAAGGTTTCTGAAAAACCAACAAAGATTTCGTATAACTTAGAAATCAGTTCCATTTTTATAGCGTCTGTATTTTGCATTTCAAAAGAGGAGGAATGAGAAAGAAATGTCCTTATTTTTCAACAAAAAATAAATATTAAATAAAAAATGTGTTGTCATTTGCATAATAAGTAGGATAAAAAGAGTTGTAACAATCGGAATTTCTAAAATTCTACTATACTGTAGAGGCTTAAAATTATTATACATGGTGAATCTGAGTTAAATTCAGTTATTTATTCATTGTGTATGCAATAACTATCTAAGTAGTTCCTGGATTTATTTATTTATTTAGCATTCAATGAATTTGAATGTTGCCTCACCAACGATGATGTATTATGAATCCATAAAGGATATATATGTGTTGAAAATGTTATATATGTGTTGAAAATGTTATATACATACTTCAAAAAATATTCAGCAATTAATTTAAAAGTAAAAAATATTTTTGATGCACAACTTTTTCTCTTGTAAATATTTTTATTTGTTTGTTTATTTTTGACATTTCAATACAATTATTATGAGTAAATTCTGTAATGTCGATTCATGTAATGCATGTTTAATTCTTCGAAGCACAATTTTCTCCCATTGAAGTGGTGTGGAAATTTGAGTTAGTTACTGACCCATGTATTGAGCTAGTCACTTGATAGTGGTTCCAAATTACATAATCCCTATATCTTTATCCCTCGCAATTCTTCTAAATGTGACTTAAATAAACTTTCAATCAAGCGATCAATCGTGGTCATCTAATAAAGGTAATAATACTAAAAATAAGGCAAAAACATTAAAAAAGTACTGATTAAAAGGGGTTTATCTTATCATATTTCTTCAAGCATACGTTTATAAAAAGCTTAGTATTGTGTGTTTTTTTTATTAATTTACTTCTCCATTCGTGTTAACTACTTTACAAACTGATACCATGTCAACCTATATGACAGTGCACAGAACATTTACATTCTCACGTAAAAAGTGACAATCTTCTTGAATAAAAAAAACAATACAAAAAATTATTTTCTTGGCTGATCCATTTGGATGATATGAGACTCAGTTTATTATGTGTGTGGAAGTATTTAATAGAGAAACTCTTGAGGATTCTGTTCCAAAGTACAAAATAGAACTAAAAAATGCGAGAAATCTATTGACGAATAGCAACTCACACTCACTACCACTTTTCTCTCTCTCTCATCACAAGATATCCTGAACTATTAGAACAACGGACCTTCAAACTATTTAAATGTGTATATACAGACACACTATTATTTTATCATAATTTACTAATTTTACTTTTATGCGATACTACTGCTCATAATGCCTTTGTATTCGACGGGAAACACTAACCTGATACTGTGCGCACGAAGTAAGTTTTATCTTCTAGTTTTAATACATCGATTTTATAACTCTATACTAGTAGTACTTGCAGTCTATTAAGTTTTAGCGTAATATATTAATAGTATAGTGTGTTTTATTTGTAATAAATACATTTCTCTTATATTTCCTCCTTTCCCTATGGCTCAGAGTACAAGCAATTCACAGGTGAAGGTTGAATAGACACAAAACTTTGTTTAAATCTGCAATCTTGGTTCCTAAGGTCAAGAGTTTGCTACCGTACTACTGTGGCTAATATTTCTTACTGTCTTGACTGGTTATACTTAGGTTTATAACTATTTGTATATATTATTAGGGCAGTGTACACACTACTCAAAATTTCAATATTTGCGACCTAATATTCAATCATAATTTTCACCACGCCACTCAACCATACAATAACAATGTATTGAATTCAATATTACTTAACTTTAACGTTAAAGCTATAATACGACTTTAGGGCCTTAAGAGTGCCACCGTAATACATATACGTTTCGCTCAACCAATGTGTTAAATCCCTCAGACGTATATATACGTCTATCCGAAGTACTATATTTCCTGTGCACTGCTATTCATAAAATTATTCCGGAGGCTTTGGAATACAATAAAAAGACCTTCACAATATTGCCAAATTACTTACTTATTTAGTCATTTTCTCCCCCCCCCCAATGTGGCCAAGGTAGCCTAGTGGTCAAGTTATCGGATCGTGGCTGGCATGTCACGAGTTCGAGCTCAGTACCACTAAAGACCCACTGTGTTGGAGAGCGATGCACGTTCAATCTTTCGAGAGTTCAAACGTCCTTCCGTTGATGTGGTGTGGTAGTTAGGAGAGGGGGTGTCAGCTCAGATGTCGTAGTCGTCACTTGATCATGGTTCAAAATTTTGAGGCCGTCACCAAAGGCCCTCGTGTAGATGAACAGTGCGACGTTAATATACTCTTCCACCCCCACCCCCCAATACATCGCATACTCCAATCTACGTGGAAAACGGTGGCACTGGGAAGCGAATTGAGTAACTTTTAATCAGCAGTTAAGGAATTAATAATAAACAGTATAAATTATTAAGATAAGTGTTAATTTTTGTGTATAATTTTATATATAACAAGTCCATGAGGTCAATGTGGTAATTATTAAAATTGTTCCTAACTTAGTTTTGTAAATTAGTTATAAGATACACCTTGCAGTACTGATACATCTGCAAATGTATTATATCAGAGTAAATATGTATTTTTTTTAATATGGCAGAAAGTTTTGGTTTGTTTACTTTCAGTAAATTAATTTTTTTTTTAAAAATAATCTTTTACTTTTTAACTTTTTAATATACTCGTTCCCTTCTCATTTTCATGTCTCCTAGGTGGCGCGCCCCACAGTTTGAGAAGCGCTGTATTAGGGATTATATATATATATATATATACATACGTAAATATTTTGAAAGGAACATAGAGTTTTTCTTTCTAGATATTTATTTTTTTTTATTTGTTCAAGCTACCTATTCAGGGAACCTATAATTATAGATTCACAAAGCAATACAAATCCAAGTGAATTGTACTTGAATTTAGATTGATCTATGTAGCTATATTCAATTCCTGATAATTCAGAATTTTTTACTTTACGTTTTGAATGGTCGTTAACGCTAAAGAAAGTTCGGGTTATGGTAAAGAGGAAATCAAAGAGGATTGAAACTTATTAAGTTTTTATAATTTTGTTGAGAAAATAACGTCTGTTGAATTTTATAAGCAAGTATATCAAGCGGAAAAGTAAAGGTTAAATGGTCAATAGTACTTCAGTTAAGAGTCAACTTCTTAGTAAATATTTTTAAAATTGCTTCTCAAAAAGAATTAGTTAAAATATAAAATATTTATTTTTATTTAAATGGTACAATTATTATACAGGGTGGTCTCAAATTCATGTTACGAACTTTAAGGGTAGGTACAGGACATTGTAGCACTTATTTATTACATAGGAATGTGTAGGTGCAAGTGACGCTGTGAGGCCCAAGGACAAAAAATAAGAAACGAAAGGAAAGACAAGGTGCGTATTAAAAGCGTCGTAGACAAGTGTAATATTTACCATAACATTTCCGCTCATTAGCTGTGAATTCTAGCTGCAGCGCACATTGCTGTATCTCCCACTTGCAGTCGGAGAAGATAGTCTGCTGGATTCAAAGCTTGTACTCGCTGAAAATGGAAGAGGTGTCAGCGATTTTTGTTCTACACTCTACAAACGGAATGATCTGACAATTCACACTTTCGTGATGAGCAACAGCTTTTGTACTTGGATCTATCAATCACAACGTTCAAGGAGCTTTCTTCCAGGCTTGGACCCCCTCAGGAGGCTCACCTTCTTTAGGTGGGTACGGGTGTCACAATCCCGAGGTACCCTAAAGATCTTTACCTTTTCCCAAGGGGTTTACTATCTTTGGTAAACACGGGTGTCACGACCCCGGAGTACTCCAGTGATTCTTCTCTATTTTCGACCCTCCATCTAGTCATCCAATTTCTCCTTTTCTTCTTCTTCCGTCCAGACCACAGACCTGTGAATGTTTGGCGCAGTATAGCCAAAATTGGCTCTTGCGCCATAAAATACCAAACTCAACTCAACTCAACTCCAGTATTGGACTGCGTACTGATCTTCTCCAACCAGCATTATGTGAAACGAACGTGTTTCACGAAGTTGATGATGTAACCACTGAGAGATTCTGTGATCCGGCATTCGTCGATCAGGAAACTGCGTATAGCGCATCTGTACTGCTACCATTATCTCGACCGTACATGTCTTCATTTTTGGCATATTTAGTCTCCCATCGTAGATGTCATGAAATTCGCTAATGACGCTTTCGCTATTGAGACGCATCATGTTGAACGTCAGCTAGATATCTACTGTCCCCTACCAACAAAGCAACCAACCAATAACTCAATTTCTCTTTTCTTTTATTTTCCCTGTTTGCCCCCCAATACGTCACTTGCGCCCATGTATTCCTATACAATAAATGATTGTTACAATGTCCTGTATTTACCCTTAAAGTTTGTACCCTGAATTCGGGACCACCCTGTATTACGAAACAATGCAGTAACGTCAGATGAAAAACAATTCATTTATATAAAAATTGATCTTTCACAAAATGTGGTTTGAAAAATATTTTTTCTCTCTGTTAAAAATGGTACAAGAAGAATAAAAATTGAATTATTAAACACATTTCTTTATTATTTGAAATTTAAATTTGGAAAAAAAAAAACTGTTTTGTTCGTTTGTATTATCTGTAAGAAATATTAGAAAAACACAGAAGTCAACTCGCTAAAAAATGTTTATGTTTGAGATATATATGGAATACAAACTTCACATTCCATACCAAAATACACAAGATCGTTACCCAAAAGATTCTTAAAACAATAGTTTCTTAAAAAATGACACATTTAACTCTTTTTACTTACTGTGCAAATATCAATATCTAGAGTGCTTTCCAGATGTTGATACTTGCATTATATCTTACCCTAAAACAAAAAAGACAGCACGAAAATTCTTAGAAAGCCTTTTGATTTATAACCTCTAAACATAAACTTCCACATTTTAAAGCTTCATAAAGTATCTTGAATTGATTTTAAGGAAGAACGCTATCTCATTGTAGTCCAATATACAATTCAATGTTGGAAGTTTCTTTATGACTATTTTTATATGATATCTGAAAGAACCACTTCGGATACAGAATAAAGGTTTTGTCTCCCACATCTTCTCAATTATGATAAGCAAATGCTTAGTGTTTTTTTTTTCAATGTTCTGTTTCCACATAAATTGACTTTATGGCTGATTATATTTTCTACAATTTATTGCAAAAAGTATCGAATATTTGTGACACATGGTAACAGAAACGGAAATATGCTTATGCTACTTGAACGTGAGGATGCATTTTACGGACATATATCACTTGGAATGGAAGAAAAATAATTAAATAGAATAATATATCATAAATGAAAACATTGAATAAGAAACAGTTACAAGCTTAAAAATACCGGGTGGGCAAAAAGTCCATAAAAACTTGAAAAATTTATAAAACTCAGGAAATTAAACAAAATAAAATCGGTTTGCATGAGTAGCATTGATAAGTCACGGGACTTATTTTAAGATAAGAAAAAGAAATTAAAAAAACAACCGATAGGTGGCGTTTCGTACATAAATGAAAGAAAAGACTCGCAAACAACAGAAATAACGTTACCAAATCATTTATTACAGCATCATTTGTTCTGCATATCCACCACAACAAGGGATGGCACATTCCAAGTGTGTCACAAATCCAGCAAAAGCAGAGTGCAGAATATCCATCTGTATAGAAGTAAGCTCTTGGTGGATCGCATCTTTCAATTCTAATAAATTGGATCGACGAGATTAATACACCTGGGAATTTTAATATCCTCACAGCCAAAAGTCTACTGGAGTAAGATCTGGAGACCGAGGAGGCCATGTAAACTTGAAACGTTTTCTAATGATTCTTAGACTTGGTCGTTCGGGTCTTACACGATCCTCGAGCAATCAAGTTTCCTCAAATCACTGAACAAGCTTTGTGAGGCTACCACTGTTGAAGGCCTATTTCCAGTTTTTACAATCTTCTGAAGTCGGAATTTACGCAACTCAACAGTCGCTGATTCCTTGTTCATGAAAAACAGCTCCATCAACAAAGCTTTGTCTTTCTCACTCAACATCCTTGTTTACTTAGTTGAGACGCTACGGAGAATTAGATCTGGATCAAGAGCATCAGTATTTGTAATCGCCTGTCTCATTTGCATATTTCCAACTCAGTCGTTTGTACCAGCGCGCCATCTGCTGGCATAGATTTCTTCTTATCTTAAAAAAAATCCAGTAACTTATCGATGCTAAACCTGCAAACCATTTTTTTTTTTTTTTTTTTGTTTAATTTTCTGGCTTTTATAAACTTTTAAAGTTTATACTGACTTCTTGCCCACCCGGTAATATAAATGATTATGCAGATTGACTTGGATAGGTTTTGATTGAGCCACAAAAATGTATAATTCTCTGTTTTATTCCTAAGCAGCAGCTTAAGAATACTGTCGCTTGCTTAAAAGTTAGTTAAATTATATATCTAATTAGCCGTCCAACCTGTATAGTGATTAGTGACGCTGACTGCGGTGCCGTAGGGTCTGGTTGGAATCCAAGAGAAGGCATGGACTTTTGTATTGTAATCCTTCATGACTTTAAATTCCTTCGTAATATGTGCATGATGATTACTTCTGTAAGCCACAGTGTGTGATACTTTGTAGTGCATAGGATTTCTAGATGTTCTCAATGAAAAAAAAATTTAAAAAAACCTTTTCTCTAATTGTTAAATTTTAACTAAAAAACAAAGTTAAGCTTAGCTTAATACGCGATTTGCTCCCCAATGCCTCCGTTTTCCACGTAGGTGCGTATGTGATGTATTGTGGGAGGGGTGGTGGCTGTTGGTGTAACTGTTGTGTGCTTTTATCTTGGGATACATATGAAATACAGGCGGTAGAACAGACATATACAATACAAGCAGAAGAATATGGACATTTATTACAGATGATGCTCGCAGTATATAACAGAAAGGATGCGCTGCTTTCTATTCGAGACGGGAACCCATGACAGGCGATAGTCCAACTTTTTTTATGAAGGTAATACAACCATGCCTTACTTGGGATTCGAACCGGAACCCACTCGGTTACAAGCCGAGGGTCTTATCCAGCAAATTGGCAAAGTGGCAGGGGTGGTGGTGGAGAAAAGGAATAAATATAAGGCAATCCTCCCATATAAGTAAGTCATTTGCAAACACTGTCAAGGTCCTTTTATTGCATTCCAAAGCCTTCGGAATAATTTTATCGATAGCAGTGCACGGAAAAAATCGCACTTCGGAAGTACGTATATATACGACCACGGCATTTAACGCACCGGTTGAATGAGACGTATATATACGCTGGTGGTACTTAAGAGGTTAAAGTCATATTGCAGCTTCAGCGTCAAAGTACAGTATTATTGAAGTAAATGCATTGTTATATGTAAGGTGGTAGGGGGCAGGATTAAAATTATGATTGAATATTGGGTCCCAAATATAGAAATTTTTTGAGAAGCACTGTAATAACTAGTTACACGGTAAAATATAAAAATATATACAGTAGTTGGCATCCATACTCGAAGACTCAGTTCGGTTGAGGAAAACTAAAATTACAAATGTTTATCTGTGTATAATAATATCATTTGTAAAAGTTTAGAGTATACCTAATTTAGCACAGAACGATACTCATGAAATGTCCGAAATAAAAATCTATAATAATAAATAAGATAGTTGACCTCCACCACGTAATGTGAACTATCATGAAAAATTGACCATGCGTGTATGCATGTACAAGATGTTGGAAATGTTCAGTGACATTTTAAAAAAGTACTTTATCTCGAATATATGCTCAAAGTGACCACAACAGTAAACTGTTCTGAATTAAAGCTATCCCCACATTCCTGTAATTACTGTTTTCTTATCAGCCAACCGAAAAGGATCTGAAAAAATACCAAAATCCATTTTTCTACTGTAATAAAAAATATACATAAGGCGAGCATTTCTTTTACACAATGAAAATAAGGACGAGAAATTTAAGAAGAAATTACAACTTAAGTATTCAAAACGTTTTATTAATTCAAACAAAAATACGCTAATTACGTTCACATTCTTTTTAATTATTATCTTAAAAGAGTATTTTCCCATTGAATGAATTTTTTTTGTCAACATGTCTTTTTCTAATATATAGGAAAGTTCTCGCAAAAAATATCCTTCATACTGAATTTTACGGTTAGCACTGTAGCTACAATATTAACATTCAATTTTGATTTCTCACTAGTTACTTCACAAAAATCATTAGCAACCGAATAAAAAACCTCTTTTAACTGCTGTATTAGTTTCAGGGCAGCACAATGTAAATTCGACAAGAATAATTATAATTTTCATATGGAATGTGTTCATTTTTGAAATGGCTTAAGTAATTTCACCCATCTTTTACCAATTTCTCCTCATGTTGATTTTCCAATTGCTCTGATTTATTAGAATTTAAATATACATTCAATCTTCCTTCTACTTCAGACAGACAATTGTCATCTATTTTAATATCAGGCATTTTTTTCCATAAAAATTCAACGTAATTTTCTATATCTGCCCAATTTACTTGCGACAAAGTCAAAAAAACCATTGAAAACTGTTATTTCCTGTGATATTTGTTTCAGACAATTCTTCGACATTTTGAAAATATATTTGGTTCATCTCTGAATACAGAGATTAACAAATCAGTTTTAAAATATTGAAAAGGATGACACTCTTCGAGGAAGGACAGAACATATAAAAGGAGGACTGTCCTCCTTAACGGAGGACGGTTGGTCACCTTACTATACTGCATGTTACTGTGCTAACTACCAGTAACAAGAAAAAAATTATTTGGTAGGAACATACCAGCTTTCTTCTTCATGACCCTCTTAGCCCATACATACTGAACATGTTTAGATAACTAAATGACTAAATAAATTAAAAGTAAAAAAAACTTTTTTATTTTTAACTTTTTTAAAGTTTTTATTTAAATGCCATAACAAGAATAAAATAAACTTTTCTTATAAAACTTTTTTTTTTTGCTATCATCTTAAAACGCCGTTACACAATTTATGATATAAAAGCTTGTCGCAAGATTTAATTACTCAAATTTACTTAGTTTGAAAAATTTTAAAAATTAAAATCAATTAGATCAAGTAATTTAATTTGCTTGTTTATCTACACAGGTAAATCTCGCGATAAGCTTTTATATCATTAATTGTGTAATAACGTTATAAGTTGATAGCAAAAAAAAGTTTTAAAAGAAAAGTTTATTTTATTCTTTTTAGAGCATTTAAATAAAAGCTTGTTTTTGAAAAAGTTCTTTTACTCTTTTAATTTATTTTTTACTCTTTAGTTATCGTTGGACAGAGGTTTTTCAGTCTGTTAATCTCATCAACGCATCATTGTTGCAAGGTCGTTTACCGGTTAATTTTGAACAGTCCAGCTAAGGGGTTATCAATTTTTTTCCCGCCAAGCCACATAAATATGATAGGTATTTCTCTCGAGCTACAACAAAAGGATAATGGGTAGGGGAGATAAACACTGTAAGACCAAAACAACATTGGACAAAGCAAATTAATTAAAATATTATTATTTTTTTTTTTTTTACTATTATACTATATTAAAAACGAAAAACACAAAGAAATTTTTAAATTCCGTAATTTTCAGCCAATTTTTTCAATCTTTGTGCAGAATTTGGATGATACTATTCTAAAAACGAAAAAATATTTTCGTGTTATTAGCTTTAAAAATGAAGAATTTTTTTAATGTTTTATTAAAAATTTGACTATTTTTTGAAAAATCGTAAAAAATAAAAAAAAAGAAAAAAAATTCGGCATTTTATTTTTTAAATGACTGATTCTAAAATATAAAATACTGAACTTTCTTAGTGCAGAATATCAATTCAACAACACGAAAAAAAATTCATACGGTACGGTTTAGAAATCATTTTCATGAAAACGCATCCATTTTAACTCATTTTAGAAAAACTCGTAAAAAATCGAAATTATCATTATTTTTTAAAAAGAATTATACCGTATTGTGGTGAATTAAACGATCTTTCTGATTAGGTAATTATTTTTATCTCACTTTGATAGAAAGAAAAAGATGGTTTTTTAAAAAAGGTCGAAAATCGAAACTTCTGTAAGCTCAATCCGAGAAACTGCTGGGCAGAATAAAAAGCTATCGGGGTAAGAGGTTTTTTATTAATATATTTTTAACTAATTGCGATATCGGAATATAATTGGTCAAAACATGCATTGTCATCCAAACTAATCGTGTATACGAAATTTCAGCTCAATCGGTTGAAGACATCAGCTTCAAAATTGAGTTGCAATATTTTACCCGAACTAATTACTTTATTGAATATATTTTTAACTAATTGCGATACCGGAATATAAATGGTCAAAACATGCATTGTCATCCAAACTAAACATGTATATAAAATTTTAGCTTAATCTGTTGAGGACATCAGCTTCAAAATTGAGTTTCAAGATTCCACTCGAACAATTTTCCTTGCAAGTTAAATAAAAGCTTGTAAAAAGGTCTTAGAAATATAGAATAATGCTGCCAATACAATTCATTCAAAGATTTCATATCATTTAATTAAAAAAACTTTTATTAAAAATAGCTAATAAAACAATGAAAACAATTAATAAATAGCATTAATATTCGATTTACGGACTGAGCCAATTTTACTCATTAAAAACTTGATTACTACATATATATATATCTAAAACTTTAATATTATTTTTTAAAAACATACGTTGGTTTTTAGTGAAGTGATAAAATATATGTAAATGTGTGTTGAATCCTCTTCCCCGCAGACCTTCCATTTCGCATTATCGAATGTGATATACCTATTTTTACGGTTGGGAGCCAATTTGACTGATAGAAGGATTTAACATTTAAATGGCATATCACATGAAATTTATAACTCATATCAGGTCTGGGAAACAATCAAGTTGCACGTGATTTGTTTCTCTTCTCATTTTGCATTCTTTACGTACAATATTTGTGTATATGTGAGAGACAACGTCACTTTTTTCCGCTACTCCCCGGCATTATTACCCACTTCTCTTATCATTTCAATTTATAAATCGTGTGTTAGCGTGTGTTAGCACTGCATTAATAGTGAAATAAATTTTTTAAAAGAAAATTTTGATCCACAAATGTAATTTTGTAATTTACTCCTAAAAGGCATTTGGATATTTATTTTTTCTGGTTATCTAAAGTTGCTAGTATAGGAAAAAATAAGAAAAGGATTACTTTAATTGAAAAAAAATTAATCAAATTACAAAAAGACCAATTAGATAATGTATCAGATGCAATCGATATAGACCGAAGTGAAAACGAAATTGAATCACAGAAGAAGTCAATAAGATTCAATTTTCAAGCAGTTAAGATGAAAATCTTCGTAATCTAGCTCCTAGCAAAAAAAAAACCAGGGTTATTATTTCTGATATTGAAACTGAAAAAAAGATTTAGACGCTATCCATACATCTTCTGATAAAGAAATTTCAGCCGAAAAAGCTGTTGATGGGATTTTATGGAAAACTTTGAACAAAAAAAAAAAAAAAATCAAATAAATATATCAAGAAAATAGTTTATTTTCTAATTAGCTGAAGAACTAAGAAGTAAATTTAGAGTTGAAGTCGTGAACGCTTCCATTCCAATGACAAAAATTCATACCACTCACGCACAGAATTGTCAAGTTCAAAAAGCATGCAATAGATATAAATGTAAATTCTGTGTGCTAAATGTAATAAAAATGTATTTCAAAAACAGAATTTATACGTAAAAAATGTTTTCAATGAATTTTTTAATAATAAATATTTTATTTAAATTGTTTTGAACTATTTTATTTGCAAAAACTTCAACTTTCTTTTAGGAGCCAAATTGGCTCAATTCAGTAAAAATAGGCATATAACCTACATCCATAAATCTAGTGTTAACAAAATGAGTATATACACTTATTCATTACACAACACATCTTAACCGCTTAGAACACAAAGCACACATAAAAACAGTTTTCTGATTAAAACGAAATACTTTTATGGCCATTTTATTAAAATATCCGACTACTTTCGGAACCGTGATTTTGCAAAAGCGTATAAATGGATAATATTTATGATATTTAGTGTCACTTAGATTAGAAAATGTATATAATATTGTTTTAAGAATAGTATTACAATAAAAAATTATTTAAAAACAATATTTTGACAAAAAATTAACATAGAATGACCAATTTTCAAAATATTCTCCTTTTGTGAAAAATGCTTCTATTATATAATAATATTTTGCCTGTATATAACTCAGACCTCTGTACAGAGACTCAACTAGAATTTTTGAAATATATAACTTTGAAGTGGGTTTTTCCATGTTTTACGACAACAGAGGGGAGAAATTTTAAGAAAAAAACGCCGATAATTATTTCAATTGGTTGTAGCTCTGAAAATAATGTGACTTTTTCAAAAATCATTGTTGAGCCTCTGTACAGAGGTCTGAGCTCTATACAGGCAAAATATAAATACAATAGAAGCATTTTTTGCAAAAGGAGAACATTTGAAAAAAAGGTTATTCTAAGTTTATTTTTTGCCGAAATATTGTATTTAAATAATTTCTATTTGTCAAAATGTCCTGAAAACAATTTTATACATGTATTCTAATCTAAATGACACTAAATATCCTGAAAATAATCCGTTTATGCTCTTTTTTAAAATCCCGGTTCCGAACGTAGTCGGATACCTTAAACAAATATAATTCGCAACATACTGCAAACATTTATACGTACAGAAAAAATTAAATCCATTCTAAACATTTAATGTGACATTTCAACCATTCTTATTATTGAAGTTTTCAAATATTTTACAATTGTTATGCAATAAATATTACTGTTATGTAATTCCAGGATAATTTAGTAATATACAACAGTTTTATTAATGTTTGTATCTTCTTGAAGAAGTGCTAATATTTTTCTGAAATGTGCAGTAATCTAAGTGATAATAGGTAACTGAGTTTATACAGTAATAATTTTTTTAAAGATAATTCTAAGTGTTATTATAATGTTTGCATGCAACACATGATTTTTGAAAAGATACAAATGCTAAAAATATACAGTTTTTCAAATAATTGTACCTGGAAATTCTACAAAAAAGTACATTTAACAAAGTAAATTCATACATTTTATTCACACAAATAATGTATAAATCTAAATGCTTTTTGAAGGCTAGTAGTTTTGAATGTTTCGCATAAAACTAAATTGTTGGGTGAAATAGTTCTCCAGAAGCTATTATATCATAATGTTCTTGATATTTTTCAGCTGCTTTCCACCCTTTTTGGAATCAATTTAAAAGATTCAATCCCATATCACGTAATTCTTCTGAACAGGACTAAGACTAAGTCAAATAATTGAATGTTACCACTAATTAATTTTAGTACCAAAAGTTGTTTTTTTTTTAATTTTCTAGTTCGTAGGTGATTTAAATAGTATGGTAGCAAGAGCTCTGACGGCTGTGAAAATTATCCTTATGAATAAAAGTTCCCCTGAAGATAACAAAGACGAGCATGGCTTTCAAACAGTACCGGTAGATGGAGTTGGTTTCCCAGTAAGTTGACTAAACTTTAGAAAATGGCCTTTGAACTAAACATGGTCTGCGATTAAAATAAGAAGTGTAATACTCTTCTTCTTTTTTGTTTTGTTTGTTTAAAGAAAATTCTGCAGATGAAATTCATCGGCAATTGGTAGAAGTGTATGGTAGAAGTATTACGTCACACGAAAACAGGTGTGTTTTTGTGTACGGAATTTGACAAAGGCAGAAGAGATGTGCCAGATGAAAAAAAAAACAGTTTCGGTGTGAGGTATTGGAGTACCCTACATGCAGTCCTGATCTCATTCCAGTGATTTTCGTATCGTGGGATATTTAAAAAACATTTGGGAAGTTAGCATTTCAGAACTGATGCTAAAATTCAGCAAACCTTCTTGACGAGGTTCCACAACCTTCACTGTGATTTCTGCAATGCTAGTTTCAATGATTCGGTGTAGCGACGGAACAAATGCCTCCATAAGTATGATGACTATGTATATAAGTAATATATACCACTCTTTGTGCCTTACATAATGTATATATGTATATATATATCGTAATTGTTTAATTATCAAATTTTAATAACAAAACAAGTGATATTCAAGTCCACATTAGTCATTAATAAGGCATATCATCATTTTCCAACTAAGTCTTTAATTTCTAATAGGGCTTATTAATTGCTAAAGTGGTCGAATAGAATTTCTCCAAGAAACACTAACAAAGACATCGATAAACCTATTAACAATAATATGAAGGCATCAGACAAGTCTTTAACAGAAAGTGAGTGTGTTTCTTCAATTGTCGTTTTATTTTGCGACTGCAACAGCCAACACTTAAATGATTCGTCTTGCAAGAGTTTGTTGTAAATTCCTGAACCCATTATTCTTCCAACTATTTCATTCAGCTTAGAAATACAAGAAAATCCTTTTCTGAAGGCTAATGCTACGTTAGCTGTAAAAGCCATGTGTTCCGAAATGTACACTTTTGATTTTTTTTCACCATATCCATATAAAAGTTGAAACAAATAGTTTCCTGCGATTACTGCTGAATATTCATTTTTCAAAGGGTCTTTTGTCATTTCCTCCGCGCTCATGAGCCAATTGTTTTGTTTCATCTTTTTTCCCATTAATTGAAGTGTAGTATCAGTAGAATTCATCAGAAAAGGTATAACTATGTCTCCTTTCATACTATAAACACGATGAGTACCTCTCGCTACGGCCTCTGAGAGTTCTTCAAATGTTTCCACTGTCTTGGGTTCCGAGGGTAAAGCTAAGAACGACAATAAAGTACCAGAATGAATTGATGACATAATAACAGCAAACACTAACCAAGATCCGATCACAAATTTCCATTTGTTCATATCCGCATGCAAATCCAGAGGCTGTCTTAACATATTCCCGAAAAGAGTAAATAATACATTAAAAATGGTTTCTGTATCTTTCAATATTGCATATATTATTATAGTTGAAATGAGGAAACTACTGAGGATAGACATCCATATTGAAAAATCAAACAAACGCAGAAAAGTAAATATTTTCCATTCTTTACTTTGTTTTAAAATACCAAAAGCTGCACCTACTGTCATGTATGGAAATCCAAAGTCCACCGTTCTGTATCTATTCTCATATATTCCAAGATTTGCCACTGCCATGTCAGCTTCACCTCGATGCAACATACCTATAACGCCAGTCCAGTTTCCAAAAGTTAATTCTCGACCGAATTCTCCGTCTTTTGGAATTATGATTTCATAACTTTGATTTAGTTTTGTCATTATTATTTCTAAGAATCTTCCTTCTATTCCAGATATGTTTGGGCTTCCATCTGCACTGGGATGAATTTCGAAAATTTTAGATCTGTTCAATGCAGCCACTATCCATTTCTCAGAGTTTAACATTGCGGTTGATTTATTTATTAAAATATATGAAATATACCGTTTGATCACATGGATATTAACGAGTCAATTTTTATTTCACGTTAGTATTAATGAATTACGATATGTACGCTCACTCAAAGCAGATGAATAGATCTTATTATCGACATTTGTATATAATATATATATATATGAATATCATAATCTGTTTTTTCCACTAAATTCACTCATTTAATTCATCGTTGAAAACAAATTTTAGATTGATGGAATGATTTGTACAGCAGAAAACCAAGTACAAATTATACTATTTTTCCGTTCTAGGAGACTCAATTTCTAACAAATAAAAATTTTGTAGAAATAAAAGTGTAGTTGATGAATCATGCAAAAAAATTATTTCTTCTTACGCATTATCCTTGAATAAAATCTAATATTTTAATATTCAGACAGGCATAATGCTAACTGCATTTATAATAAGCTGTGCTTTATGTAGTGTCAAACGCTTTTTGTAAACAACGTCATTAAAAGCTGAACAAAAAATATTGTTCATGCATTTGAGTCGTTATTTATAAAAAGAAAAATTTCAGAAAATTACGGATTTTATGTCGAAAGGAAAAATGTGATCTACTATAAAATAAGATAAACGGAAACGTTTTGTAAATTACATTCGAAATGCAATTGCATTTCCCAAACGAATTTTTATATTTATGTTCCGGAAAATTTAAAATACAATGAATTAACTAAAAACTTCTTTGAAAACTTCAAGAACAGGGCTAAATATTTTTTTTCGTTTATTTTACTCTTATTTAGTATTGATACAGATAAAAATATAGAAAAGAACAAATGTTTGAAATATGCCATGCATTGGAATAATGATTCATAATTCGAAGTTCTAAAGTGTTCAGTTTAGTTAAATGACTAGAATTTTGTATTGAGTAATGCTTACGTGCTGAAAAGTTAGATTAAAGTTTAATACAACCTGCATTTTATGCCTAACCATACTAAAGATTTTTAAATGGAAAAAATATCACAGAAATTTTTAAGAGTGCAAAAACAGTTGGTATAAAAACTTATTAAAATAAATAAAATAAAATGCTCGATAAAAAGATGCAGCGAAAATGTTGGTTATTACAAAAAACAACGCGCAGTAAAACATGTAGAAGATATAAAGCGTTTTACAAAAATCTATATAGATACTAAAAAAAACCACTTTTTTGATGATATGTAAAACTGTTTTTAACTATATAAATATACTATGTTATTAAATCGTAACGAACAGCTCTCAACTTATTATGATGTACTTTATTTTAAATTGCAAACTCTTAACAATCTTCAAAAAAAAAAAAATTTAAAAATTTTTAAAAAAAAAAATTTTAAACTTAAAAAAAATCAAGTGATTAATGACATATTTAATGATTTGGTATAAGTGTAAAAAATATTATACAAAATTCATAAGCAAAATCCAAAATCCATGCACTACCCAAACGACTACAATTAACTTGTAAAAATAATATTGTGCCCATCTTATAGAACTCACATCTCTTTTACAGCTTTTTTAATGAATTTTATACTTATTTACAGCTTTGCAGAATGTATGAACTCATTTTTCATCAAACTACAATAAACTGCCTTTGACATTTTTATTATTTAGAATCAATTCATTTATATTTTCTGATGGTTTAATGAATTCAATTTATATAATAGTCAGAGATGAACACATCTACACTTCATTATATATATATATATATATATATACTTATATTATCCTATTCTTATTTCAAAGGTAACTGGAAAAAATGTGTAGATGTGTTTATCTTAGACACATTATCAGGGACAAAAAAATTAACATATGTCCAAAATTCAGAAATATTCTTCAAGTTAAAAATCAAATAAAAATGAAAAACTGGGTATAAAATTAATGTTTCAAAAAATGAGAAAATAAAATCTATGTGATAAATTAATATAGTCAATGACATAGTTCACATATTCTAGAAGAAGGTACAGAATGGTTTAGCCATACGTTATAAGTAAAAAAGTCAAATAACAGCGTGTCAAAGTTAATTTATACTATATACAATTCTTAGCTGATATATTTATTGATCTCTTTGCGTTGAAGATATCTTGAAATTTTTTCTTCACTTTATAGAGATTAGTTAGTAATTGAATATAATAAATACACAAGTCCGATTACTGTTATTTTTTAATCGATTTCTAAGCTTTGTTTATTCACGAAGTTTTCTTTCCTGTTTTTTGCTATTCCATTCTTCATCTGTGTCAATTTGTTGAATATTGTAAAGAAACTATTTTTAAATAAAAAACAATACAAGGAACTAAAACAGCCATCAAGTGATTAACGAAATATTTTAGGAAGATGTGAAATTATTTGCTCCTAAATAATTGTACTAAACTGCAAGTTTAATTACTGTTTTCCCAAATAAGTATTAATTATACAAGAAAATGAGTTTGTGGGATTAATAAGGATGAAAATAATATTATTGCCATTGCATCAAAGTTCCAAGTAAGGATTATTATGCAAATATTCCTTGAATTAAAATTATTACAACTTTAACCCATTCAATGCCAACTACGATATATTTCGTAGTAAGCGTCTGTATCAAAACTGCCAGCTAAGAGATATCTCATAGCTTTGGCAGGATTTTTAGAGTGATTACATATCTCCATTTGAGTTAGTAATTATTAAGAAGGTTGAATTAAAAATCGATATAGTGTAATAAAGCATATTAATAATCAATTGTTATTATTAAAATTTTAACTTAGAAGATTAGCGTATAACATAACAATTACATATATGTATAAGTGTATCCCAAAAACTTTAAAAAAAATATTTTTATAGTTCTTGTTGAGTATGATGAGCTTTAAATCCAGGACAAACGCAAAATGCTGAGTTGTTGGAACGCTAGAGAAAAATACCTTGTCTCCTTACACTTTTTTTTTTTTTTTTTTTTTTTTTTTTTTTTTTTAAATTATTGTTAAAAACAAAATTTTTTTTTTTTTGTATTCTATAAAAAAATATCTTTTTTTCTTTCCTTTTTTTTTTTTTTTTTTGCTTTGTACACGTTTTACATAGTTTTGTAGGAGTCCTTTTTTCTGTAGGAGGAAGATACTCTGATGAATTAAAATCAGATATATTTGTTTTATAGTTGCTCTTTCCTCCTTAATTGATGCCATCATCATGAAAAAGGCATAATAACTGATTCCCTAAATTGATGTATCCTGATATTTTTATTTAATCGATTGCATTGGTTATATGCATTCTGCAGAAAGATTTCGAAGTAATATAGTGAGTTTCTTGTATCTGCAGAGGGTTTTCCTGTGGGCTACTAATCATCCCTTGCCAGTTAATTATTTTATTAATTAACAACTATTTATAACTACCATCAACTTATAGCTTTTTCCCAGCGAAGATCATTACACGTTTGAATGGAAATCTGACATAAATATACACATCTGACTATGACCAGATGAAGTTAGGTGCCGAGCTTATAAATAGAAACAAAACGAAAATAAAATCTTAGTATTTGAAGATTTTTATTCAAAAAAAAAAAAAAAGTCACTATGAGATAATTTGTAAATGGCACTCAGCACAGGAATTTTATCCCGTGACTCCCCCCTGGCTACGAGTTACCTCGAAAAATGTTCTTGTTAAATAAAAACAACTCTAAAAACTATTAAAATATTATATCAACATTATTACATCGTGTAAAATTTCATGTTTTCTTTAACCCCTTCCCAGTTTTGCCGAACACCACTCGGGCACATGGAAGAGGTACTTCTCTGATTAGCCCAAGCAGTGCTCAGGCAACATTTATTCTACTTTAATCTTCTAATTTGGTGCAATATTTCTAACAGATTTCTTTAGTAGTCGAGTAAAATTAGGATTACACAAAAGAATGTCTAAACCAGTTTCAAGGTTAGCTTTATTTCATTCTTTTAAACAAGGTAAGGCGGGATTTTTTTTACTAGATCGGTGTGCTGTACACTACAAACACTATTTCTTTTACATTTGGATCTTAAAATAGAAGAAAAATTAATGAGTGTTATATCTCCTTCATATTAGTAATTCTTCTTTACCTGCTCCACACTACATCAATTTAGGTATTTGAACTCTACAATTTCTTGACATTTTCTTTGATGATAGCCTCCTTGAATTGATAGTGTCTGTAACTAATAAATATGCAGATTGGATTATTCGAAATAGTATTCCACGAATGAAAAGCAAAGCAATAAAATGGAAACCAACATCTAAAGACGAAAATGCATGTTTTTTTCGCTTTGAATATATTACAAGAAATTGTGAAAATGCCTGAAGTAGAGCAACATTGGAGTAAGAGACATTCAACAGCAAACCCTTTGTTTTTTTTCGTAAATTATGTCTTACCGAAGCTTTCATGGTATTCACCGGTTTCAGATGATGCGAAATTTGACGCTAAAACACATGAGTGTTCAAAGTTGAGAAAGCTGCGGCTGGTAATCAAACACTTGGATTCTCGTTATCCAGAAATTATTACACCCGAAAGAGAGAGATTTGACAATAGATGAAAGCTTGATGTTGTTCAGGGGAAGATTGCACTGTAATACCTATACTGTATACTGTAACAGTATATACCTCCAAAAAGGTCACGATTCGGTATAAAACGTTTTGTTTTATGTGAGTCAAAAGTCAGGGTATCGATATCAGTTTATTATACACTCAGGAAAAGGTACCTTTTTCGATGGTTATTACCAGCATTTGTGCAAGTCTTCTCAAGTAGAGTGATGACTCTTATGCAGCCATTGTTGCATAAAGGATTATGCCTAACAAAGGATAATTATTACTTTTCACCAGAACTTGCAGATATACTTCTGAATCATCATATACAAATTTATGAAACACTCAAACTTAACAGGAAAAACCTCCCATACACAAAAGAAGAAAATAATTAACTTTAAGTACAATATCACCTTTTTCATTCAAATGTCCATTTTTATAAAGTGTTTTTTCCAGTTCACTTATTTCTACTGAAAAAAGCTAACTTTAAGGAAAAAAATATTTTTTCAATGAAAATAAAAATTAGCGTAATTCATTAAATTCAATATTTATAACATTTTTGAATGCTTATTTGAGTTTATATAATTGATTTTCTTCTTGAAAATTTTTAAAAAATATGATTTTTTTGTTACATAATATGACAGAAAAAAAACCTGTGAAGTGGTTAAAATAAAGCGTTGCTAACCAGGGCAAAATACTCTAAATTTACCTGGCAGTCAATGGGTTGAACGCTCATATTGATATGTTACAAAACTATCTAAATGTTGGAATTTTATTAGGGGAACTATAAACCACTTCATTTTTCAGCTGAATTTTAAATTTAGGTGAGTTTATTTTACAAAATGACAAGAAACAAGAGTTTATTCACTGGTGAAGGATACAATGATTGATATAAACAATAAAATAATAATAGAGATAAAATAGTATAATAATAATGTGTAATAGAACACTGAGATATATTATATATGTTACCGGCAAAGTATGAAATGCCGGCATTCTATAGAATGCCGGACGTTTTTAGGTAAAGTATGAAATATGAGAATTATTTCATACTTTGCCTAGGCATTGTACAGAATGTTTAGGCATTCTATAGAATGACCTAAGCTATTTAGGTAAAGTATAAAAAAGGTGATAATAAGGCTATTATATCAATGACGTACATTTCTAAAAAATGCAAATGTTATTCTGACAAAATAATGTGAGAATACCTTTAAAAAATTACTCAAAATACGTAAATGAAAGTTGTACCAAACAAAGTTTGCCTTTCTTACTAAAGAAAACAAAATTTTCAAATAAAAAATAAGAACTTAAAATTAACATACTTTTTGCAACATGGTAGACTTTAATGGCATTTTGAATTACATTTCATTACATTTTTTACACAAAGACCATTCTTATTTTGGTATTTTGTTTTGCACGTACATTTGACGAATCCTTCATCGCTTCCATTGGAAGGAGCAATTGCAACTGACGTAAGAAGAATTTCATGGTCAGGAATATCTAATTTTAATCAAGTGCTTAGGACAGCATTTGTAAAACTGTGGGGCGCGCCCCCTAAGGGTCGTGATAACTGTAGGAGGTGGGCAGTAAAAAGTCGAAAACAAGAGAATATCTTAAAACAAATTTTTATTTACAGAAAGTTAGCAAACGAAACAAATTCTGACATAATAAAAAAGGAAATACAAATTTATACTGATACAAAACACAAAATACATAGTGCAGTACTGACACATTTATAATTAATTTAATGATACCAAATTAAGAACAAGTTTACAAATTACCAGTGACCCCATGGGCTTGTCATATACAAAATAATGTACAAAAATTAACACTTATCTGAATAATTGGTACGGTTTATAATTTATCCCGTAACTGCCGATTAAAACTTAATGTGATTCGCTCCCCAATACCACCGTTTTTTTTAACACATCGGTGAGTGCATGTGGTGTATAGCAGGAAAGAAAAATAATAAATAATCAAATCCTTTGAAATAAGTAAATCCCTCCCAAACACTGTCAAGGTTCTATTATTGCATTACAAAGCCTTCGGAATAATTTTATGTATATCAGTATAGAGAAAGAATCTACTTCGGAAAGACGTATATATACGTCTGGGACAATGAACGTTTTGGATTAGTGAGACGTTTATAGACACCGGTGATACTTAAGAGGCTAAAGTCGTATTGCAGCTTTAGCGTATAGAAGAGAATTTTTGAATTCCATACATTATATTTATGTGCAGGGGGAGGGGGAGGAAAATTATAATTGGATATTGGGTGGCAAGAATTGAAACTTTGAGAAGCACTGGCTTAAGGCACAAAGTAAATTGTGATTTTGTATATACTTGTTTTAAAACTTCTTCAGAAGTTTCAAGTAGATAGAAACCATCCTTTCCCACTCGCTACAAGTGCCAATATATTGGCATTCAGAAAAAAAAATCCCAATTTTCACAACAATGCCTTTTTTAAATTAAATTTTTCTGTTTTTTCTGGCAAGGTTCACAAAGGTGGATGTACAGTTCAATATCATGACGTGTAATGTTTTTTATTTGGTTGAAAGTTCTTTCAGAATACTATCACGTCCTCTGTGTCCAATAGCGAAATGACCTTCATGAAGTACGTAAAATAACTCAGAATCCGTAGCATAATACTGTATAGAAGTGCTTCCCTACCTTTTTATCCCCGTAGACTGGTCCACATTTGATAACTTTACCGCAGCTCGCTGATAATGGGACGTTTTTTATATTTTAAATGGTCTTAATTTAATAATTTAATTGTATTTAAACATGAGTTGAGTTGAGTTTGGTATTTTATGGCGCAAGAGCCAGTTTTGGCTATACTGCGCCCAACATTCATGGGTCTGTGGTCTGGACGGGAAAAGAAGAAAAGAAGAAATTGGATGACAAGATGGAGGGTTGAAAAAAGAGAAGGATCACTGGGGTACCCAGGGGTCGTGACACCCGTGTTTACCAAAGACAGTAAACCTCTTGGGAAAGAAAAAAATCACTAGGGTACCTCGAGATTGTGACACCCGTACCCACCTAAAGAAGGTGAGTCCCCTGAGGGGTGTATTTAAACATGCCTTCTGAATAAAATTCAGTTACTCCAAAATTGAATATAAAGGGATTTTACATGAAATATAAAGTGATTTCCTCGGAAAGTCAAACAAACACTAGATAAATATACCACAGTAAATAAAATGGAAATAATTAAATACTCCTTGAGTGGCCCGATACTATTTTATCCGCAGACCGGTGGTTGTGGGAACCATTATGTATTATACTGACGCCTTCTGTACCAGGTTATGTGAGTTTACTTTTATTTTTCACAAATATCACATCATAGCTATTTAGCAACCAATAGTCCCTGGGTTTCTTTTTAGTAGTTAGTTTGGCTTTTTGTGTGTATATCAGTTATTAACTTCGAGTAAGTAGTTTCCTATAAAAAGAAATTCTTTTTTTTTTTTTGCCCTTTTAACCAAAATTTTGAGCGCTCGGTCATATATTAGTTGTTTCATGCCTATAGACCAGGGGACGACAACCTTTTATCTGTGGCGTGTCAAAATCTAATCTGCCAATTATGATTCAGCGTGCCACACAGTAGGACATTTTTTAAACAATTCTATTCTCGCGATAATGTACGCACAGTTAGAGAATCGAGTTCAATTAAATAGACTTATCACACATTAACTTTGCCTCAATTAAAATTATTTCTTCACACAAAAATAAGCAGCATAAAATATAACTATTTCTTCAACAAAAATTTAAAAAAACTCTAAATTGTACATATATTACGTTTTTTTTTTAAACATATTTATTAAAATAAGAAATTGACAATGTAAAATATAAGTATTTCTTTTCATTACAGTTAAATAAAAAGATAAATTAAATTTTTAATGTGAACGTAGTGCTGCTTCGCTCTTCTTTCATATCACACAAAATGTGGTGTAATTAGTGCATTTCACTTTGACATGATTCTGAGCATTCAGTTGTTAAACAATTTCCTTGTGGACTTGAAATATTTTTCTCTCTCATATGAGAAAAGATATTTTACTTAGATATGTAGAACTAAAGGAGAATAACAGAATCCATGCAATTTTCTCCCTTCAAACAATAAAATATTTTCAGCTATGGCATTCAATAATTTACAAAATAGCTGTTAATTTACCTTTAGAGTTATCTTTAAAAATTTTCATAATTCCTTAATTGTTCATAATTCTGGTGATGTTTTTCAAATAAGGTCGATTACAAATTTACGAAGTTCCATCCATTCAAAAATCGACAAATTTGTTGAGTATTGCTGAGTGCCACTGATAATTGTACCGTATGCCATAGGCTGCCAACCCTTATTATAGACCATGACTCCTTATCCAACACATTAGCTTGCTTCTCCATTTTCATGCAGCACAGGAAAAAACCAATTTTTCGTTGAACAAGTCTAAGTTAAATTGAGTATTTTCTGACACTCCCGAACAAACCACAATGTGCAACTGATAAATTCTGAGCCCGAGGCAAGCGTTAAGTCTCGGACCTTGAAACACAATATTCGACACGAATTGGAGATGTATTTCCTACTTTGCCGATTTCTTATTAGGCATTCTATAGAATATGTGAAATTAAAATCACTTCATATTTGCCGCCTAGTTTTAGGCATTCTATACAATGCCTACGCATTCTACTGAATACTTTGCCGGTAACATATACACTATTATATATGTTACCGGCAAAGTATAAAATGCCGGCATTCTATAGAATGCCTGACGGTTTTAGCCAAAGCATGATATATGATATTTATTACATACTTTGCCTAGGCATTCTATAGAATGACCAAAGCTATTTAGGCAAAGTATGAAATGTGGTTATGGTAAGGTTATTGTAACAAATGTTATTTTTACAAAATAAGGAGAGTGCCACTAAAAAGTTATTTAAAATACGTAAAGGAAAATTAAAGTTATCTCCCAAAAATATTTATATCTTTCTTATTAAAGAAAAGAAAATTTTCATACAAAAATTAAGAAATTAAATTTAACCTACTTGTTGCAACATGACATTTGATTGACATTTTGAATAACATTTCTTATCATTTTTCACCCTAAAGCAATTCTCATGCCAGCACTTTGTTTTACAAATACATTTGACGAAACTTTCGCCGCGCTTCCATTAGACTGAGCCAGTGCTTCTCAAACTTTAAATACTGGCGCCCCCCTTTTCAATCACAATTTTTATCGCGCCCCCCTTATACATTAATAAATTACTGAATGCAATAATAATGCACTTTGACGCTAAAGCTACAATACACGATCTTAATTATAAATCGTACAAATTAATAACATAGGTATTAAATTTTGTATACGTTACTTTTAAACAAAAAATTAAGTAATTGGATAATTATTATGTTATTTTTCCTTTCTCTAATTTTTAAATTGGAACATATTGCAAAATGTGGTGCCTGCTTAGAAGACAAAATATAGATATCAGCTAAATATAGATAAATTAAAAGTAAAAAAAAAAAAACTTTTTAAAAACCAGCTTTTATTTAAATGCTCTAAAAAGAATAAAATAAACTTTTCTTTTAAAAATATTTTTGCTATCAACTTATAAAATCGTTACACAATTTATGATATAAAAGCTGGTCGCGAGATTTAAGTACTCGTTTTCACTTAGATTGAAAATTTAAAAAATTTAAATCAATCAGATCAAGTTATTTAATTTGCTTGTTTATCAACACAGGTAAATATCGCGACAAGCTTTTATATCATAAATTGTGTAACGATTTTATAAGTTGATAGCAAAAAAATTTTTAAAAGAAAAGTTTCTTTTATTCTTTTTAGAGCAATTAAATAAAAGCTTGTTTTTAAAAAATTTTTTTTTACTTTTAATTTATTAACATCATACCTTTGTGAATCCGGATTTTCTGAGATGGCTATTTTGAAGACAAAATATAGATATGAGCTAAATATAAAAAAATTACTCTGAGTGTCAATTTCTAATTTTTAGCCTTCCTTTGAAAAACTTTTCTCTGCAAGACAAGCCCATGGGAGTCACTGATAATTATTAAACTTGTTCTTATAATGGCTGAAGTACCCACTCTTAACACGAGTTTATTTTTTTAAAAAAAGATAATATATTATTCTTGATATAATAGCTTAATTGTAAGGAGAGTAAAACTAAGTGCACGACAATGTATACAAAAATGTAAAATGATTTATTGAAATGAATACTCATATTATAAACGGTTTTGAATGAACAGTAATTTTAAGCCTCGCAGAATTATCATTTGGAATAAATGTTAAGTAATAAAAAAAGAATATAAAATTCTAATGAATAACAATTGCGTTATTTTTTTAATATTTAAAGCGAGAAAACTTCAAAATGTTTTAGTACGGGATCAGGTGTGCACTCGATACTAACGTTAATGGTCACGGGGAGTGATGCACCCCAATTCTTTTTTTTATAATTATTTTCAATATACAAGATAAAAATCACAATTTCAGTGAATAATTTAACTAAGAGAAAATATACTTACCTATTTCAAGGATTTTTCTGTTTGTCTTTCATAAATTGAGAAAATATCCAATAAAACTGAACTAAATTGTTCCAAATGTACGTGACCTTAATAAAGGACACGAATCACAGACACTTTTTGCTAACATTACAGGAAAGTTATTTGCAAGCAAAACTGTCACATTTTGTTCACGTTATTGTAATTTTAATGTCCGTTGATGATCGACAAATATCCTGTTGAACTTTTTCCTGCTTGTGTCTTTTTGACAGGGTGAAGTGCATTTTGCGGTACACTTATGGCTATTTTCTTGATAAAGTTCTTAATGTAGCTATTGAAAATTTTCCTTTCGTTTCATGTTTATTGCTTTTCTAAAATCAACTTTCGCTAACATGATTAATATGCATTATTTCAGCAAGTGTTTCCCTTGTTTGATCAGCTTCAATTTCCTTTCAGACAGATCACAGATGTCCAATTCTTTTTTCATATTCTGCTCATTTACATTTATAAACCATAATCAGTTGTACAACATCACAATTAAAACCACTAAGTTATTCATAGGGGAAAATGAAGCATGTTCAAGAAAATATTTTTGAAAAAAGTGATCGTGCCGGAAACTCAGTCTAAACAAGTATCCTAAGATTCTAAAAAAATGTTTGCCACTCCCAAGAAAGGAGAGATGTTTTCAATTCATTTTAGCTCCCATTAAGACTGTCATATTAGAGGATTCTCTGTCAAGGTCATTGGTAACAAATAAACATATTTCCTAGAATTAACGATTTTTGTATTATATGTTTCAGTAGACTCATAAAAATAAATATTGGCCAATTAATCCTTCAAAGTGCTCAATATGCTTATCCATGTATCATAAAACTCTTTCACATTGTGAAAAAAGCGCAACAGAATTATATAATTTACAACTTCCCTAAAAAAGGGGATGCAGATAACATACCACTAAGTTCGAAAGTCAGCAAAAGTAATATTTTAGATTAAAAGAAACGTAATAAAAAATCTCTCATCGTAGGATTACAGCAAAGCAAACAAAATATTTTCTTTTAATTTTGATGACCTTTTTTCACCAGATGATATATATATAATTCATATCAATGTAGATCTGTATTTTTTTATTATATCAGAAAGTATTTTGTTTTTTTTTCATTCCAGTAAATTAATTTTTTTAACCTTTTATTTTCGATATGCTCGCGCCCCCCTTGAAGGGATATCGCGCCTCCCCAGGGGGGCGCGCCCCACAGTTTGAGAAACACTGGACTGAGCAATTGCAACAGACAGGAGAGGAAATTCGACGTTAGGAATATCTTTAATTCTGAGTCAGTTCTTAGGGCACAATGTAAATTGTGATTTCGCATATAATTGTTTTAAAATTCCTTTAGAAATTCCAAGTCGATAGAAACTTTCCCACTCATTACAATTGCCAATATATTGGCATTCGAGAAAAAAATCACAGGTGTCACAACAATTCCTTTTTTGTAATAATGCTCTTTTTGTTCTGGCAAAGCTCACAAAAGTGCTTGTACAATATCATAACGTGTAAGATTTTCGTATTCGGATGAAAGTTTTTCACACACACACAGAATTCTATCCCATAGTCAGATACGTGAAGTGATACTGTATAGCAGTGCGCCCCAACCTTTTTATCTTCTCGACCGGTCAACGTTTGATAATTTTCCCACGACTCGCAAAAGGTGGGACGTTGATTATTTATATTTTTAATTGTTTTGAGTTAATAATTTTATTATGTTTATAAACATGCCTTCAGAATAAAATTCATTTGTTCCAAAAAGTGAATGTTAAGTGAATTTACATGAAATATAAAGTGACTTCCATGGAAAGTCACACACAATCAAGAGAGAAATACACCCCAGTAAATAAAAGGTTAAATGAGTTTACTTTTATTTTTCGCAAACATCACATCATAGCTATTCAGCAACACATAGTCCCTGGGTTTCTTCTTAGTAGTCATTTTGGAATTTTCTCTGTGTGTGCATCAGTTATTAACTTCTAGTAAATATAAATTAAAAAAAAACACCTTTTTTGATGCATTAATTCAAATTTTGGCCAGATCGTCGTCAAATAGTTGTTTTATGTCTCTAGACCAGGGGTCGGCAGCCTTTTTTCTGTGGCGTGTTAAACCAATCTACAAATATGATTCAGCGTACCACACAGTAAGACATTTTTGAAACAATTCAAAAATTGACAAAGTTGTGTGTGTTGAGTAGTGCAAAGTACCTCTGAGAATTGTACCACGGTCTACATGTGACACGTATGCCCTAAATTGCCGAACCCTGCTATAGACCATAACTCCTTCTCCGACACCACAGTTTGCTCGCTCCATTTTCATGCAGCAAAAAAAAACCCAATTTTTTGTTGAAATAGTTTAAATAAAATTTAGAATTTTGACACTCCCGAACAAAGTGCAATGCGCAATGGATAAATTCTGAGCCTGAGGCAAGCATTAAAAGTCTGGAGTCTTGCCACGCAATATTCGAAACGAAACGATGATGTATTTCATATTTTGCCGGTTTCTCATTAGGTATTCTATAGAACACCTAGGCTATGTGGGAAATATGAATCATTTCATACATTACCGGCTAGTTTTAGGCGTTCTGTACAATGCCTAAGCATTCTATAGAATGCCGGATTTCATATTTTGCCGGTAACATATATATTATTATTATGTGTATTATGAATTTTTTTTTTTTTTTAGTCATTTGAAATAAATTAACTCAAACTATACGTAAGGTTCTTAGAAGATGTGTCAGTGTATGCAATGTATATTTTTGTAATGTTGCACTCTCAATTCCATATTAGGGCCTTCAGTTGTAAATTGGGACTTTTGTTATTATACTTCACGGGGTCATTTCTTGATTCTTGAATTTCGATGTGAAAAAATCGTTAAAAGTATAGATATTAATATCTTAGCAATATTCATTATTTTTATATTTTAGAGAATTCTTTGAGTCTATGCAGTGCAAAAAGGAGTGGAAGGAAAGTAAATGCATATCCGTTCTTTACTATTAATTTGACTTCCAACCTTGTCTCTACATCTTGAAGTCTAAAAGATTTTTACAGACATCCATAATTTTTAGAAATTCGATATAAATTATATGAGAATCAATTATGTAGGCTTAAAGCTTAATATCAAAATTGGACTTTTTTTTATAAGTGTCCCGTTATAACTCATTAAATCAGAAAATTATGTTATTGCATCTTCCTGTATATGCTATAATATATCTACTCTGCTTTTGATTGGCATTTTCACGTTCAGCATAAAAATGTTGGGAGCATTCAAAATAATTTTAACATTACAGCATCTTGAAATATATTTTTATACTGTTTTAATTATTTCCTTTGACTGTGATAAATATTTTTTCCCTGATAAATTAAATTACGGAGGAAAAACCGTTACTAAGACGAACCCAAAATCCGTCTGAGTCAAATATCCGTGCACGTGAATTCTATCGGGGATTTCTTTTCGAAAGCCATTAATGAGAAAGATACCGTAATGAAAATGCATCAGGATGTTTAATTCATTTACCTTTGGCACTATTTTTTTCATTTTCTTTTTTTCTCCTCACTCTTGCTTGAAAAAGATCAGTGCCGAAAAAAATTTAAATAGTTTCCTCTTTCCTGGAGAAAAAATATTTTAGATACATGTGAGAGGAGTACAAAAACACAGCAGTGTATTTAAAAAATTGCTTAACAGGAATTGATAAGTTTACCATTGCATTTTAATGGACTTTTTGTTATTGTTTAAAATTCTAAAACTTTTCTTTGAGAAATTTATCAGAATAATGGTTAACACATCGAAATTTTAAATTAAAAATTCATTTGATAAGCTCTGAATTTAGTCTTAAAAACTCCAACAATAGATTGACGTTACTGAAAGGTATATTCCATAAATAATTTTAAATACTAATTATTATTATTTGTTTTCCATAGTTTTAAACTGTCAATATATATTTATTTTTAGATGCGTATTACACACCAAGCATTATATAAGATGCTATTATTTCAAGTGTAGTTGCAGAATATTTAAAATTTATCATATCAGTAGGTGTGAAAAACATTTATAATGCTAAAATATATTTAATATTGCATCTAATTATTTGCTTATTTATCTCTTTTTCAACTATGAAGAATGTAATTAAGATGCAAATTTCTACTTAAGACTTACAATTTTAGTTTTGCTTGCAATTTATTAATAGCTTACTATTGTTTAGTGTTTGCTTTAAACTTTTACTTTGAATTCAAGCATTATTAACTATTATAAAGAACCAAAAGAGTATTTCACATTTTTCTTTCGTATTTTGTTCAAAAACAGAAGTAAAAAATTTCATTTACTAAAAAAGTATTTCCGTCGTATTCAAGGTTTTACTTGAGAAGTAAAAATGGGAAGCTTGTTGTTTTAGCTCAAGTAAAAGTGAGTTTATCTTTTTCTTCTCAATCCTTGATGGTTTCTGCTCTTTAGTATGATCCTTATAAGCAGACGTAAAATACTTTTAGACTAATTTTCTTACAGTTAAAATTGTTTTACTTGAAATCTTCTCACTCAGCCTGAAAGAACTAGAGAACAGACTTCCGCGTGTTGTAATTCGTGATTGACCTGGAACATGCCTTCTAGATGCATAATTTTTAAATTCCAATTGATCTCACATAGCCAATTTGAGACGCTCTAGCAAAATTAACTTGAAACAAGCTCTTTTCCATCCATCCTAATGTCTGTCACTTGAATAATTGTGTAAATAACTTCTCCGAGACATTTCTAAACATTTCTGAGTATTGTCAACGAAATTACCAACACCTATTAAAGATCAACAATCACTCCACAGAGTAAACACCAATCTATTTAAGTTTGATTTTTGTACATTTTTTAAATTTTTACTTAAATGTTCTTTTCTTTCAAATAAAAGTTATGACGATAGTGTTGTTGTTGTTTTTTTTCATATAAGTTTTCTTAAAGTACATGATTATCTTTCACATAAACAATGAAATGTGTTGTTGCTACTATTTTTTCAGTGACCATCTTCGAAAAATGGTTTGCACCGTAACTTTTGGAGGCCAATGTAAATCGGTAGGACAACATAAGAAGTATATCAAAAGATTCGAATAAATGGTTTTCAATAATTCACGATAAATGTTCATTTATTTTTGCTCAACTATTTTTGTTAAATAAGTAATAAATAGCAAAGCGTTTAATGAAAAAAACTAACATAATGTATTGAAGCAAACAGTATACAAAACAATATACAATTACATAATTAAAAAAAATGGTGGATAGTTATTGGCAAAATTAATGCAGAATTAATTAATATATGCTTTAAAAACATAGAATAATTGTTAAAATAAGTCATGAGGCAATATTTTCAGAATTTATTATTTCATTCGTTGGGTACATAAAACAATTAAAAGAGAGGCAGTTCAAAATGTGTGTAAGAAGATTTTATTTTTCTTGATAGAATCAATTATTTTAATGTTACCACAATCTGAATTCTTTTGATTTTTTTAAATCTGAGAGGTTCTTTTTACATATTTTTAATAGTTTATACAATTGCATTCATAAAATGTATTATAATAAATGCATAATGCATATACATGTACATTTATAAAAATGCCTTATTAATTGGACAAAAAATATTTAATGAAAGAAACATTACCTTTTAATTTCAAAAACAATATGATTTAAAACCTCTAATTTAAGTTTATTAAGAAAATATCAAAAATTATCATATCTTACAGTATTTTATTTCTTTTCACATATTATTATTTAAAAACTATAGATTTTTGAGCCTATTTGTGAAAGTGTGGTATATTTTAATGCATATCGTGCCATGTTTAGAATTTTTCGAATTTATAAATTCAATAATAAAGGAAGAAAAGTCTTTCCAATAGAAATTGATTTGTCTACTGTGTAAAAAATAGATAACA
>BMAV01019864.1:186176-209713 GCA_019973955.1 Trichonephila inaurata madagascariensis
CTTTCCAATAGAAATTGATTTGTCTACTGTGTAAAAAATAGATAACAAAAATCTTAGTGGCAAGATTTTTTTTTCACCCTTTCTCTTGGAATTTTTTGATTGATGTTATTCTTTTTTGTATTGACTTTTAGACAAAAGCAATTTTTTTTCTACACCTCTTTTCGAGATTTATTTGTTGCTAAAAGATTTTTTGTTCATAATCAACTAAAAGTTGTGTTCTGTCTTACAGTGGCGACTAATTCGCCTTTGAAACTTAAAAACGTTTCAAAACAAAAAGTTTCTTTCAGGTACACTGTTGAATAAAATATATCCCAAATGCATTAATAATTGATTGTAAAATACCAGAAACGTAAAAAGGGAGAGACGTTATATGAAGTAGAAAAAATAATTTTAATTCAACTCAATTTACACTTAATTTAATAACTAATACAAGACAAAACAAGACGTTTCCCAAAGATGTAATGTTTATCTTTTTATCTACATAGATGGCTTATTTTATAAATAATTGGTGATATTCCCGAAAGAAAAGCAGTATAAACATTTAAGTAGACATGATGCTTAACGGAGTATTAAGAATGCGAAAATACTTGAAATTCCTTTTACTACACTGATAGTAATTGGATTGTTTCAGGACGTTATTCAGTAATACCGAAAGTTTCAAATTACATTTTATATGGAAACATTTGAAGAATTGATGTTTTCACCAATTTTTGACAGGTGAAAGATGTCGTTACATGGTTTAAAAATTAATAGGGTTAGTTTCCTAAAAATGCAATAAGACATTGCATTAAGTACCAGTAAAGAATTTACCACTAAACGCATCTGAAATTATGTTATCGGAATGTACCAGGAATGCCGAAACTGCTTTTAGTACGATACAGAAATCTTGGTAGGAAATAATTCAGATGGAGAAGCACAATAGGGTGTTCTAAATGAAATACATTGCTCGGAAACAGAAACTCTCCTTAAGAACAAAGTCGAGTGATTAAGCCTGTAACGAATACAATGTCAGTTGACAGAAAAGAGTTTATTCTAAGTGGTAAAAGAAATGATCGAGGAAATAGTTTGTGAAATTGAACTGCAGTTTAAGCTCAAGTAATCAGTCGTGGAATGAATAAAATGCAGACTATTGGAAGCTTTAATGTAGATATTCAGTTTAAGTTTATGTTCCCATAAAATTATAAAACTGTGCTATTCAATCGCTTATGGAGTTTAAAATAATAGTTTCATTTAAACAAATATTCCGCAGGTCAGACAGAAGTTCATTTTAAGGTCATGAGAAAAATTCAGAAGTCTGAAACGGATGCGAATTAGGATGACATTAATTCGCAATCATTTACGCAATAGGGCTCAAGAACCATTGAATTACAAAGTTTGAAAAACATTAAGCATTAAATTTATTAACATTAATACAAACAGTTACATTCACAAACCGAAACATATTAATCAAACATTCATTCAATCGTGCTAACATCTTAAGAAACAGTCATAATAATAATCCGTCAATCTCTCAAATAAGCACAAGCAAATCATATGCATTTATATATTAAGGGAAGAACTGATGACATTAAAGAAAATAACTTTATACAAAGCTTTATGTAAAATAGATCCGACACGTTCGATAGCGGTATGATTAAATAGCATAGCGATCTGCTTATACTTTGCCTAGCGGAAACTCCAAGTGAGGTGGAAAATTGAAGTAAAAGCAGGTTGAAAACTTATTTTCAGCAGAAACTGAAAATCAAGCGTGAAAGTTTCAAATAAAGTTAAGTTTTTAATGCTAAGCAGAGTATTTTAAAACGTGAATATCTATAAGTATTACAAATGGAGGTGGGTAAAGTTCGGCCTTTTTTTCGCCCATCATATTCAGGAAAATTCAAAGTATTTATTGGAGTTATATTACTATATGTTTATATGTGAACTTTAAATATTTATCTTTATTTTTATTGTAAAATTGTTAGGAAAAAAATAGCAAGTCACATAAAAAAGTCATCAAACTTGGCAAATTCGTTGAGTTTTTTTATTTTAAGTGATTTTTCTAACTTTCATTTAAAAAATAAACTATTAAGCGCTTTAAGCACCACTATATTTTTTGGTCTCACAAATAATACAATAATGAGGCTTTTAAACTGACATTCATTTGTTTTGGTGCATCGAGCGCGTTGATATGATGCGAAAAAAATAGCTTGTCCGTGAATCGGTCAGATTTGTTGGAGCTTTTAGAAGAAATGGACCTAGTACCTAAAATGCCTGCATTCCTGTACAAACAAGCACAGTTGTCTAAAAAGATGCTAATGAGAAACGTTTGGCGACATCGATTAGTTGGCTAGTTGAAGCAGTAAACCACCAGCTCAAAAAGTGGAGAGCTTTAAACAATATTATCCCAAATGTCCAAATACCTTATATTGGAGATTATCTTAAAATCGTCTGTGCAATTCTTAAAAATTTCAACCCAGCAAGACTTAACAATATTGAGGACGACAATGTAACTGACCAACGAATGGTAGATTTAGTGTGAAAAATCTTAATTACTTACAATAAACAGTTGAAGAAAATCGCTCGGAAAGAAAAATGGGGTGATAATGACTTTGTTAAGTGATTTTGATCTTCCAGATTTTCCACGATTAGCATGAAAGGAGCAACGATATTTAACACTTGTGATATATCAGATTAAGCAAAACCAATCATACACTCACGAACACCTTAATCAGTCGGGACTGTACTCTCTTTACGTAAATCGAGAAGACTCATCAGTTGTTTGACTCCAGTTGAGTTTGCGACAAACAAGTTCAAAAGTATATAACATATGGGTAAGAACATATATAGGTCAAAATCCAAACATTGAATCGTATTGACAGTGCAAAGTTGGTGTTAGAGTTGTTGGCTGCTGTACACTGGTTGTATCTGTACATTGGTACTTGGGATACTGGCACCATAATCACACTCAGACAAAAACACCAAGTCTTGGATATGCTGATAAACTTCAAGACGCTGCTAATGGATGGTCCAGTGGCAATTCAGCCAATGAAAGTCAGTAGGAAATATAATCGAAGACAATCATTGCAAATAGTTTAACATTGTTATTCTTTTCCTGTTTTCTCTATTTAATAAAATATTTTTTGAAAAAAAAATCTAACATTTTCATTTTCACTGAGTATAAAAAATTAAAAAAATATACATTATATGAATTTGCCGATGGGCGAAAAAAGGCCGGATCTTTACCCACCTCATTTGGAATTGTTTAAATATAATGAAATAAATCCAATCAAACGTTTAAAATTACTTCACTTAGGATTCTTCGTATTACATCAAAAATAATAATACTGATTCTCAATGTCTAATGTGGGAATTTTAGCAAACTCGTAGCAAGGGTTGTTTCTGTCCAATCTTGGTGCAAATTAAGATCCGTAATGCAGATAGTGTGACGCTCGATTAACACTTGGAAGATGAAAGTCTTCACGTTAGTGTGGTAGGAAAATGTAAAGAGTGCTGTGCTAATTACGGTTGTTGTCTATATCTTTTGTCTAAAGTTTAAAATTACATAGTAGCCATCAATAGCCCGTGTGCTTTTTCGAAATGCGATATTAATCATGAATGCGACCTCTAATTATTTTTAAATCACAAGATATCTTATTAATATTCGAGTTGAAAATAAATTGTATGTATATATAAAATAATTAATTATAAATGTGATGATTCGATATTAATTAACTTCACATCCACAAGAATCAATGCAAAATCTACTTTTGATAGAGGTCCAAATTTTGACCCTTGCTCAAGATAAGATGGTAATTCCTTTTGTTAAATGTATCCCTCTCCTATGTAATTCCACATCTGACTATATATATATATTTCGTACGATGATTAATAATATGATGATGTATAAGGAATTCAAACTTTCAAAGGCAAAAGTGTAAAAATTCCGTGACCAGTCCAACAACAAGGGCCAACAAATTGATTTTTACAAATTTTTTTGAAGATCAATTTGAAACTGAATAATTATTATTTATGAGGCATGATTTTTACTATGTTAAATTTTGATTGAAACTTTTGTACAGAACATTGATTTCTTTTTTAATGACTTGCATTTTCTTCAGAAACATTTTTTTTTTTTGTTTAACAGTAACATATTTTGATTTTTAAATTATTTAAGAGTTTTTTATATGTAGAACTGGAAAAAAATGTTTTATGTGTTAAATAATTAAATAAATAAAACGTTTTAAATGTAATTAATACATAATAAAGTATGACTTTTTTCCAATTTTCGAGAGAGAATGTCCTTCCTTTTTTCTTTCTTTTTTTAAGCAAATGAATTTAGGCAATAAAACGTGAAAAAAGATAAGAGGTTTTCTTATCGGTTTTAAGACTTGAGCATTTCTGCCTAGAAGAATTTCTCTGGAGAACTTTCCAGATAGTGTCTTCTAGGGCAAACTATTTCCCACAACAGATGGTTGTGATAAGTTAGAGGAAACCAAAAAATGCTGCATAGTTACAAAGAATACAAAATAAAAAAGTATGTTTTGAAAATAAAATAAAAAACTCGCTATCCCTATCCCTTTAGCAGAAAAGAAAATAAGTGTCATCCGTATGGTATGTAGTAGAAATCCTACCCAAAATATTTCGATAGTTTCTAAAGTTCCATACATATATTGTCTATATCTTACAAAAATTTTATTCGAAATTTATTTTTATAAAGTTCAAAAGTTCTTATTCAGGAAATTCGAATCTGTTAATATACCGAGTATTATATGAATGTTTTGCATTTTTTTTAATTTTATTTTTAAAGTAAAATATAAAAACATGAATTTGAATGTATTTGAGCTTGTAATTTTTCTCCCAGATAATATCTCAAAACGAATAATCCAATTTTAAAATTATTTTGTATTTATAACATAAATTTACTTTAATAAGACCAGTTGATCATTAGAAAAGTGATCATAACAAAGTAGAAATGGATATGCCTTGATTTTCGAAAGGAAGATCTTTGGACAAATAAAACATTATGACATGTGAAATATATTATAAAAGTATGAAATTTATAAAAAATATGGCAAACCTACAACTTAAAAATAGCCAAAACATCCCGTATCAGATTGTTGGGTCACATACTTAGATAGAATGACTTATTTTCAACAAAGAATGCAACGTTTTCAAGGACAGACGGAAAGCAAAAGAAAGGAAGACAATCAACTAGGTGGCTGGACACGTTAAAAATGATATAAGAGTAGAAGATGAGGATGAAAGGCTATTGCTCCAAATATAGGGCCGGAAAGGAATTACGAGACAGGCTTGGCCTGCGACATGCTTTAGTGTTGAAGAAGAGTACAAATCTGATAGTTTCAGTAAAAAGCTTGTTTGTTTTTTTTTTGCTAAACTATTGTCGATGATTTTATAGCTGCTAAAGAATTCATGACAAATAATACATATGTATATCATATGATTTGAAAGATTTCTCGCCTAACGTGTTTATAGATGTTCTTGAGTAAATTAGAAGGTTGTTGTCGGTCGTATTCTTTTTAGCTTATTCTATTATATTAAGCACAGTTTATCATTATGCACACCCTGACATGACTTGAGCGTGCTTCTACAGCACACAGCAAACGTCAGCACAGATTCAAGTCAAAATGAATATACGTGACTTACGAAAGAAGAACTCCCACGCTTCTCTTAATTTTAGAATTAAAGTATAAGTTATTGTTATGTGAGAGTTATTGTTGTGTGATTGGGGTGTATTTAATTTGTTGTTAAGAGGACATGGTACGATTTACGCAAAAAATTTTAAATAAAGGGTTTTCAAATTTTTTTTGTTTGGCTCCTATGTGTGTAAGCTATGTAAAAAAATATTTTGGGCTCAAAATTTCATAAAAAGCTAGTTATTTAATTTTTTAAGGAAAACTTAAAATTTGTGAAGTGATTTTAAAATGCTATTCCTCCTACAAAAATTTACATACACGCATATAATTTGATTTACAAGTACGTCAAACTTTGTATAACAAAAGTGGGTATGGGTTTTGCGATAGCATGATTGGTATTGGCACAATACTTTTTTTATCAATGCTTATTGAAAATTCCTTAAAAAAAATTATAAATTCTGAGTTGAATTATTTTTTAAGAAAATAAGTATTGCTTTGATTCAAAAACGCATACCAACTTTTGTTACATGTACTATTAGCAATAGGTAAAAAAAATCAAAGCATTAGGAACAACAGAAAAAAAGCCTTAGCATTTTAAATAAAAACAAACTAATTATTTTATCTTTCTGAGATAAGTAAGTTTAAAATTTTGATTTGCCATAGGGACGTGAATAAAAGCGAACGTGAAAACTAACAAGATTCTGCACTTTTTAAGTTTAGCGCTTTCAAATTTTGTAAGGTTATAGAAAACAATATAAAGAATAATTTAGGCTAAAAAAATTCAATTTCATTTTTGAACGATTTTTGTGAATTGAATCGTGCTGTGTCCCCTTAAAAAAACCTACTTATAAAATGATGAGAATTCTCATCACACACACAGTTCACACATATATACGCACACTCACAACACATACCACACACACAAACATCTATATGGAAGCCCAGACAAATAAATTAGCATCTTTATTGCTATATATCTCCGCATTAAACAGAACGAAACAATTTATCCAGGAAGGTTAATACTGTACATCTTCAGCTATGTCGTAAATCTACAAGCTGCAATGAGATTTATTAGAGATAAATTGTTAGGCAAAATCATTTCTAAACATAGTTTCTACAATTTCAATTATACTGCCTGGGGAAAAAATTAATTCATCGATGGTGTATTGACAGTTATATCTAGCTATTTTATACGAAACTTTTAAGAAACAAGAAAAGTTTAATATTCATAAACAAAATTTTAAAAAAAATATTTTTTTATTTCATATAATTTAAATTTTAATCCGAATATTACTCTAGTATTGTTAACAACTTACTAAGAAGTATTTCCAAAATATTGCTTAAATTCATCACAAGTTTCTTTTAATCTATCGAATATCGCTCACTTTCCTCAACATAAAAATATATCCGTAATTCTGTATGAATTTACTACAATGAATATTTAATATCCTGAATTGCCATTAACATGCAATTTACAACATACGCATTCGCAATAGATTCGATAGATATAGAATGTTTGAATTGACTGAGTATGCGCGGAATTGAACGTGATGCAACATTTATATATGTCTGCTTCAAGAAATTGCAGACTTTCCAGAATGCTCAAAAGCAAATAAAACCCCCTGTGAATGTGCGATATAGGTTACTGAGAGCATAGAGGCTTCAATTCTGGATTTCTCAACTCATTAGATAGACATTGATAAATATCTATTAGCTTCCTATTTTTTGGTAATTTCATTGTTTTGTAAGTAAAGTCGCAGTGCAGCTACAGCGTCAAAATAATCAAGATATATTATTGTTGTAAACATTTTTATTAGATGAGGGGGGGAGCACGGTAAAAAATGATTGAAAACTAGCTTTCAATCTCTTAAAGATTGAGAAAAGCTAGCTTAGGATAAAATTAATAAAAATCGTTATTCCCCGCTCCCCCTCTTCCTAAATAGATTTACCACAATCGTTATGTTTTAAATACAATGTAGATTTTCATCTGGAGATGACTGAACTGCTTTCGGTAGTAATATTTTGTGTTGTTGACTTTTTTTTAAACGAATAGTTGATAAATTTATATTTTCTCTTTTTGTTTTCAAAATCCCTTGTAATATTGTTACACAACTAAAAATAAATCTTTGGATGCCGCTGGAATTTTAGAGTGCGTCTTATGTTTGGAAAATCATTAGCTTCTTGGTTTATAACGATTTCAAGGCACTCAAAAAATAAAGTAGAAGTTAATTGTATGCATTTCTTTTCTCTTTTGTTCGAGAATCAAACAAAAATATTTTTTTTTACTAGAGCAAATCAGCAGTATAAAAAAGTTGCTTTTTCTTGGACTGTATTAGTTTAAGATCCTGTAAGAATGGAGTTCATTTCATATTAGACGTTTGATTCCTTAAAAAAATAGATTTTAAATAGATGTGAAAACAATGACTCCGTTGTCCGTGTTAAAACGAGAGGCACGCATAATTTTTTTTACAAAGAAGGTATCTATTTATAAGTAAAAAAATACTTTTTTTTAATGTTAATAATAATGAAAGTAAATTGTATCATTTTTCTAATCTGGGGTACACAAATAAATACATTTAATTTTTAATTTGCTTAATCTCAAATTTTATTATACTAGCTCTTATACCTGTTCTTCGCACGGGTGACATAAAAAATTAAACAATACACATTGAAGGATAAAGAGTTTTTAATGAGTTAATTTTACTTGAATTGCAAATTAAACAAAAAAAAACCCTTTCGCATATCTCATTTGAACAAAAAAAACCATATTTGTTAAATTTTAACAGCTATCTAAGATCTAACAGCTGTGTGATAAAAATGATTTTTTTAAATTTATAACGTAACTCTCTTGGGGATCCATTTTTTAAAACACCTCCCTAAGCTGATCTCTGCTCAATAACACTAACACATTGTTGCACATTTTGTGTAATGAAAGCTTAAAATAGTGCAAATAATTTTTATCTGGATGTGTAATACGATAAAATTACTTTCTGTTGTATTTATTTTATGTTAAATTTGTAATATTCCCAAGCAACGCCGTTCCTTACATTAAAATGGCGGTTCAATAGAAACATAGCGAAATGGTGGCGATATAGCCAAGCTGACATCATTTTTGGCGACCCTATTGGCAACTTGGCAATTGATTGGACGGTGCAGAAGTTGATATGCTGTAGCGCCACCTGGTGGGGATCTGCAACAAAGAAGAAGAACGAAAACCTTCTTCACAAAAATATACAAGCCAATTTTCATAGTGATCGGTTGAACGGTGTTGGAGTGATGCGATTTCATATATACAAGTCCATATATAGAGAGAGAGAGATTGTATTGAAGAGAACCAAAATTAATATAAAAAATACTGCAAAATATTTTTTTTTTTTAAATTTAAATTTTCGAAAAAAATATTTTTTTTTTTTTTTACTTTAATTTTATATTTTGTATTTGCTGTATGCATTTGCTTTATTTTATCTTATTTTTTTTCTAAATAAAACCCAAATATTAAAATAATAATGTGGTGAAATATTTGTCCACATATGCTTTTAAATAAAAGATTCAAATTTGTTTAATTAAAAATTAATATTTGCAAAAATATTTCCGTCCGACTTCTAAAGAAATCTTTCACAAAAATTTTATTTTTAAGAAAACGAAAACTGAGCAATGACAACAACAAAAAAATTAGTTGACAAAAATTTATAATTCTCTTCAGGTAAAATAAAAGTAAAGTTAGTATAAGAATAAGTAATGACATTTTGATGCACTATGAATCCTAAATATAATAGGAAAAGAGAAATAAATACTCAAAAATAAACGAAACAAAAATAAAAGGGGAAAAAAATTCTAATGCTTTCTACCTTGAGAAACTGTTTTTTTTTTCTTTGTATAAACTAAAACTTGGAAGGAAATTCTGAATTCTTTACTCTCCCTTTCATATTTTGTTCATATCTTAAAAAACAAACATGCTTCTATTTCTTTATGTTTGTTGTTGCATTGGAAAGCGCGCACGAAAATAAAATTCGCGAAATTCACATATGAAAATGAAAAGAAACAGTTTTCACCGGGTAAAAAATCATGAGATGCAAATTGAGTTTCGAGTTTCTCTAACATTTTGAAACTTCCAAGCAATGACAAACACGGATGCAAATTTAAGTAAGTCTTCGATTTTTTTTTATTCTCTTATTGAAAAATGTGGAAGTAAGATTACAGAATAGAAATATATATTCCGTTTTGAAATTAAATACTTTTTGTTCATGGAGACTGTTTTATTTATATTGGGATATCATATTTTCTAACAAATAAAAATGGTGAGCAAAAGATTAAATGAAACAAAAATTCTTTTCATTCATTTTCCATTGCATTGAGTTTAGGGAAAACAGTTTCATTTTAAAAATTGGTAACGCTTTTGGAACAGATAATAGGAATTCTTTATACGTTCTTCTTTCTAAACAATGTTAGATATTTTTACTTTCAGATAAATATCTTTGAATCAGAAGAAAATGTTAATCAAATATTGCGAAGGGAAAATAACAGATAATATAACCCTAATAACATTTAATAATTTTCAAAGGGTTTCTTTTAGCGAAGATGAAAGTGAAATATAGATGTTGTAGAAGTTTAGGTAAGTGTTTTGAAAAATATTTTTTTACGAAAAATCTCGCTAAACTTCCCATTTAATATGACAATATTTTCTGTCTCTTAATTATTGAGATTAATTCGTATTATAGAATAAAATAAAACAATATAAAATAAAAAAAACAATAAAACAATATAAAATAAAAAATAAACAATATAAAATAAAAAATAAACAATATAAAATAAAAATAAACAATTTAAAATAAAATAAAATAAAACAATCTTAGCATTATCTACATGACAATTTAAATAAGGGGTGTGCAGACTTTTCCAGGGAACGGGCTACTTTAAATGTTTTTAAGGTGTTGCGGTATTCTGTATTATTTTTTTTTTCTTTTCTTAACAGTTGTTTTCGATACTACACCCCTCTTTTAAAATATGACAGATTAATATATTTACTGCAAATCACAAGTAACATAAAATTGTATTGCTAAATGTTTGAACAACTATGAGCGACTGCTAGAACTTGGACAATTTCATTGCAAAGAGCATTGAACATACGAAGACCGATGAATCTGAAACTGACGTATGTATTTAATTTGTACGCTGCCGAGTCCCCTGCCATAGTGGAATATGACAACTTTCACTTTCCTTCAGTCGGCGTGAAGGGAAAAATTCATTTATACGACTGCCATCGAAATGATCGCTTTTTTCTCCCCACAGAGGTAGTGAACGTGTTAAGTTTCACTGTGTATTTCCAAGGAAAGTATACATGTCTTCCAGACATTTATCGAAATATTTGCTTGGGTAATCATAGTCGCATCCATTTTGAAAAGTCAATTCTCCAGCTGTGAATCTAGCTGGTATCTATGCTCCATAGATATATTTCTTTTAGTGGGATCTTTTTAGGTCTTAGTAAATGCAGTCACCCCAAAGTGTCTTTGCCGTCCACCGGTCGATCGCAATCAACTCAATTCCAGTCTCTGATTTAAATTATTTTCTAATAGAAAAGATTTTCATTTCTTCATTAAAACAAAGTAATATCCTATAACATTGATTCTAATTTTAATTTAATAATTTTCTAATGAAATACAAAACTCTATGGTCATCGCTTGTAAGCCTTCATTGCACCTGTAATACAACCTTTGATGATAAATTTCGGTGAATAGTCCTAAAGCAAAAAAGCTAAAAGCCAATGCCGTTAGTGTGTTTTAAACAAATGTTTATCCCCTGTTTTTTCTTTGGTTTTGAAATGTAAAAATACCTTATTTGTATAAGCTAATTGATGTCACACATATATATTCAATGCATCAAGAGCCTTTAACCTCTTAAGTGCCGCGGGCGTGTATACACGTCCTGCTGAGCTGGTGCATTTAATGCTAAGGACGTGTAAACTCGTCCTTCCAAATAAGGACTTTTTGTATTGAGCTGGAATCTTTAAAACAAGTCTCAGGACTTTGGACTACAAAAACAGGACATTGACAGTTCTTTTAACGAATTAACTTATTTCTGGGAAGAGGTGTTGAAAGAATTTAAAAGGGTATATTAGAGGAACGATGAAATTCATAGCTAAGTAGTTTTTCTTGTTGTTTCGTTTGGGTGTGTTCTTTTATATTCTTCATTTGCTGTCATTTTATCTTACCGTGTGTAATAGAAACTTTTGAATTTTTATACGACTGCAGTGAATATGATACTGGTTTTATGTGTTTAACCACGTTTCAGGATATATCACAGAACAGATGGTATTATAATTTATTTTTTATAATATTGTAACTCTAGAAATTAATTATTTTTATTTTCATTATATCCTTTTTTTTCAAGTGAAAGTAAAGAAATTTTAGGTAGAAAACACGTCTTTTCATTCCCCGCATAACATCTCGCAGCTGTCGAAAAAACAGTGTCACTGAGGGGTGGGGGTGAATTTCGTAAAATTTCCTCGGTGGTTAAGGGGTTAAAAAGCACTGATTCGTATTTAATTCAAAGAGAATGTTTGAGAATTGATATTTTTCAATTCATTTCCTACCTGTAACTTTAATTGGTTATGTGAGTCATATAATATATGAATCATTAACGATTATAAGCTTCCTTTTTCGAAGCAGAAAGACACTTATACTTTCATAATACATAATTAAATCAAGCTATTCACAAAGCCTCTTTCAGAAACAGGCTATTTGTTGAAATTAAGACTATTTTCACAACAATTCACGTAATGAAATCTACTGAGTGGAACGAGTTATTCGCCGTTCTATCTCATTATCCAACCCCTCATAAACTCCGTCATATGAAATCATTCTTTGTTAAAATAAGACCTTCGTTTCCCATCGTCTGTGAATTTATGCTTCCTTTAAAAAGATTACGGCTCATTACATTCGTCATAATCAGAGCGGTTCTAATGACGCAGTGATGAACTTTTAATACCCAGTTTAACGTTACGCAAAAAGATATTTGAACAGTTTTTTTAGAAAATATCTTATTTAATTTGATAATGGAAAGATAAAATTAAAATCACAACACCGAATCTAGTAAACGTCCCAGATAAATAATTTAAATAAATGAAATAAAACAATATCATCACTCATGTAGGCTTAAACTATGTAAATGATAAATTTTAAATGAAACTTGTTTTGTTGAATTCAAAAAGTGAATTTTTGAAAGTAGTTTTTTATATTACTAGTGAATAATACTATACTAGTTACTAGTGTATATTACAAGTTACTAATTTTGAAAGTGGTTTTTTATATTACTTTTATTTGGTTTTGCTTGATTTCATTGCGTAATTTGAACTATAGAACTTAACTTATAACATAAAATATAAGATTCAATGCATTTTAAGTATGTTATACATCTTTTAAGATTATTTTTTCTTATAAATTTATGGTTATAAATATGTTTTATAAGTACAGTTTTAAACATAAAATATTTGTCCATATTAATTTAAGCAGATCTCAAATAACAATATTGAATTTATCTTTTGTGAGAATAGTAAGGTGAAAATGAAATGTATTTTCACCATATCATCGGGGAAAATTTACTGCCAAAGAACAAATTGCATGGGAAGTTTTTCATCACAAATGTTTCTAAAGTATTAATCAACGTACTTCTGGTTCTTTCACCATAAAATGCTAAGTAGATTCCTTCTGTCCCTTTAATTTTGGGTAATTTTTGTTATACAAGTTATAAAAAAATTAAGAGGTGCATATAGCAAAGGACGATGTATAAATCCGTGTCTTAAAGTTCTTATTTACTAATAATGTTCAATAAAAGCATTTGTTTTTATATTTATAACGCATTTTATAATTCCATTACGCATCCATCACACATTTTAATCATTTATACGGAGCATAATTTTACCTTTTAAAGAAAATAATATACTATGAATTAACAAGAGTGTTAATTTTAAATAAAATCATGTTATTCACAGATGAAAAGGCTAAAGTCCTCTAGAACCACTAAATACTCAATATATAAAGAGGTTGATGCACGTTAAATCTTTCGGGGTTCAAAATTCTTCCATTGAAGCGGTATAAAAGTTTACAAAAGGAAGGGATAACTCGTTCTTGTCACATCCCCGTAGTTCAAAATTACAAAGTTCATCGCCAATAGCTCCCATGTTCCTTAAGAGTGCGATGTAAATCAAAATCAATCAATGAGTATCAGATGAAAAATAATAAACTTATAAATCACATATTTTTTGTGTTGTTTTATGCATTGTTGTTGCGTGTAAGGAAAAGTTCTGTTGTTTCTTTCGAAAGGAAAAAAAAATTTCTCGCTTTTTATTTGAAATTTTATTTAATATATAATGTCCTTTGTTAGTTACAACCGTCTGTCAGCTTTCTGGCAGTTAAAGTAACCCCCTGGGAAAGAAGTTCTCTGTTTCAGAGACCCTAATAATTTATATATTTATTTCTATCAAGAAAATTTTGCAGTGTCCTGAACAGAGGATAGTCAGATGGTAAAAGATCAGCAGTGTATGATGGCTGAAGTAAAATTTACAACCCTACTCTGCAATTTTTTATGCGATTATTCTCGCTAGGTATAATCCTTCGTTATCGTGACGAAGAATTAAATCCTTTCTGTTGGCCAAATATCGAAGTTTTTGACGAATTTCTTTATTTAAAACTTCAAGTTGCGAACAGTAACGGCCAATTCATTTTCTAATAGTGCACTATAACTTTCCTGTTTCAGCAACAACATAACATAACCTTCTTCGTGTGCTTGTCAGCTTTGGATGTGGATAGTGGTAATATCTTCTTTGGTGGTGATATATCTGATGCTTTTTTTTTTTTCAAAAAACGTGTTTGTACACCATCCATCTCCAGTCATCAAGTGGTTTAAAAATGGTTCCCTTATGTGACGAGTACTATTTGAAGAGTATACCACGCGATATTCTGTTCATTAAATTTTTCCTCTTAATTAATGTGGTGCACAAAACTAATCATTTTAATGAGAGTTCAAAGTAGTAGTTTGATGAGTTCCAACCTTGAAGCCCAATTCTGTGGAAACTCTAATGTAGAGTTTATCCTGATTATAATGCGTAGAACTTTGTCACTGACATCTAATGGCCTTCCTGATCGGAGGTTATGTGTCAAAGAAAAAACACCTAAGCAAAATTTCACAAGCCATATTTGGCATGTTCAATCTGTTACTGCTTCCTCTTTAAACACGCCACACAAGTTTATTTTTACCTCCACCACTTTATTGCCTTTTTGGAACTCAAACAACATTCAGTGTCTTAAGTGCACTCTTTTCACACCTGTTGGAAGTTTTAAAAGTTTAAAAAAACTGACTAAAATGCAAAATACGTGTACAAATCGTCAATAATGTACTAGTCTGACTGCTTAAGTAGAAGTTTTTCTAAGAATCGATAACGCATAAAAGTTCTTGTGTTCAAAAAGGGGGGACAGAAAACTTTCCCTTATACACACAATAAAAGCTAAAATAACATCTGTAAAAAAAGATATATATATAACTTTTAACTATTTCTTCTATATGATTTTCATTTACCAATGCAAACAGTTCTTTATGTCCAAGTATTACAAGCTGAATCCCCTTGACAACTAGAATGACGGAAGAATCTTGTATAGGAAGTACTACGAAATCTCTTTTCTTCACTACATCCAAGAAAAGCATTAAATACGAAAAATAATCGCTTTGAGTCGCTTTATACTATGGTTTCATATTTTTATGAGAAATATATTGATATTATTGTTTAATATTTTTAAGGAAAAAAGCACAAATTACTAGGTCATAGTGGTTTTATTTTAAGGTATATTCGAATAAAACTGCTATAACCATGGATGAGACTGCCTAAGAATGAGAGCAAATTACAACAGTCATTTTTTCTCATAATTGATTTCTTCCCTTGTACTTCCAGGATTGAAATTATAGCATGAGGAAATGAACTAATGCTGACCTGAAAAGTACAAAAAATTGAAAAAAAATACAATCCTTTTTGCAAGAATTAGGAATGAAATTCGAATGTTGTATTGCGTGAGAAATCCATAGAATCTTTGTTAGTTGAAAATATTATACGCACATTTTAAATAGATATCTGGAAAAAATATTCTAAGAAATCCTCTCAACTAAATACATATTATGTCTTAGTCAGCACGTGATTTCATATTCCCAATGGAAATAAACGTGACTGAAACTAACTTTCCTTATTTGAAGTGGATATTCATGTAAATTTTAGTTACCATGGTTAAATATAAAGTATTCTTGAGGGATAAGTCAAGCTTAATGAAAATGTTATGTCTTATTGGATATCCCGTTGAGAATATGTGTTTACATGAATGTGCAATTTGGAAGCACATATTTTTTTCGTGACATGACAATTTTTGTAAGTTAAGTATAACTATGTCAAGTTAGTGCTGTTAATTTTACAGGTGACGTTAGTTAATGTAGGAATGAGGAATTTTCCTGACACATTTAAAATTAATTAGTGTTCAAAACAATAAATATCAATGGCGTAAACAGCGTAAATAAACAAAATTTAAGGAAAAGACAAACCAAATGTGTAATTGGTGTTGTAGCTAATTTGCTTCCCTAATTTATTTGTCTTTGAGCTGGGTGTTGTGAAAAAAATATTCTTCACGTCACTTATTAAAGAAATGAAACCAATGAAATTGAAATTCACCTATATATTTAAAAGAATATATAGGTGAAGAAAACTAAAAGGCTTTCAATTTGTAAAATCTATTTTTGGTAAAATTTATTTTCATTTCTGCTTTATGAAAGCAGCAATGAAGCTAAGTTTTGTATATTATATTACCTAAATTATGCAATTAAGCAAGCAATTTTTCCAAAATTACATGCTTTTTTTTAAATCAAAGAAAACTTTTTTTTCAAAGGGGCAAAAGAATTTATAATTTATTATTCTCAGTCTTTTCTCTTAACACGAAAAATTACAATAATAATCAGTCCATAATTTGAAAATTGCAATTGGTTATTTTTTTTTTTTTTTTTTTTTGAAAAAAATATTTTTAATTGGAAGACTCAAAAAATTTCCAACAGTTTAATCAGAATAAAAATAATACTTATATAACGCGACTGATTAAAAGCACATATTCGAGAGTATATATTTTTCTTACTGTTTGTAGAGAATTTTTTCAAGATTATAATATCATATGGATAAAAACTAAATGATAATCTATAGTTGCTATCCAAACCATGTCTACAGATAAACATTTATACTTATACCGTAGCGAAACTCAATATCAAGCTGTCATCAGGGGGAGGGGGAAAGTGGAGTCATATGAGTTCTGGGAAAAATATAAAAACGTTCCTTAACACTTGATTAAGGGATGACTTGCAGGTTTTTAAAAGGGAGGGGAGGGATTCACACCATACGTGACATTATTGATTAATGTGAACACAGACATCCCCATTTCGTAGTGATTTTTTCACTAACGGGATCGTACATAACCCTGGTATTAATCACAATCTCAAGTGGAGCGAAAACCTTTACTGGTTCAGTCAAAATTAATGTAATATGTTTGTACCAGTGTTTGAGAGAATGGAGTCACCTAATTTTGATTCTCCATAAAAATAAAAGTATTGCAAAAAACCCATCAAGTTTTCTAAAAAGATGGCCCATTTATTGAAGATTTCAAATTATAATACTTTAATAAATTAAATTTTAGAAGAGTTTGCTTTTTAGACAAATTTTTGCTCTTTGATCGCTTGATGAGTCGTAAGTAAAGAGCGAAATTTACTGTCACTTCCACTGAGTCCACCCTGAGCCATTTGGCTCAGCTCGGTTACATTTTCAATTGGATAAAAATAGTTAAAAGACAGGAACTTTGAACGTTTAATTCATTAAAGTGTTACAAAAATGTTTTATATTTTATTTATAAAATAATTGTGCTTAGTTTGAGTTATACACTTAAGATTCAGCTTTGTGAAATGAAGCAAGTTTATTTTAAAAAGTTGCCAATAAATGGTATGGATATAAGTATGGCAAGTGTTGTGTTAATTTGGATTCTTAACTAAATGAGTCTTCTTTTGAAATATATATGTATAACATGTCTAGAGTAGTATGTAATTTTTTTTTATGGAGAGTCTAATTTAAATGACTTCATTTCCTTAAGCCAACACAAACTAGTCTAAATTTGACTAAATGAGTAATTTTTTGCTGAAATTGTGACTGTGATTATTACCATGCATATTTAAGATCACATTAAATGAATGAAAACTTCTTGAGTTCGGGGTCACTGTATCTAATGATGTGATAGAGGGTGTCAACAATGGCATTTTAGTACGAAAAGGTTCTGCAAGTTAAATAATTATCTGTGATTGTTATGTATAGAAAAGAGCACGTGTTGTACCATTGAAGTATCTTAACTAAATGTGATATCTTTTGAAAAACTTGCTTTGCTTTTTATGGAATATATAATTTTTTATGGGAAGTCAAATTTAGATGGCATCATTTTGTCAAATCCCGACTCAAAACAACTACGTTACTTTTAACTAAACTGGCAAAGTTTCGTGCTTTTTTTGTAAATGTGGTTAATAGCAGGTCTATGTAAGACACTGTTAGTGAAAAATTTACAGTTAAGCTGCGAAATTTGTCGCCACTATACCTAATGATGTGCTACAGTGTTCAGTTTCCACATTTTCAAAAATATGCTTTCTTTACCAAGAGATACGGAATTTTTTTTTTTAACATTTTTACCAAACTGATATGATCCCTCCCTCTTCCTTTTCCCCCGTGAGTTAAGGGACATCCTCAATATATTCACCTGTATGTGTTCGGAGAAATAATAATACACTGATTAAAATAATAATCACATACATATTTATTTATTGTATTAAATATTTTTTAATGCAATAAGTAAGTATGTTTAAAAAATACTTTTGATTTTTTGGATTAAATCTCTCAATATCATGAATTGAACTTTTGCGAAATACCATAAGAAAGATACGCTTTAAAGAAGTATTAAATTTTTCTAAATTGTATTGTGTATATATCTTAAAAATAAGTACTTATATATAAAATTTTATGTTTAATAATAATCATTGTGTGGAATACAGAGATAAATCTAAAAAAAGCTATTAAAGCATTGTCTTTAAATGTATCTACTGACATGTGTTTTTATAATCACTCTTCCCCGATTGTTTACGATATGGGGAATCAGCTGCAACTGTCCCGCTTGAACAATCGAGATCCTTCAAGTGGCGGTTGGCTTTATTGACCGACAATGAAGAAGAACAATGACATCACATTTATCTAGGGATACCGGGTTAACATCTGCGCTAGAAAAATTCCTTAGTTTACAGAATGTTCTTATCAATTTGTATACTTTTTCTCTTTCTTTTTAAAGAAAATGCTTGATGTTTTCTTATTCATTATCCTTCCCCGCTCCAGACAAAAAATAATCTTCAAATTTATCTGTTTGCCATTAATCATTTGAAAAGAATGTTGTACTTTTGAACATACTCTTAAATAATGAATATTTTTTTAACCTTATCTTACTTGAGTATAGTGGATGTTGTATAAATGTATTCTATTAAATATTGTGTGAATTGGTGCTTAGTTCAAAATCCGATCTCATGTGCTCATGAGAACTGTATTTTTGAATTTCTACTATTAGCTCACACTCTCTATAGATTTATTTATTTATCTTCGTGGAATTTTCAATCATTAATAAAATGGATTTTAAAGCGCTCAAACGAGCTGAAATTTTTTATGCATGATTATTTTGGATGACAATACAGTAATTTAATTATAATTAATAAAAATTAATTATTTAAAATTAATTATTTAAAGAATTACAAATACAGCCACGTTGGCATCGTTTTTGGCGACATAGCGACCATTCTGGCGACGTGTCAAAACTTGAAAAGGTTTTTTTTTCTCACATTTTAAAGCATTCAGTTGAACTGAAATTTTACATACACGATTATTTTGGATGACAATACGATACTTAAATGATAATTATTAAAAATTATTTACCACTTAATGTTGTGATTCTGTGTCATATGTATATACATATTTATATTAATTGTAACTATTTAATAAAAATTAGCTAAAATAAAATTTTCTTTGTTGATCTAAGTGGGAATTGATTTTAAAATATTTTGTTTACATTGAAAGGTTAATATTAGAGGCAATACCATATTTAAGTACATAAAGCTTTAACAAATATTACATATTAATGACTATTTAAACTTTCTAAAGATTTGTGTGAGTTCGCATGGAAACACCATTTGTCATAGAATATCTGTGCAATAATTCCTAATGCTGCATCAGATTTACTTCAAATTCCAAGCAATTTCATTTAACATATTTAAATTAGTGCGTGAGTTTATTCACTAACTAATAATTAGTTTTACTCAAAAAGAAAATCTTCAAGAATTTAAAAACATTAAATTTATAGAGATATATTAAGCTTAAAGTATGTAACATACTAAACTGGTTTAAATCTCTATTCCTACAATATGCAGATTTTGACAAGTGATGGTATGTCTTTTTTCTGGATTAATTTTAATTTTTACTCTTTATTTAATTAAATTCAGATTGATCCAATGCTTATTCCAATAGTTTTGAATGCTTCTTCATAAGATGCTGGAATTAAAATTATGTTATTATCATACTAAAATTGCAATGCATATACAATGTTTCTTTCCATTACTTCATTTTTAAATAAAACGTTTTAACATTTTATTTCTCCACTTTAGCACGTTATTAAAAATATCATTTATTGCTAAATGTTTCCCGATTATTCTTTCTTAAACATGAAAGTTACACTACTACATATATCAGTTTGAAAATAGTTTCATCTGCGAGTTTAATGCACAAAATAGATTTCTTTTTAGAGAAAAAAATATGAAAATAAATTGAATTACTTACAGAACTGTCTTCCATATATAGAAACTCATTTCATTACTTTGCTTCAATTCATTTGTGTCTTAAATCCTGCTTTCGAAGGTTGGGAATGCTATTAATAAAATTGGCATTATATTTGTTTAGAAATAATATGAGTTACTATGAATATGATTAAACAATAAAAGAATATATCTAACATCATTCATATTGTTATATCCATACTGATAATAATAACTCTAAATGAAAGATATTTAATCAAAATTTATTTTGAAAGAGAATTTATCATTTTTTAATTAAGTAAATATTTGATTGAAGATAATAAAATTATTTCACAAAAACTTAATTTTATTTTTTTAAAAAAAAATAAACAAAATGTAAAACATGTTTACGGGAAATTGTATTAATATATGAAATTTATAACCAGAACTGTTTATACGTTTAGTTACTTACAAACTTTAAAAATATACGACTTTATATTTGATAAGATATGGAATTTTTATAGCTTTAAAATCATTTAAATTATTGGTGGTATTTGGTACAGGGAAATTTAATCACTAAATAAATCCTTCTTAAGAAGAAATGCATTAATTGTTAATATAAATATGATGAATTATTATAACTGTTTTCAAAAATACGAATGGCAGATAATAGGAAAAGAAATCTTTTGGATGAATTATTCAATATGTAAATCAAAAGATGCCACGAAAAATGAAACGATTTCATTTTAAAATTGCTTTTCCAACAAATATCTCTGTAAGCACATTCGCGTTTGGCATCAACGAAAAGTGATATTTTGCATCCTATAATAAGAACAAGGATGCAGTGTCAAAAAACCCATTTGAATGTCAAATGTCTCTATTCGAAAAAGGAAGGAAGTGTCATTTTCCGCAAGAAAAACAACTCTTGCTTTCTTAAGATTTCCAATAGAAAATTTCTTTTATAATACATATATTTATATGCCACATTTGCTACTAAAATGGATTTTCAGCATAAAGTAACTCATATTTAAAAATATTACAAGACTTTTTTAAAATTATTTTTCTATATTTTGGTAATGTATATGATTTTTTATCTATACTAACAAATGATTTTCGGTGGGTGTGTGAGAGCACATGCGATGTAGCACAAAAACAATAAGAAGCTGATATTGAAACCTTAAGCAATGATAGTATACATCTCAAAAATTATATTTATAAATTAACTTTAGATGGGCTTTTTTTTCAATACCTACTATTAGCTCACTCTCTCCCTATATATATATATATATATATATATATATATATATATATATTATTATTATTATTATTATTGTTATTATTATTATTATTATTATTATTATTATTACCGATTAAAAATTTTAAGATATATATATATATATATATCTTGCTCAAATTTTCAAAATGGGTAATAAAATACTTTCTATTCATCCAATCAAGCTCAAATATCATTTTTAAACTTGTAATGGATGACACTTGATGTTGATACATTTTTTCCAAACATTTATTTATTAATTAAGTTAATTTAATAAATTACCGGTTTTCCATGCCATCTTAGATTCGTCTCTATTGTTGTACCAATGTAACTGCTAAGACGATGACAAGAGTCGGCGTCGAAAACCAGTTTTTAAGCCAAAGTAGCCAAACCGGGTATACATTCTTACTGCAATGCAGACAAATTTCAAATTTTCAATCGTTAATAAAATATATTCTATGTATCCACTTAAAGAAGGTATTGACTTTAAAAATTTCCGTTTATATTACTTGTTTTTGTTTTTTTTAAATTATTATTATTCATTTATTCTATATAAACTGATTTTTCATTATTCCAGCAATATGATATCCCGTCTCTTTTAACCCTCTAAGCGGTCTGCACTTAAAGTCTTGCCATTCTGGAGATGCTTCAAAAATGCCCCGCACATAATTTTTTGCTTCCAGGTGGGTTTCTCAAAAGCGGTTGAGCCGTACTTTTAAGAATGCGGCTCGGCCGTTTTTTGGAATCTTGCTTGAAGGCAGAAAAAGCATCTCTGGAATGGCGGAATTTTACGTGCAGACCGCTTGGAGGGTTAAATGACAAAGCGTTATCCTTGCAGTTTTAGAAAGATGTTACATATTTTCATTGTCGTTTAATTTGTTTCATGTTATGTTTATTCTTTGAAGCAGAATTACAATTATTTTTTAAAAGGATTATTGTAAAAAAAGGTATTTTTTCAAAGGTATTGTAACTTAATCATGTTACATGGTTTCTATTAGCGGTTCAGTTTTTTTTTTATTTGATGCAGTCATAGTAGTCAAATTTTCATGATCTCAAACTCGTCGCTGGAGTTGTCCAGTCCATTTTAGTCTTTGAAGTATCATAAGCACATTTAAAGTCGCTTGACCACACCGAAGATTCATACATACTACTACTTAATATTACTCCTTTAGAGTATTTTAGTGAATGAAAAATATGTGTTTCATTCCCGTTAGTAAAAAGGTAGTAACCCTTTAAGATATATATAATGCAAATATATCTATACTTTAATCTATATATATATATCGGTTTTCGTGATTTTATACTAAAGAACGAAACAGTTCTTCAAAAGCGATACAATTTATTCTCGAAAGCAATTCTTAAAATACAGGATACAACACTAACATTCGCACAATATATTTCGGAAGGTTTTCAAACTTTTTACTTTGATGTTCAGATACAACTAGCAGTGTCTAAAAATACAGGTACGCAATGATAAAAATTATCCGCAAGTCTTAGGTACACCGAAGTGAACGTTTTAACAGCTGAGATTGAACTAACTCAGTTTCAGGAAAATACCGCTATTTATAGTCTTCGCGGCTTTCATAGCTTTCTCAAAAAGTCCACTTACGCCATAGATCATGACGTCATAGCCGTCCAGTTATTTCGAGAAGCATCCATGTAGTCACCCAAAAAGATCACAAAAGTGATGCCATTTTTGCTGTCATCTTTGCTCGAAACATGCCATATATATATGTGTGTGTGTGTGTGGTCAAAAAGAA
>BMAV01019864.1:210254-224596 GCA_019973955.1 Trichonephila inaurata madagascariensis
TTTACAAATGGGATATCCTACATATATATATATATATATATATATGGCAAAATATCCCATCTTAAATTCCATATTTCCGCATATAAATCCTTCAAAACGCAAATAGTAGTTTTTCTTTATATAAATCTTAACTAAAATTTTTAATACCTTTAAATAAAGAAATAAGGCTTTTTAACTTTTAAAAATATCTTCTATTGAGAAAAGTTTCACAAATAAATTAAACATTCAATACAAAAGCATATGTTCTATGTTCTCCAGGAAATAAAATTTATCGAGCTACTTCAGGCGGATCATTAATTGAACAAGTCGACATTATCTCTAAGGGTTCTGTCCCTAAGTCCCTTTAAGGCTTTCAAATCTACCCGTCTTTATTAAGTTGTCTTTAACGGATAAAATAATAGTCAAAGTAGTGGTTTTGAAATATTTTAAGGATAATCGAGTATCTTATTTTGAAAGTCACTTTCTTGTAAAGTAACAATTTATCAGAGTTCTGGGTTTATATTTCAAAGTTAATTTTCTAATTGAATTTAAATGCACCGTCAGATAGAGGTTTATATCCTATAAATTAATTTCGTTGTAATCCTTTTTTACACATCATCGATAAATAATGATAATATTTATTTATTTAAGAAAGAATCGTGAATTAATTTTGGTTTTGTAATTATTTCTCTTTATTTTTGAAGAAAATAAAATATGTATTTAAATTGCATAATAAATAAATAAATAAAACCAAATAACGTACAAAGTTTAATCTCACAATATGACAACACAGATTGTTTCATTTTCTTGTCCAGAAATTTTGCAATAAATTATGGACGTTTATTTGTATGAGCATATTTGGGCCGTATATTGCTTTGCAGTGTGCTTGAAAAATGTAGTCGAATAATGTCCTTTGACTTCTTAAACATAATAAATTATAAAAGTAATTGATAAAGAAATATCCAAATAATTGTCTATAATAATTTTGATATTACTTAAGTATTCTTTAATAAATTTGCACTATGCTCTCTTGGACATTTCTTTAACTAAACACTAAGTATGCATTTCTACGATACTTCGCAGAGAAATCTCGCCGTGTTAAAGAATCATAACATAGGCAAATAGTCGCTAACATGTAAGAAAAATGATAAATAACGGAAAAGAAGGGAAAAGGAATATTTACATGGAGTTATAGGAGCCTTACAAAAGTAAGAGCAACTTCAAGAACATATTCAGAGTAACTAAGAACAATCTGATATGTTAGAAAGTTTGAAAAAAAGCCTTTAAATAAGTCTCCTTACTTTCATGGATTTGCAAGACAAGTAGACAATATTATATTTCTAATATGTATTAGTGTCTGTTAAATAAATCACGTTGCATATTTAATTTATTTATTAATAATTATTCAAGCATTTAAATTAACTTCTTAAAGATTTAAGGTTGATTCTTACTGTATGAATTCGTTTCTCATTATCATCCAAATGAATTCATCACGAGAAAGGTTGGTTCTTTTCTAAGGATAAGTCATCTTGCACAGAAAATATATCTAAATTTTATTGATAAAGTTGCTTCCCGACCACGTATTGGTTCGTAAAGTTGGAGCCACCGAATAAAGAGACATTATAATAAAATTTAACAAGTTTAATTTATTCTCTCAATTGACTATAAGAAAGTGGTTTAAACAAAGGGAGAGATCAGCCTAATAACTAACCTAAACATCTATAACAAATAAATACATCATGTATATTTCAATAAGATCCGACGTATAGCTAATCGTACTGACTTGATGAGACATCTTGTTCAGTACGACGCAATCCTCTTGCTGAAACTCAAAGGGATTCGATTATTATCTCTGTTAATCAAACTTCAGTAACAGCCTAACGACCATCGACTACATTCATACTTCATTGTAGTTCAAATAGCACCTGACATTTGAATAAAACACAGTTCTTTTGCGGTAAGCGATTTTATAATCATACACCAGTAAAACAGGATTTTTCACAAGAGTATTAATAAGAACCGCGAATAGGACCCGCTGCAGAGTAATTTGCTCCTTCATATTTCTTGAATACTTCTACGGCTTATAAATGGTGCCCACATAATTCCTTTCCTTCACTTTAACTTAATTATGGTATTAGCTATTGCCTTAAAAAAGGCATGTAGATACACTTAATTAGCTGTGAAATCTACATAATGAAATGCGCTTCAGCGTCTCCTTGCGGCAATCAACAAATTTGGCGTTTGTGTATCAAAAACTTTAGGAGATGCGGATAAAAAATGTTACAAAGTTGTACAGCATCGTCGGTTTATTACTTCTTCATCATTCTTAGTTCATGCTACCTAAAACAATACATATAATAGAACATGCTACTTCTCTAAAATTTATTGAAATAGAAACGAATGCAGTTAAAACAGAACTAGCTGAACATAAAAGTTCCCTCCAATGGGGTAGCTATATGTTACATCTTCGAAGGGAATTGAATCCAAAACTTTAATTAATATATTGAAGTAAGAATGATTTCATCTGTTTTATGGGAAGTGTTTTTGCGGGGTAATTGTTGTTTGAGAAACACCGTGTATAAGAAAAATTCCATTACAGGAGAAATTGGTGATGAAGTACATCATTAATTTCTCCAACAATACGATGTTTATATAAACATGTTCTAATTTATATGTATTTAAATTTCTTCAGATACTTCAAGAATCGTGCCAATCTTTAAAACCAGTTATAAACTGTAAATAATTCTTATGTGTGGTAAGCTAAAAACTGTCAATTTATATATGACGCAAATCAAATTTAAAATTTGAATTATTTAATGTTAATTCTTAATTTGTTTTTTTTCTTAATTTTTACTCTTAATTTTTATTGTTAATTCTTAATGAAATCTTTATGACTTTATTGATTTTACATTTTTCATGCATATAATCTAAAATTAAAAAAAAAGGCATTCATAAAATAATTTCAAGTCTTCAGCATAGTGAAGAAAATTAAGAATTTAGTGAAATAAACAACACAATTTTACTTATGACTATACAGCATGCTCATACTGAAAATCATTAAAAATTTGAGAGTATTTTTATTGTATATTTAAAACAAAACTTTAAAATATTTTACCAGTTTTGAAAAGAAAAAGTACTTCGAAATAAATAACAAACAATTATTGAACTTATCTAAACACAGATAAAATGACCAGTGAAGGAAACCGAAATCCACAAAATAAAGCCTTTGGGAATATTTCTAAAATGAAATTGTCTAAGTTTACTCTTATTATCAGTTTTTTTCTTCCATTCCCTCTTTCTAAAATCAATAAAAGTTTTTGGGATGAATGAAATGAATTTGCATTATATGCATTTTCTAATTTAAGGGTACGTTAGCATAACTTAATTTACAAAATGAAATTGAAAGAGCGTTCCTTAATTTTTAATCTATGTTTGTCAATTTTTTTTTTGTTAAATTAACTTTGTTTTTGTTAACGTCACTTTTCTTAGCATAATCTAGAACATCTTTTTCACGCGCAGACTTGCTTATGAAACAATTTAGTCACATGATTTCCATTAAGATTTTCTTTTCATGTTTACGAAATGTGTTTAACATTTGTATTTCTATCAGAATCAAAATCCTACAAACCTACACTACAAATACCAATTTTAACCATTCCTTAAATTTTAAATTAAGTGAGTGTACATTTAAAACGCAGTTTAATCAGCATTTCAATACATATATTTTTCAGTAGAAAATGCGTCTCCTTCATAAAAGTGTTATATCTCAGTCAAATATACACATATCTTATAAAAATGCTGTGCAAAGCCGTCCGCTGTCTGTTTTTACTCTCTGGTTATCTGTATGACAGTATGCCAGTAATTACTTGTTATTATTTTCTTTGATAGATTATCACACTCATACCTACATGTATATTTGTCCTTTGGAAAAGTTTCCTCAAGTTTGGGGTACAATACTTTTGTTCCAAGAGCTGAAGTAACTACATTCCTTTATCAAGCTTTATGGTCGCCGTTTTACTTGCAAGTAATAGCTAGAAATGTTCATTTCCTAATTTTTTAAAGTTGTCCACCATTGCATTTAAGGCATGTACATTAAATCATGCATATGTTTCTTGTACTTATTTATATAATTATAGCATTTAATAATTATATATATATATATATATATATATATATGCTATTATACCTTTAAAATGAAGCATCAAGAAGGCTTGGCCAACAGGTGAATAAACTAGGGAAACAGAGAGAGAAATCAATGAAAAATAAGTGATATTTATTTCAAAATGATACTCGTAATATAAAGTGAGAACAATGTTAGTACGTTAAGTTGTAGCATCACCATGAATAGCAGTATAAGCAAAGCAAATAATTTCTATACAAAATCAATGAGAATACGGACGGAGTGCTGAGAGATGGCTCTAAATTTCTCTTCAAATATTTGCCACAGTTGTTTTGAAAGTGGTGGTGCAAGGCATGCAAAAGTGAACTTCAATTACCTCCCAGATGTTTTCGATTGCTGAGGTAACAGTGAAGACTGATGTCTAAGGAAGCATATATACATCTTGAATAGCCCATTAGCAGTGTGCTGCTGGGCCGCCATAGTAAACCGACTACGATTCAGACGGGACGTGCTGACATACACGATGACACTCTAAATCGTGATGTTTTCCCCCCCTTCAATGGGGTGTTCGATAGATGATACCAAGATAATGGACCTTTCACATAGTAATCTTCTTAACAGACGCCATGAGTCCAAACCGTTAAGAATCCATGGATGGGCAATGGTTCCGGTCGATGTTTGGATATTAAGGATTTTCGGCAAATGTTGCAAAATATCAGAAATTGTCTGTTGGGATGCCACTCTTGGTTCAGGAGATGTGTCCAGCCACACATGCTAACATCGACCTCAACACCACCTCTCAAACTTGTTTGAACTATTTTTGTTGTATCGGGCGCACCCTGGACGCATCAACAGGCGTATAGGTTCACTGCCTTTATCTTTTCTATCACAATGCCTTCAAGCAAAATCGTCTTTTTGCTGGAACTGTCTGCGTTAATTTTGACTGTATATTTTTTACTATTATTAGTGCCCTCTCATACAGAAAAAAACATTTCCATAAAAGAAAGATTTCTTAGGAAAAAATAATGGCACGGACACTGACCACTTCGCAACATCCTTGTCTAAATATTCTATTTAATGCGTGTTGAAGAGCTGTAAATTTCACATCATTTGCATTATTCGATGAAGTGCACTTACCCTGAAATTAGTTCAGTCTTATAGACTTTACTTGGTGTTGTCTTTTTAATATCATGTAGAGCAGTTCTCAAAGTTTCAATATTCGCGACCTAATATTTAAGGGTAGTCGATATCCCCTATATCGACAATGTTAAATTGAGCCATTTTAGGAACCTGTTTCTCAGAAACTGTTAAATATAAAAACTTCAAATTGTGTCTGTATATTAATTAGGTTTTTTTATTTAAATAATGGTAAAATATTTAAAATATATTGTTCAAAAAAATCAATCGTAAAAGTATCGCTTTGAAATTTTTGAAAATTGTCATTTTTTTACGATAACGGCTTTTTAGAAAAATATTTTGGGAAAATCTCCAAAAAAGTAGCTCCCTTATATATAGTTACATATTATTTATGTGCAGTATAAAAATTGCAAGTAAATTCATTCAGTAGATTCTATGAAAAGGGTACACGCGATTTGAAAACAATCATTTTGAGAAAATTGCATTTCTAGTGTAAAAAGGCACTTCATCACAAAAATAATGAATTACAACATGTATTTGCCCTATTTTATTAAACATTAGAATCTTGTTAATTTTTTAAGCGTAAAATACGGAACAGAATGTCTTAAATTATTCAGAAATACATATATAGTATTTTTCAGTTTTGGTTTAATGAGATTTTTTTAGCATTTTGTATCAATTTTCACAAATTATGAAACATTCTGTGAAGAATTTTTAACTTCGATGCATTACAAATATCAAATTTGACCTTATAACAACATAAATATAATGGAAACATATATCAATATGTAAAAGTAATGATTTGGAAATATGTGATTTTACGACGTTGCGAAAGGTTTTGATATGGATTTGTATGTTCACATGCAAACACAATTTCTAAAAGTTTCAAAATTCAAAATCTTCTCTAAACTGTACAAGAGATTTCTAAAAAAGTCAAAAATAAAACTGTTTTTATGTTTTTAAACATGAAATTTGTGTATTTTTATGCATGCAACAAGCTTCTCGCAACGACAAAAAGCATTACACATCTGAGTTATAATTTGTTACCATTTACTGTAATACCTTTGAAGATTAAAGCTTAAAAACTTTTTTGAACAATAAATAAACATTAATGCTTGGAATGAATTGAAATATTTAAGATATATTGTTTAGTTTTCTCAAAAACATGTGACAAAAATATCACTATGAATTTTTAAAAAATTGATATTTTTTGTCACGATATATGGGTTTTAGTCCAATATTATGGGAAAATCCCAAAAACCCTCACATGAATATATATAGTTACATATCAGTAACATGAGTAAAAAACGTCATGTGCAAACATACATTATTTTCTGAGAAAAAGATGCCTTCAGTTTTAAAAAAATCATTTTTGAAAAAATTGAATTTTTACTATAAAGTGTGACTTCATCAGAAAAATAATGAATTACAACATGTATTTTTGTCCCATTTTATTAAACATTAGCATATTTGCAATTTATTTTGCATAAAATAGTAAACAAAAAAACAAGTCTTAAATTGCCCAGAATAGCATTTTTCAGTTTTTTTTTAACGAAATAATTTCTAGTATTACATCAATTTTCACAATTCGGTATCAATTTTTGAAGAATTAGTAGCTTTCCTGCTTTACAGATATCAAATTTGAACATCATAAATATAATGTGAAAATGTATCAATATGGTTTTGGTATGAATTTGAGTTGGTATTTAAAAATATACCTGATTATACGACATTTTGAAAGTTTTCGCTGGGTTTTTGTAAAGTTATCATTAGGTTTTGTTGTTGCAGGCAGTTTCTAAGTTTTAAAGTTCAAAAAGTACTCTAAACTGGACAAATGAATTCTAAAACAGCCAAAATAAAACTCTTTTTATATTCTTAAACATTAAATTTATGTATTTTTATGTATATCACAAGCTTCTCGCAAAGGCAACAAACATCACATATAATGTATTATCTCATACCTTTTTCTGAGAAATTATTAAACATAAATACTCAATTTTTTATTGTATATCAATTAAACATTTATATTTATACTGAAGTGAATTTTTTTTAAATATATTAATTAGCTTTTTCAAAGACAAACTGTCAGTTCACCAAGCATTAATATTATGAATTTATTGAAAATTGTTATTTTTTGTTATATCTGCTTTCTATTAGGATGTTTTAAGAATATTTCAAAAATATCACTTCAGTATACACAATTGCATTTAAGAAACATAGAGCATATGCATACAGGAAATTTACACATTTTTTAAAAATATAAATTTTAGAAAACAGAAATTTTTATAAAAAAATCTTACCTTATCAAAAAAAAAAAAAAAAAATTTAGCCTATAATTTTTTTTGCATGGTAATGAAGGGTAAGATTCCTGATTCCCCTTCAATTTCCATTGATTTAATTCTTTTACTATTGTTTAGATGAAAAGCAGATGTTTTAAACATGCAATATTTTAACAACTATTACCTGTCCAGTATCAAAATTGGTTGCACTAAGTTCACCTTCATTTCTGCCATATCCCTCATTTTTAAGCTATTAAAATAATTTTATAACTATTATTTTTTCAAAAAACACTTTTTAAATCCTCACAAACAAGTTATTAAGTATTTAAAAGTATAAAAATTTCATAAGGAGAAATATTACACAACAAAAAAATTCTAATTACACAACAAAAACATTTCACCCAGGTACTAAATTTCAATTTAAAAGCAAATATTTACATCAAATTTACAAACTTGGCTTCAAAAGTACTTAAACAAACTAACAGCTAAACTTGCAGTTTAGTTTCATTTAATCTACAGTTAATTGTGTATAACAGATTAAATGAAATTTTGTGGAGGCTTTGCAAGTTCTCAGATTTAAAAAGTCAATATTTACACGTAATCTGCCAAAGTGGGTGTGGCCTGTGGCAGCTGATTATTTTTTAAAAGTCATTTTAAAAAATACTTCTAATTCATATAATGGCTTGTATGTTATATCATTGGAAAGGTAAGGATTTGGAGATTTTAGAAATATCAAAAACTCAAAATCGATTTTCAAAAAGTTTTTAATCTACAGACTACCTTTAATCATAATTTTCATCGCGCAAACCTCATACAATAACAATGTATTAAATTCAGTAATACTATACTTTGACTCTCAACCAAAGCGTTAATTTCCCCGGACGTATATATACGTCTTTCTTTCCGAATAACGATTTCTTCTGTGCATTGTTATCCATAAAATTGTTCCGAAGTCTTTGAAGTGCAATAAAAGGATCTTGCAAGTGCTTGTAAAGAATTTACTTATTTCAGATTATTTGCTTCTTTATTCCTTATCCCCCTCCCATTACATTGCATACGTGCGCCTACGAGGAAGCGGTTGGCATTGGGAGGCGAATCATCACTACTATATTATTAATGTAGTTATTTCTTGCTAAAAATTGGCAACAGAGAGTCAGTTTACATTCTAGTGTGTGCTTTGCTCAGCTATGTGTTTGGTCCCTTTTTAAAACGAAAATTTACATTGCATGTTAACATTTTACTTAAAAGTTTTTAAAAACATTTTAAGTATGGGTCATAGTAACAAAAATCACTCAAAAACTCGAAAATTTGCAAGAAATCTGTATACGAACAACATATAGTAATGAAAATGATACACCTGCTGCAAACTTTAAATGCGTTTTTCTCAAAATTATGTTTTCAAAAGAAACTCTTTACCAGATGCATGATGTTTTAAGAACCAAACTGGATGATGTTTTGAAATTTTGTATAGGTATGTTCTTTATACTATGTTTCATAAAGTGGACAATAAGTTTTGTGACAGGTTAAATATTTTTTTAATTTATGGTAGTGTTTATAAAGAAAAAGCTTAAAAAAAGCAAATTCTTTGTATTAGAATGTATAATTGCCTGTAGTTTTATTGTATTTGAATATTTATCTTAGATTTTGGTTCAATTTGAAGAACACCATATTATATATGTTGTGTATAAAGAAAATTAAGATAATTGCATTAGAATTTTTTATACAGTGATACCCGTTTAAGTAAAAATGTGATACAATTTCCTTGAAAACAACCAAATTTTCTAAAAGTACAATGCTTATTTTAAAATTATTAAGTGTTTTCATCTTTTTTCCTATTTTTCTTCCTAAAAACACTCAAGTGGTTTCAAAAAGTTGTTTTCATAAAAAAAAAAAAGGGTCCCAAATGAGAATTACCTTAATAATATCTGATCATTATTATTGATAAGTATAATGAAAACTTTTTTCCATTTATTTGTATATTATTTTTTTATACGTTTCAAAATTCATAGAATCTAAAATTTATAACATGTTAATTTTAAGAAAATTATTACAGTTTTATAATAATTATTGTTATTTTTATTTTTTATAAATTTAACATAACACATCGTAGTCTCATTTACATAAACATTTTACTTTCTTTCAAAGCTAACTTTTTTTCTGTTTCAGCAAAAACTTCACTCATTTCTCAAAAGAAGTCATTTGTAACTACATCACATTAGTAGCTGAACAGGGTTCCTAGTAACCATTAAAATAAATGTTTCATTCATCTTCCTTTTTATTATCTCTGTAAAGAAAAAAACGTTAAAAAATTTTTTTAAAAAACTATCTTCTTTCACTATAAGAAAATTTAAAGTTCCGTAAACATAATAATACCTGACAAACTGCACAAAATTTTTTGTAGACAACTCCTATTAAGAATTAAAAGAGATAAATAGATCCTTATCTTTTTTTTTTTGGCTGATTTTTCAACACATAACTGTGCCAAGTATTCCCAGTTATCTTAAAAATAAAGTAGAATTTTTAGTATATTTTCATTTAGTTTCGTAAAACAGATAGTGCATTTTGGAGCCAAGAAATTTGTATTAATAAAATTTTTGATGCATTTTCTTAGAAGGAAAAGAATTTGTTACTAATTTACAGCTGTTAGATCATCTATTAATTTTCGTTTTGAGATTTTTTTTAATACTGATTTTAAAAAGTAATTGCGTTTGTTATGAAAATTGAAATAATATAGATTCCCAAAAAATTACTAAATTGTATTATATCGCATTAAGATCAGCAAAATAAATAAATTTATACCAGAATGAGTATAAATGATTTTTAACAAACATTTATCAAGATAATTATGAAAAATAAGATTCTAATTTTCAAGAAAAGTAAGATTTGTCATAGCATATATTACTCCAGTATAAGAGTATAATAATCGTAAAGTAATATTCTTTCAAATTTAAAACTAAAAAAAATTAATAAATCATCAGTTTATATGGTGATTCTAAATATCCTAACGTATCATTTACCAGGTGTATGCATATTAAATGAGACGATTGCTAACAGATGTCACCGCGCATATATGCAAACAATACGAAACCGTGACACGTGATTTTTTTATAGTTTGACCTTTGATACTCGTAACTTAGTTTACATTAGGACAGTTTCAGCGTGAATTGTATTTTTTTTTACTGTGTTGAAAATGTCTAATTTTACTTGACTTCCGACCACGATTTGCGGACAGCATTAATTTTTTTGTTACCATCTGAAGAAAAATGCTGCCAGATCATCAAATCGCAGCAGAAACGCCACGGTGACAATGCTCTACAGGCCATGAGCAGTGCTACACAGGTGGTTTGAAAATTTACTGAATATGGTGATTTCGATGTGAGGAAACGAGGGCGTGGCGGACCAGCAAAAAATTTGAAGATGCTAAATTGGCATTACTCCGATAGAGAGATCGATTGCCCAAACACAAGAACATCTTGCAGAATAATTGAATGTTGACTAGAGCACTGTTTCCCGTCATCTCAAAGAAACGTAGACTTGAGATAATAAAGGTCCGATGGAGAAGTAGGTGCCACACGAGCTAACGGACCCGTCAACAGGAAAACGAAAAATCGTGTGTGCGAAATGTGCTTTACCCGCGCTACAAACGTAAGCCATATCTCCATCGAATTGTGACAGGCGATGAAAATATTTTCTTTTGAGAATCCCAAGCAGCAATCGATCATATATGTTGACCAGGACAGCCGTCATGACAAAGTCCAATCGCTTCAGCCGCAGACAATGCTGTGTATTTTCTGGAATCGGGAGGTTGACTCTATTATGAACTTCTCAAAACCAGCGAAACCATTAATACTGATTGCTACAAGCAACAATTACTTAATTTGAACGATGTTATACTCGAAAAACTCGAGCAATACAAGAAACGGCAGCACAAAGTGATTTACCTTGATGACAACGCACCTAAGCTGACCAAGGACATCGTTAAGGCCCTCGGCTGGTAGCCCTTAGCGCATGCGGCTTATTCGCCAGACTTGGCTCCTTCCGATTACCACCTGTTTGCATCATTGGGACACGCATTGGCTGACCAGTGCTTCACTTCTTATTAAAACGTCAAATCTTCTTGGATTGATGACTAGCTGGCCTCAAAAGACCGATAATTTTTTTTGCGATAGGTATCCTGCAAATTGCCCGAAAGATGGGGGAAATGTGTAGATAGCGATGGATATTATTTAGAATAAAGAAATATTAACAGTTTTCACAAATTCATTGTGTTTTTTTTAAAAAAACAATCGGTATCATTTAATATCTATGAATATCAATGGTCAAAGTTTATTACAGGCCTTTTTTTTTTCTTATGAACCCTTAGATGGTCAAAAAGATCGTCAGATGCATGATAACATCTAAAAATATATAGAAACTAATTATATATTAAGTTCAAACAGCTGCGATTATGCTTTACTATACTATTCTTCAACTGAAAAAAACATAAATTTAGAACAATAAAAAGATACCAACTTTAGCAATAAAACTTATAACAACAGACGATTATATCTCAGCAAATAAACTAGAGTTACATCAGTTATTGAATCAAGCCAAACGAAAAAATTAAGTAGAAAGAATTTTCAATTATATCTACAACTATTGTATTATTTAAATAGTCAATTAAAATTACCTTAAATTATAAAGGAAACAAATTTAAATTAAACTAAATATTTTATATGAAACTATATTAAATAACTCCAAAGTCCTTTTGAAAATTAAAACAACTTCATAATTCATAGGAAACTTTAAAAAACTTTAAATGAAAATGTGTTAAGTAAAAATATGATTAATTATAAATAAACTTTAGGACAGAGAAATTTGAACAGTAAGATTTCTTCTCACATATCGTACTACTCGCTTAACCACTGCTTACATTTAGAAATATTCTTACAAATAGTTTTGGCACTGAAGTAGAAAAAAAGGGTAACTTTGGGGTTTAATTGTTAAATAAAAAAATTTAAAACAAATTTAAAATTTCTGGTATTTTTACTACTGTTAAAAAAAAAGAAAGCAAATTTTTTAAAACATTTTTAATCACAATCTAGTTACTATGAAATTTGTTTTTGCGTCAAAATTGTTTTGCTTCCGTCAATGAAACGCTTTCATGGATGGTTTTATAGATGATATTTATTTTAAAAATGAAATATGTGTAATTATCTCTACATAAATATTTTATTTATAACTTATGACAAAAAGTTCCCAAAGTTTCCCTCCAAGAATGAAAAAGGGACAAAGTTCTTCTATATTATGTAGCGGAATTTAACTTAAATTTAAGTTCCATTAAGGAAAGTTATTAGCAATTAAATTATATTGAGATGATTTAATTTAATTTTAGGCTTTGTAGGATGGAAAACTAACAGTATTTATGTACTGATATAAAGTAGGTTTATTGATGAATTTACAACGTATAGAATTTTAATATAGACCCAAATTAACTATTTTATACTTCAATTTACTCTTTAAGTACTTGTTGATTTTGAAAATGAAATCTTCAACTACTTAGACATAAATGTTAACAAAGTTTAAATAAAAAAATATTTTATAGACCAACAAAGATGTTCTTTTTTACCATCTTTATTTAACAAATCTGTTGACATTTCTAAATAGTAATTCAATGTTTCTGTCATTCTTTTCAATACTTTACCAAACCAAACTACGAATAACTGCAGTAAACGTCAGAATTAAAATTAAGAATGTGACTGCTAAACATTTCATCGAAGACAGCATATTAGTTAGCATTTGTACGCCGAATATTCTAGAGTTTAGCTAAGAAATATGTTATAGTTTGTTTTTACTTCTTTTAAACTACACAACTATGCAGTTAAAGTTTCTCATTTCTTTTTGTAGCTGAGTTTCTGAAACGCAAGTTGAGTTTTCTTCATTAGTTATGACACATAATTCCACCAAAATAAAAATTTAAGGTGTTATTCGTTAACTATGTCAAAGGAAACGGAATTATTTTGAGAAAAGAAACTGCGTGAGTTTTACTTCGTTAGGTGTAGTTAAAATAGTGTTTTCGAACATATAATTTACAAGTAATAATATGCATTCTATATAATAATTGTTGGTTTATGAATTAAACTTTGTTACTTCCTGTTTTTGCCTTAAAAGTTCTATTATTTTTATATTTAAAAAAGTATTGAAAATAATTTTAAAATACAGTTGAACATGTTTTTGTGCGGTAGATAGGGACAACATAAAAATAAACGCAAAAAAAATATTCAAAAATTTCATAAATTTTTAATTCGTAATTCGTAGAAATACTACAGAATTTTTTTTATGCGGTGGATAGGGACCGCGAAAAAAATGTTGCATTTATAAAATATGCCAATTATTTACGAAATTTAAGTAAGAGTACTTCCATAACAAAATAAATAATTAAATCTTACACATGGAAACATTTTAAAAACATATTGTTTTCAAAATGCACATACATAATTCATTGATACTCACCGTAATTCTAAGCCCTGGGATGAATAAGTTCAAAATCACTTTCGTCACTTGAAGGTATAATTTCAATTGATATATTTTTTTGGCAACATAAAAGAAAGAGATAAGTTTTTGTGACGATAAAAATACTTATACTGATATTGATACAGTGATCTATACGACTATCTATGTATATTATAAATGCAGACATATTTATTTACTACAGAAGCAGATATATCTTTATTAACTGTTGAAGAAGATATCTTTATTTACAATAGAAGCAGATATAAATTTATTTACTGTAGAAAAAGATATCTCTATTTACAATAGAAGCAGATGTATTTCTTTACATTAGAAGT
>BMAV01019865.1:0-10103 GCA_019973955.1 Trichonephila inaurata madagascariensis
GTTGGGTGAACATCACTAGCGCAGGCACCAACATCTTGAATTCCTTTTATTCCTAAAAGAAGCATTGTTACTCAAAATTAAAAGAATTTTCCCCCTTTCCGTTGATTAAGTAATCAACCAGAATACCTTCAATGTACATATCATATATACATACTTATCATATATTTATCATATACTTATTTAGATATACTGATCTAACTCTTGATAAACATACTGATCATATACTCATCATATATAGATGTACATATCATATATATCTATATAGATATACTTATCATATAGAAATCTTCATACTTATATACTTATAAAGACATTTTTGTCATACACTTATCATATAGAATACCTTCATTCTTATATAGACATACATATAATATAGAATAACTTCATTCTTATATAGACATACATATAATATAGAATAACTTCATTCTTATGTAGACATATCATATAGAATACCTTCATTCTTATGTAGACATATCATATAGAATACCTTCATTCTTATATAGACATACTTATCATATAAAATACCTTCATTCTTATATAGACGTACTTATCATATAGAATACCTTCATTCTTATATAGGCAGACTTATTATATAGAATACCTTCATTCTTATACAGACATACTTATCATATAGACAGTGACGTTTCTAACATTTCTTGAGGCCCTGGTCCCCTATACAAATGTAGGCCTCACCTGTGATCCCTTTTCAGTAGACAGCATATATTACATTCAGTTGTCAAATACTCATAAAAACTAAACAAATAAAGGAGCGTGACTTACAATCTTACAAACCTAGGCACAAACTGGACTCGGCCGAATGCCACTTTTAGACTAAATAAGTAATTAAGGATGAATGGCGGTATATCTTAGCCTAAACAAGGAAGTGATAGTCTTTCCATTGTCACCAGTTGGAGTATGGCTAGAAATTCACAGGTTTTTCAGAGAATATGTCTGTGAATAATAGTTGACAGTTAAAATTATTCGGAACTTAATCTTATTGAAGCCGAGTCGAGAACAGAATGAAGCCCTGGGCCCAGGCCCAGCAGCAGATGACGTCCCTGCATATAGACGTACTTATTATATAAACATAAAATTTAAGTGTGTGGCTACAGTTTGTTATTATTGCAACACCATGGAGGAATCATGCAAAATTATGTGAAACATGCAGAGAAAATGCAAACTGGTTAGGGTATGCAAAAATTAGAATAACAAAGCAATCACACATATGTGGGCTGAGAAACACCCCCTAAACTTAGACATGAATTATGTGTACAAAACACCATAAAAGTGTGAGGATATGAGTGCATAATGCTTGACTTCTGTAAACAATTTATTAAAAATCAGCATTTCTTGCTAAAAATATAGAATACCGTATGATTAGTAGATTGCTAAACGGAATCCCATGATGGACCTCTAAGAGGGAGAACTTTCGCGTGTCATTAAATAATTTGAAAAATTGGTGATTTTTTGTTTTAAATTACTCTACTTTTTGATCCCCCCCATTTTTAAAAACCGTATTTTTATTTTCACTAAAACAGATTAGGGTTTGAATAAATCCCCTTTTGGTTTTTTAAATTTTAACTTTTTAAAAATTTAAAAACCCCTTTTTAAATTTGAATAAAATTCAATTTAAATAAAAAACCTACACAGTAATATTTAAAACCAAAAATCGCAAAAATTTGACCTTTTCCTAATTTATTTTTAATCCCCTCTCCAAAAAAATTCCAAATTAATACCCAAAATCCCCAAAACCCTATTTTTAAAAATTTGAAAAACCTTTTTAGTTTGTCGGGGGCCCTTCAAAGGGTTAAAAAAAACCGGTTTTTATTTTTTCGGGAACTTACGTTGGTTTTTTTTAAAAAAATTGCCTCTTTCAAAATTTAAAAATTTTAAAAATTTCCCTTTTTCTGAAATTTGTTTTTAAAAGGGAAAAACAAAGCTTTTCTTTTTTTAATTTCGGTTTTTGGGTTTTGGTTAAAAGATTTTTGCCTTAATTTTACCCCCAAAGTTTTTCGGGGTTTTTTAAAAAGAAAAGGCTAAGGTTTTAAAAATTTTTAAAATACCTTTTCCTAAAAAACATTTTAAACCCTTTGAAAAATAAAAAATTTAAAAAAACATTGAAAAATTGGGGTTTTTCAAACACCTTTATGTTTTTTTTTAAAAATTTTCCGTTTTTTTCCCTTTAATTAATAAAATTTTTTTTTTAATTTTTAATTTTTCCTTAAAAATTACAAAAATTTTTAAAATTTAAAAATCCAAAAATTTTTTTCCATTTTTAAAAAATTTGCCCCACCAAGAAAAAATTCAAATTAAGCTCTGTTTTTTAAAAAATTGTTTTAATCTCAATTTTTTTCATCTTTATCAAATCAATATTGAAATCGCCCCCAAGTAGGGAGGGGAAAATTCCCTTGATATTGTTTTTTTTCAGTATTTTAAAAATAATCTTCCATATATGCTAAACTCACAATTATTATTATATATATAAAAAGAGAGAGAGAAAAAAAATAAAAAAACAAAAAATACTTTTAAAATTTAAAATAATAAAATGATTTCGAATCTTTTTTATTAAAAATTCATTATATAAGAAAAACATTCAAAATGATAGAAACGTTTCAAGATTTGGTTCTTCCAATTGTTTCTTTCCGTAATTCATAAATTAACAGAATGGTTGACAAATGGAAAAAACTTTTATGGAAAAATGGAATCCTATCTGATGTGTAAAAGGTATATTATAAAAACAAACATATTTATTATTTTATAACAATAGCTTCTTGGGAATTAAAATTATAAAATTGATTATTAATAATCATTTTCCAATTTCTCGTGACAACCATTTGCTTAAAAAAAATGGCACTAAAACAAAAATCTAGTTTATTGAAAGCGGCAAAAAAAAATAACATTAAAAGATTAAATATTCTAAAAAGGACAATATTAATGGATTTTTTTGAGGGTTAAATATAAAGGCTAAATTTTAAAAAAAAGGATAATTATTCTAGTTTTAAATAAAATTTTTAAAAACAAACCTTTTTTATTAAAAAGTTGGTTTAAAAGAACTTTAAATTGGCGGGGGGTAATTGGGTATAGAACCCGCAGGGCCCAAAAATTTTTTTGACCACTACACAAAGGATCACTTTTCTGCCCGTGGACTCCCAAATACCCCCTTTTTACCAACAGCGATTTTCCATTGGGAAAACGAAAAGCAATTTTGTTTAAAGCTTGTGCAAAAATTTTACCCCCATATAATTTTCCCCACCGGGGGGCTTTATATGAAAATCCCATTTTTTGGAGGGAAAAATCCCAAAAAAAAGAACTTTCATAATATATGTAAACTACAGTTTTACAGTTTGAGCAATGAGAATAGACAGTTGCATAATTTGCATAACGGGGTTTGGTCTACAGTTAGGTGGACAAGGTGTCCCCCCTCTTTTTTTCATTAAAATAAAAAATAATGATGGAAAAATGCTCATTAGCAAAGAAAAAAGATTTATTTTTTATAATTGGTAAAACTTATTAATCATTTGACGAAAAAAAATTAATATTTTAATTCCAAAACTACATTGTATATATGTGAATAAAAAAAAAATTACTGAAGACAAAATACAATAGCTATATAGAGTAGATATATATTTTACTTAATGAATGGCTGAGAAAAGATGTATTTTGGAAATAATTTTCTAATACAATAAGTTTTGGTGACAATTAAAATTAAACAATTTTAACGAAAATAATGAAATAGCGAATTATTGTAATTAAGTTAATTTCAAAATTCAAATGAAATTTTATTTAAATATAAAAATCGTTTGATTTAATGTTTTTATTTTATGAAAATTTCTTAAAAACTCGCGATAATTAATAGTTCAGAATAAGAAATTCTAGTTTTAAAAAAATCGTTTGATTCATTGCTTCCATTTCATGAAAATTTCTTAAAGACTCGTGATAATTAACAGTTCAGAATAAAAAATTCTAGTTTTAAAAGAATCGTTTGATTCATTGTTTCCATTTGATAAAAACCTTTCTTAGACTGATAATCGGTCTTAGTCTGATTAATAGCTCAAAATAAGAAATTCTATTTAAAAAAAAGTTCGATTTATTGTACTCTATTTCATAAAATTTTGCTTGAGGACTCGTGACACACCAATAACTCAGAACATGACATTCTATTAAAAAAATAAAAATAGTTTAGTTCATATATATATCTCCATTTGATAAAAACTTTTCTTAAAAACTCGTGTCACATTTATATAGTTCAGAATAAGAAGAAATATTTCTACAAGTGTGTTAAGTAAAGAAGTATATGATCAAAAGATCATTTATTTATTTTTTCCCCCATTGGAAAATTTTTTTCTCGTATCTTTTCAATACTTTTCAATGTTGAAAGAAAAAAGAATTAAACAGTAAAACTAAGCTGAAAGTGAAAAAAATTGTCTTTAAGAGATATTTTTAGCATTCGAATATAATACATTGATATAAATATTGTTAATGAAAATTTAAAATGTAATACATGAATAAAAATATGACTTTACCTTGAACAATTCAAAAGTTTAGTTTAGGCAGAACTCATGTCTTGGTGACTAGTGAAGACGTCGACAATTGCGAAATATAATACCGCGGTGTTCTATTTCGATCGAGAGAGGAAAAAAACCAGTGGTCAGTAAACTATTTTATCTGCCGCCTTAAATCAGCTCTTTTATCCTCTGAGTTGCTGAATTTTATCACCTTAATCATCATATGAATAGTTCAGCTATGTTGTAATATTATATATTGTATATGAAAATATTTGTAAGGAAATAAAAAATTTTAATATTTCGCTTAATGGTTTTAGATTAGAAGATGTAATTCATCGGTATGTTTCACCCTTTTCTTGCAATTGTAAACTTTACCTTTTATAAGGATGTGGGAGATACACTTCCCACCACCTTACTTAAAATTTTAAATGTCGATGGGAAGTTATTTGACCACCTATGATTTGTGTTGCACGGCTTTGCTAGCATGGCAAGTGATTTCTGCATTTTCAAGTTTGTGACGTTGTGATATCTATATGAACTAGTACAAACATCACGCAGACTAATCGTTTTGGCGTGATTGGTTACGTACTCGCGTTCGGAACGGAAGATACCCAGAACGAATCTTCCTTCCTACATTGGTGACCCTGGCTGTGCAAAGGAACGCACCCTTCACGCGCCGCAGTCGTGGCGCCATCTATCCACCGCAAAAGCAACAAAGCCGTCAAACATTGACGCAAATAAGCCGTTACTTCTCAAAGTCGTCTCACACAAATGACACAATCGAATCGTCACACAAATAACGCAATTCTCATGCACGAATGACGCAACCTACCAAGTGACGCAACTGCTTACATGCTCGCCACGAATATGATATCGTTTGTTCGCCTATTCACCGAAACACTGGCAGGGGAGTATGTGGCGGTAGGATAACTATATGAACTAGTACCAACATCACGCGAAGACGATCGTTTTGCGCGTGATCGGTTAAGTACTTGCGTTCGGAACGGAAGGTACCCAGAACGAACCTTCCTCCTTCAAATTATAAACGTAAAGAATGACCTATAAGCAGGAACACCTTAAGACTTCTTGAGGCCCTGGTCCCTTATGCAAAAGTAGGGCTTACCTGTGATATTTAAAAAGAGTCACAGTGTATATATAGCATGCATTGTCAAATACTCGTACAAATGGTAATTTAAAACAAATAAATGTGTTCGACTCACAATCTCACAAACCGGCTCTACCGATAGTCGCGTTTCGACTAAATGAATTGAATGATTGTTTTGCTGGACATAGATTCTACACCAGGGGTGGGCAGACTTTTCCAGGGTACGGGCTACTTCTATTTTTTTCAAGGAGTTGCGGGGTCCACCCAATGTCAGTGGCGCACTCAAGGGCGGGGGAGGGGTCCACGGGTTCAGATCCTCCCTCATAACCCTTCATTTTTTCCCGATTCGTTATAGTCCCATGTATATAGTACGTAAAATGTAATGAAGTATTTGATATTAGTAATTTTTTTCATTTATTAATGTTAATTATTTATTCAGTAGTTTATTTTTTGCTGTTTTATTCCCGACAATCGACAAAATCAAATATATATATATATATATATATATATATATATATATGTTGGCTGCGAATTGGGGTATGGTACGAGAATGGTAGATCTTCAACTCTCGATCCTCCCCCTCCCTTAAAAATTCTTGTGTGCACCACTGCCCAGTACCAAAGGTGTGGGGATGTAAGGAAAGGTTATTATAAAAATAATAAGTACGGAATATGTACTTAACTACAGAACTAAAAAAAAGCACTTTTAAAACCGCGTTTAACGCAAAAAGGAAAATACACAATAATAATAGTTCTAAATATAATTATATCAAATGATGCATTATAAGGAAACAATTCAAAATGCATTAAAAATAAAACATTTTTATCTAAAGTTGGTTTTTGTTGCTATAGTCAGTAAAGACAGTCAGCATACTGTCAGCCAATCTTGAATTTTCCGTACATAATTACTAACGTAAAATTTTCAGGCGGTCGATTGCGATCGACGAAATGCCCACCCTGACTCTAGACTCTTCACATGATAATACATCTGGTCACTTTTGCCAGTTGACATGTAATTTGAAACTCACCGTTTTTCGGGAATTAATACGGGAATAATATTTGACCATTAAAATTATCCAAATTATAATTTTATTAAGATTGAGTCGAGAACGAAGCTAGGCCCCTTCATAGGGAGGGGCTTGCACCCGGGCCCAGTTGGCCCATGCCTTATGACGTCCCTGCCTATAAGTTTCCTGAGCAGTAAGTTCCAGATGAGGCGATTGACTCAAGTTAATGAATGTATGCCAGCTTTACAAAAAATAAATAAATAAACATATAGACACTGCCATTTTTATGCTCTATCAAAACTCATGGTAGAGAATAGGGTAGGTTTGTACTGCTTGCAATATCCCAATATATATTGTTCCCAGTATTCTGAAGTTTCATGGACACTAATACGTATAAATTCTTAATTTTTTAAATACAAAATGTATCTAATTTATAATTCTTTCAGCATGTTTTCGTATAAACAAATTATTTTTTATAAATATCATGTAATACAACATAAAAAGAAATGCAAGACATAAGCTTTACATAGCTGCCAGTGGGTGGTGGGAAACATAATTCCCACTGAAAAAATATTATTTTAAATTATAAACTACACATGAATTTATTCTTCTAAATCAATCTCAATCTTAAAAAATAATTTAACATAACAATTCTAGAAAAAATAACTCTCTAAAGCAGCGCTTCTCAAACTGTCGGGAGCGCCCCCCTAGGGAGGTGCGATAACTCTATCAGAGGGGTGCGAGCATATAGAAAAGTCGAAAACAAAAGATTATTTCAAAAAATAATTAATTTGCTGAAAGTAAACAAAAAAAACCCATTCTGACATAATAAAAAATAAAATATACATTTTTACACTGATATAAAACGCTTATAAATGTATCAGTACTGCACGATGTATTTTATAATTAATTTAACAATACTAAGTCAAGAACAAATTTAATAATTACCAGTGACCCTATGGGTTTGTCATGTATAAAATTATATACAAAAAATAACAATGACTTAATAATTTTTACTGTTTATAATTAATCTCTTAACAGCCAATTAAAAGTTACGCAGTTCACTCCTCAACGACACCTTTTTCCACGTAGACGCACTTTGTGGCGCATGTTATGTATTGGATGTCTGGGTAGGGGAAAGAAAAAGAGTAAATAAGCAAATCCTCTGAAATAAGTCAATTCTTCACAAACAATATCTGTCTTTTTATTGCATTCCAAAGCCTTCGGAATAATTTTATGGATAGCAATGCACAGAAAAGATTGTAATTCAAAGACGTTTTTTCCCCGGGAAAAAAACGTTTTGTTATGCGGCTATAATACCCCTTCCCCCTTAAAGGGTTAAAATTGTATTGAGCTTCAGCGTCAAAATATAGTATTATTGAAAAAACATTGTTATTGAGGAAGAGGGGGGAGGGAAATTTCTGATAGAATATTGGGTCGCAAGTATTGAAAATTTGAGAAGCACTGATCTAAAGCAAAGGTGGGCGGACTTTTTTAGAGTAGGTGCTACTTCTAATATTAAGGTGTTGTGGTCTAACCAGTGGCTTAGGTGCGGCCATTTTGTATTAAAATTGTATGAATACTTTGTGACGGGTTCTATATACGGAACTTCTAATAATCCTCTTGGAAAAACTATTCTTTGACAGTATATATATATATATATAATTTTCGTTTAAAAACTACTTTCAGTAGAGATGACTTGTGGGTCGGAGTTGTGGAAGGACATAGCAGTTGATTTCAGTTTTTTTTTTAGTTTCAACCTTTTTTTTTTCAATTACTTTAATTATTTTTTAAAATTAATTAAATTTAATTATGAAAGGTTTATTAAATATTAAATGATATTCTATATAATTATTTTGTATTTTATAAAGTAAAAAAAAATTACTGTATTCGTATAAATATTTATATTGTGTTTAATAAATATATTTTTATATAAATAAATAATATTTATAGTAAAATATATCATAAATATTAAATGATGTTTTATATAAAAATTATTTACAAAAATTTTATAATGAAAAACATACTATAAATAAAGTATTATGTATAATATAATATAATTTGTAAAAAATATTATTATTATTATTATTATAAAATAAGTTTATAATTATATAAAATATTTAATAAGTCCTTTTTAAATAAGTTTATTTAAATAATTTTAATAAATTTATTTAAATAATTTTAATACATTTATTTAAATAATTTTTAAATTTACTTAAATATTTAAAAAAAATTTTAAAAAAAATAAAAATTTATAATTTTAATTAATAATAATTACTTATATTTAATAAAAATAATTAATAATTTTAATTTAAAAAATAATAAATTTACAATATTTTAATTAATAACACTGATCAACATGTTTTTTTGTCTCATGGTCCCAATGTTGTACTTAATGCATTTTTTATCGTGTTTTCAAATATGTATTGGGAATTTCTCCATCACCCACGTTCTTTTTTTTTAAAATTTTAATTTAAATTAATGTATTTAAATATTTTTACATAAATGACCATTTGTCCTTGTAAAAAAAAAACTCTAGAGCATTTAAATATGAGGGAAACCCAAATGAGCAAACACAAATGGTATTTTGAAATTTTGTTTGAATTCAGACATGTAAACTTACTTTGGCACCAGACACAGAGACAGGACAGACATGGTCCGCTCTAGCATGCATTCTTTAGAACCAGTCGTTGTGGATAGTAGTGAACCAGTAAACACGTAATTGTGAATGCTTTGTGTCTGGTTGTTTTTAGTTCGTATTTACAAAAATTTTAAATTTTTTTAAATTTTTTGTTAGTTACAAAATGCATGAGTTTAAATATCATAAAAACTTTTTTTTATATATGTGGTGAAGTGACGCTCAAGTCCCAAAAGGGAAACCTTACCCCATTATAAAAAATGTTTCTTTATTTTTTGGGTAAATGGGGGGCCCAAAAAGGACATGGGCCCCACATATATGTTTTTTTTATCGTGCACTAGGCTTTATGCATGGAAGAATAGCCCCGCCCCATTCTTTTTCCCTATGATTTGGGGGGAACCCAAAGATCACTCCCATGACTGTTATTTCTGCAACAAACATTAAAGGGAAAGTCAAAATCAAAACATACATGGTTACCCGACTTAACCTGCAATGGACCAGTTCCACACAACGAAGAACTACCCAACCAAAGCCTCCCGAACATGTGACATTAGATGAAAAGAGCTCAATTTCGATAAAAAAAGGGAAAAGAAAAAAGTTTGTGGTATACAACTTTTGAACCAAGCTGTTATCAGAGCCTCATTTATTGACTCAAGAAGATCTTAACAATCTCATACGAGATTTAAAGCTATCAAAAACACTCTAAAATACTTGGTTCCCCGGCTGGATGGAATTTTTCAAAAAAATACAAAAATATGTATTTATTGTAGTCGTCCCTTCTCAATGTAAAGACTATTTTCAGAAAAAACCTTTTGTGTTTTTTGACATTTGTTCTCTTATGGGGCATTT
>BMAV01019866.1:0-20471 GCA_019973955.1 Trichonephila inaurata madagascariensis
CTGCCTTTTTGAAAGTCCCCTTCTTAGATCAGAGATGAATTGTTGTATATGGGTATGTTCGTTAATAAATCATCAAATTAACGGAAAAGGGTACCCGGGATTTTTGATCTTTAATTTTCTATAGTCTACTGCAAATCTATATGCTTCGGATTACCCGGTGGTAACCCATTATTTTCTTGCATAACCAACAGTGCCTGGGGATTAAATTGGAACAATCGTTTCCTCTTTAACATTTTGTTTTAAAAATCTATTTTGCTTTTAGTGCGGTCATACCTATATGGCCTTGGTACTGGGGGTTTTCCCCCGTGTCAATTTCATGGTAAAAAAACATGGTAAGACCTGGTTTGTCTGAAAATAACCCTTTAAAATACTAAAAAATTTTGATTTTTTTTTTTTCCCTACCCCCCAATTTTTGTCTTAGATAAATCTATCTCAACTTTTCCTCTTTAATTGGTTCAACCCACCTTATTTATTTGAGAATCTGGAATTTTAAACGTTTTTTGATAAAAATCTAATACTATCTTTGACCCTTATAAAATCAATACCAAAATACAGGGATTCTAAACCCCAACACATAAAGACCAATTTTTTTCGAATTGTCTGATGCGAATATTCAATTCTACGACCCCCATTTTTTGGGCTTTTCCCATGTGCTATTACCTGGGCTCGCGATTTTTTTTTTTGCATAAAAAAAATATTTTCTATTACTTCTTCCGATATAAATGATTTATCTGCCCCGGTTTTTCCATGCGCTTTCAAAAATGTTTATTTAATAAAAATGGGAACTTGGGGAAGTTCTACGGGTGATATACATATCGGAAAAAAGCCTAATTCCCTCTCTTTTCGCCCCCTTTGAGTTGATCTTTAACCTTTACAATATTTAATCGTCCCTTTGCATCCTATCGCCTCGCTAAAATTTTTCCTCAAACCCCCTATTTCACGGTCCCTCTATTAAAATTATCATTTCGCTCATTTCAAATGGTAACTTTTGTTTTCTCTGATCATTATTCAAACCTATTCCCCCTCGAACCCTCTATTACTTTGACGGCTATTCTCGTAAAATTATTTCTACTTTTTTTTTCTCGTCTTTTTCAGAATTCCTCAGTTTCTACCGTAGCATAAAAATTTGGCATCCCATGGGATTTTGACCTCGTCTTTTTTATATTATCGTTCGAGAACCCTTTTTTTAATTTTCAAAAATATCTCTCTTCGAATTTTAAAACTTCCAAAATTGTACCCTGTTTTGTGGATTTCTCACTTCCATAATCTTGGATCTGTGGTTTGGTGAACAAAAATGATACCTCGCGGACATTCTAATTCTAAACTTCTTTCTATTTTTTAAAAATTTTTAAAAAAAAAAACAGATGGTTTTTGATTTCTTCCCCGCTGGGGCGCGTAAATTGCGTTTCAATTCTTTCTTATTACTGCCCGGGGGAAAAACTTTCGCTAATTCAGCCGAGCTGCGCGAAATCCGTGGCTTATTTTGCACTAACACCGAACCCAAATATGATACCAATCGAGCCCTTCCTGAGATGACTTTTTAAGTAAGCCATGACGTTCATTTCAAGTAACTGTATTTATTCTCAATTGTTTCAATAAACTCTGCAATTTCTCTGCCCCGAAAAAACATTTTGGGAAGTACTTCCACCTCATTACCTCGGGGAAATTTTAAAGTTCGGGCGCCATTGGCCTAGCCATCTTGATGCTATTTGTTTTCCCGGATCCCCGTAACTAGAGGGGGGATTATCAAAAAAGGGTGAGACAGTTGGTTTTTAATACAACTTTTTTTAAGAATAACTTATATTACTTAATTCTAATTGAAAATTTTTAAATTTAAAAAGTGGGGTTAAAAAACAATTAAACCGTATTTAAGTCAGATCCCCAAACTAGAACATTTATCTTAATTATAATAAATAAACCGATTCATCTAATTTCATATACCAAATATTATTTTTTGGATCCCTTCCACAGTGATTGGGGAGATATCTATAATGTCACTTTATATACGACGTTTCCCAACTTCTTTCAAATGGACTTCTATTCCTTCCAAATATCGGACTGCAAACCTTGATCGGGAAAGATTACACTAAGCTATCTCTAAACTTGCCGCGCTTTTCTTATCATAAAAGCTTCTATCCTTTTAAAGTATATCTCATTTACATGTTACATTGTTTTATCTTCTTGGTTTTGGGGTTGGGGAAAGGTTTTGCCATTAATGGGGCTCAAAGAACATAGGGTTTATGTTGGGAAAGGACGCGAGACTCCGGGTTATGTTTTTCCTCAATTTCCCTAAAAACATTTTTTTTTTATAGAAGAGAAGCAAATTTCTTACAAACAAAAAACGTTAGGAATAGAATGTCTTATATTGAGAAAGTCGTACAAATGAAGTAGTTCTTCTGAGGTAATTCAATTTCTTCTGAAAATTTGAGGGAAAATTTTCGGTCCGAGAGAAAGAAAAAAAATACTTGGGGAAAAAAAATTTTAATTTTTTTTTTTTGCTCATTTTGCAATTTTTGGGAAAACACAGTTACATAAAACGTAAAAAAAAGCCGTACAAATGGCTTTCAGTGTAAATCAATATATGATAAAATAACTTTCTTAGATTTTTGGAGCATTTTTTTCTTTTAATGTATCATTGAGCTGATTGAAAACGAAAGCTTTCTTTTTTATTGAGATCCAAGTTCTAATCTGTTTAAGAACCCCAGTTTTAAAGAAAAGTAAAAAAGCACTTTTAGAATCTTCAAAATATCCTGGTGTTTATATGAATTCACATTGTTCTAAAATAAAGGATTAAGCACCATTTTGTTTATTTTTTGAAGTTTTAGGTTAAATAGTAAATAACGGAAGCAAAAAAAAGTTATTGAAAACAAAGTTATTTTTTAGTTTTCCTTCGAGATTTAATTCAAACAAGAAAAATTTCTGCATTGTTAGTCCAAACTGATATTCTAAGCTTCTTTTATTTAATTCGCTAACACAAAAATGTTTTTTTTTTAAAAAACTTGCAAAATTTTCTTAGACGTGTTTTTATATTTTTTTCAGTGCGATTTGAATATTCTGAGTAAAAGAAAAATAACTTAACAAATGAACTAGTTGGTGTTGTTTAATATAAAAAGCATGTAGTAACTGAGGTAAGAATTATTTGAAGAACGTTATAAATATTTTTTCGTATTTCATTTTAAATTATATCAAATATAGAATATTTAAACTTTCCTCCTTTAGAATGATATTTATTTTTAAATAACACGGTACAATGTAGAAATAAATGTATTTGTATTAGTTTAATTTTGAACAAACTTTTTAAATTTGCATCACGAGTATCATCCCTGTGGTTTTCAAAATACATTATCATAATTTTATCCCTCTAATCATTTCTATCACGTTACCATTAAAATCTCAGGATTAAAAATAGTCCTATAACCATTTTTTCAATCACTCATTCAATTAAATAGGATATACTAAATGGTACTTATTAATACTGAAAACAAAATATTTATCAAAATTTCAAAATGAACGAATAACATTTTAATTTATATGAATTTCAATCTTAATTGTAGTTAAAAAAACTTATTTTTAACTAACTTTGAAATCAGTACTACGGATGAGATGGTAAATATTAAACACTGTCTTCAAACTTTATTATTTTAAAGTTGTACCATCTGGATGTCAAAAAACAAGAAATATTTCAGAACATCCATTCGTAAAATTGTATCAAATATACTTAGTTACAATATTGCATCTTAAAAAAAGAATTCTTACTTTTTGATTCCTTTATTTCTCAATTAGCGCATTTTTATAAGTTTTAGATATATTCGCCATATAACGTGCACCTACTTATACGAAGAACAGGTGCAATGCCTCTATATTTTGAAATCTAGAATTGTATATTACTGAAAAATTAAAGCATGGAAGAAAACTAAACCTTACATAATTAAAAGCCATTAAAAATATAGTATATCAAATAATCTAGATGGAATGGAAGTTATTTATTTATGGATCAGCGTAATAGTGATGGTGAAAATGAAATACAATTTGATGATGTGCTTGAAGATAAATTGAAAAAGGAATATGACGATTTTTTCATGTCATCCAATAATGAAAGTTCCTAAGGGGTGTCATTTCTTTAAAATAAACAGTATTAAATTACATGTAGAAATCTAATTTTTTTCATGCTCATCTATCTTCTATTTTTAAATCTCTCGTTTTTATATCCGGCGTATTACACGAACCGTAACTTTAATTTTATTTTTTGTGTTAAAGATGCGTGTAATACACCGAATTATAAGATATTAATCTATCAATTTTTAAAAGTAAAAAACCACTGCCTTGTTTAAAATATAGAATAGAATGCACGGAACTAGTAAAACACAGAAAGTGACTGATAATTCTGAATATAAATGAATGATTCATTTAAAGTATTGCTCGTGCGAGTTATGATACAGAGTAAAAGAATACATTATTACTTTTAAACAATTTTTCAATTCCTACTATTACCCGCACTCCCCAATATAATATACATATATATATATATATATATATATATATATATATATATATATATATATATATATATATATTTTTATTTTTATTTTTATAAAATATATATATATTTTATGTATGTAATATATTATTATTATATAATATATATATATAATAAATTATATATATATATGTATGTATATATATATATATATATATATATATATATATATATCTTGTTCAAATTTTCACAATCGTTAATAAAATACTTCTTATTCATCCACTCAAAAGTTCAAATACATTTTCTAACTTGTAGTGAATGACACTTGATATTAATACAGTTTTTTAAAATATTAATTCATGAATTAAATTTAATTATTAAATAAATAATAACAAACAAAAGTAATAGTCCAATGCATATATATAAAGAAAAATCGCTCATTTTGACCCTGTGGTGCAATGGGTACCGCATTGGACTTATAATCCAAAAGCCATGAGTTCGAATCCTACCTGGGATGGCCCTAATTTCTGAGAACGTGATTTATGAATGAATTAATAGTAACAAACAAAAATAACAGGCCATATATAGAAACACCATATATAGAAAGGAAGATATATTTCTATTTTGCCGCTTAATATTGTGATTCTGTCCTATGTATATACATATTTATATTAATTGTAATTATTTAATAAAAGGTAACTAAAATAAAATTTCTCTTTGTTGACCTTAGAAGGAATTGACCTTAAAAATATATTTTATATTATTAGTTTATGGGAAAAATAAGTTCAAAAATTAATTTCCTTTTTCAATAATAATTGACAATAGCTTTTACGTGTTTGTCATCTAATGCATCAATTCAATTATAAATACCGAAAATCTAGAGTAAGATTTCCTCAAAAAGATCTATTAGAACCCATAATGTTGAATAACAATTTTCAGAGTGTTTCCTATTAGGGTGAGGTAATTAACCTTAAGGCAGTTATGATCCAAGGTAGTCCATTATTCGCTGCACTGACGGTCTAACTAAGGAGATATGCGCTGTCTGATTGCTTGAAAGCAGTTGATTGAAATGACAGTAGCATTGCGTGGTAACAATGTGCAGAACGCAATAGATCAAGGATTCAATACTTGGAATCCCCTTGTAACGTTTGATCTGGTAATGAATGGTGCAGACTCGTATCATGACAGGTGATGTAAGTAGGATTCCCCATTCACAAGGTGACGCTTTAGGCTCGTGTATATATTCAAAGATCTTCACATATGACCCTAAAACGTCATAACAGTAAATTAAAATAAGACTGTTTCCTCATTTTTAAAGGCAAATAGAAGCAATAAAATTTCTATAATTCATTAACTCTTTATCGACCGCATTATGATTTCTGCAGTTTTTTTTTTTTAATGCAATATTTTTTTTTGAATCACTACATTGAAAACTAAAAGGGGTATACATAAACAAAAAATTCCAAATTTGGGGGAAAATTTTAAACAGTTAGAGTTTAAATTAAAAAAAATTAAATTGGGGGAAAATTAATTTTATCACTGTTCATTTAAAAAAAATAGTCAAATCGTTTTCTAAGGTCTTCATTTTAAAATACAAAAAAAAAAGAACTAAAATTTTGATATTTAAATATTTTTTTGAAACAAAAAAGACAATCTTCCATCCGCTGAAAAACGCCTTTAGTTTAAAACGCTATATCTGCTATAAAACTATTCGCCTTCTCAGCTAAAATACTCATCATAGAACCCGTGCGTCGATATATCTTGGTAGAGTAGATTTCAAAGAATATTTCTGCTATACGTATCGTAAGAATATTCATAAAAATGGTTATTCTATGTAATTTTAAAGTGAGTGGTATTTATAAGTACCTTTGGTCGATAAAGGGTTAAATATTTTCTGCATATTATATGGGATTTCTCATTATAGTACATAATGTGTATGTTATTTATAGTAACATTTATGTATATTGTTACGAATTTGTGTAATTAATGTTTAAAATAGTGTAAATTATTTGTATCTGGATGTCTAATACATTAATACTATTTTCTGTTGTGTTTGTTTTATGATAAAAATTGTAATATTTGAAAGCATCGCTGCCTCTTACATTAAAATGACGTTTTAGTCGAAACGTGGCTAAATATTGGAGATGCAACCAAGTTGATATCATTTTTGGCGATCAAATTTGGCGAGTTGGCAACCATTTGGATGACTTGGCTATCATATGGATACTTCTAGAAATTACTGGAGAAATCTATTAATATCATGATCATGATGTAATGCCATACGTCAAAAATCAAAAATAAGATAGCATATAATAACAAACTCCTGGCCTTTGAAACTAAGACTGTAGGGATAAGCATAATTTTAAGGCCAGTAATTGTTTTGGTTTTTGTGTTCTCAGTTAAAAACTTCAAAATATTTTTCATCTGTAGTGTCATGCCCTCTTATAGTAATTCAGCTCAATTCTTTATTATTTTGTCTAAAACTAAGAATCTGTAAAGTAATTGTTCATAAGTAATGTTTATTATATGATTTATCAAGCTGGAACACACATTAAAGGTGGCTTACACAGAAAATTTCTGAAATCCGTATACAGTTAATGCATTTCTATATTTATTTTGTAAAACAATAAACAGCAGAATTTATAAAAGACATTACCAATTTCAATGAAATGAAATAATCTGAAACATCCAGTTTTGCCCTAGTTTTATAAATATGTTACGGATTGAATACGTCTTTTTTAGAATTTTTTTTTCCTGTAAGTTTTTCAATCTGTTAAAAGCCTTCAACTATCTGTTTTAAACTTTTTTCCTCAATCAACCTCTTCTCTAGGCTTTTTTTCATTGCTTAAGTTGAAAGTAAGTATCTAGCTCAAATAACGAAAAAAAAAAATGTGTAGAAGAAGCGTTGTATCATCTAAAACATTGTAATAAAGTTGTTTCAAACACATTATCTTTTTTACAATGTCACTGCCTTATATTCAAATTTCTTATATTCAGAGTTCTAGAATTTTCATTTCTGTTTGTTTAACTCCACCTAATTATTCCACCATAAGTTATTATACCCTGAAACTTATATCGCAGAACACAACTTTAGACTCATTTATTGTGAAAAAGAAATAATGACTTTGATTCACTCTCATCTTTTCGGGAAAAAAATCGTAATTTTTTTTAAAATTCCAAAGGAGCAATCAATTTATGGAACAAAAAGCAAAAAAAAAGCTATTATTTATTTTTTATAACAATTTTAAGTTTTATATTATCCCCCCTCCTCCCCAACATACACAATCAAATATCATTATTTCAGTTTCTGAAAGTCAGTATGAAAAGAATCAAGAGACTTAAAAATTGAAAGGAACAAGTTGAATTTGCCTTTCAAAAATGTAAGAATGATCTCGAAGCACAGCTACCTTAGCCCATCTTTTATATACAGGTCTGTTAAAACCATGGGGTGGAAAATCTTTCAACAAAGTTAACCCCAAGGCTTATTGCCACTTTTTTTCAAAGTTCTCCTGTGTTTAACAAAAATACAAGGCAAAGAACTTTTAACTAAATACGCAGCCTCTAAGCCAGTTCTCAAACTTTCCATACTTGTGACCCAACTTTCCATCATAATTTTCATCGCCCCAATTATACGATAATGATATATTAAAAAATTTTTTTCAATAATAATATATTTTGACGTAAAGCTACCATACAGTTTTAATTATAAAGCGTACAAATTATCAAGATAAGTATTAAGTTTTGTAAATAATATTATGACACAAGCCCATAGAGTCACTGGTAATTAGTAAACTTGTTCTTAACTTAATACTGTTAAATTAAATATGAAATACATTGTGCAGCTCTGATACATTTATATATGTATTGTATCAGTGTAAATGTATATTTTATTATTTATTATATCAGAATATATTTTGTTTTGCTTTCTTTCAGTAAATTAATAATTTATTAAATAATCTTCTGTTTTCGACTTTTCGATATACTTGCTCCCCTTGTAGTGTTATCACGCCTCCCTAGAAGGGCGGGCCCCATAGTTTGAGAAATGCTGCTCTAAACACTTTAGCTACATGCTCGCCGGTAATTTCACCTTGTATACAAATCATAAAAATTTGTCTTTAAACAGAATCATTTGCCTTGAACCGAAAACTTGATAAATTCAGCCCACGATAAAATTTTATTCATACTTCATAGACCAACTAACCATGGATATTTATTACATCAAGAGAGAAGAATATATTACAGATTACATTATACAGACTACTTATTATTGACTTTCCCAAATAATAAATTTTTAAGAAATGGCTGAAGAACAAGCTAAAAGTTCGAGATGTAAGAATTAGTAACAAATCCACAAACTTCTAACCTGACTAAACTTTGGGTGGAAGCCTTTAACCCTTTTATCTACCGACGGTACTTATAAGTCCCACTCACTTTAAAATTACATAGAATGACCATTTTTACGAATACTCTGACGATACTTAGCAGGAAAATTCTTTTAAATCCACTCTTCTAAGATATATGGCAGCACAGCTCTACGAGGAGTATTTTAGTGAAGAAGGCAAATAGTTTTATAGCAGAAATTGCGTTTTCAGCCGACGGTAATTTCAGCGGATTGCGAAGATTGTCATTTTTATTATGAAAAAAAGAAGATAATGGAAAAATTAAATGTCTTTTTTTTTTGTATGTTAATGAAGACTTTAGAAAATGATTTGACTCTTTATTTTAAGTGATCAGTGTATATAATTAATTTTACAGTTGAATATCTGTAATTAATTAATTATCTCTAATGGATTAAAGTTCCCAAATATTAGTATTTTGTTTATGTATATGCCTTAATTTTCAATGTAGGGATTCAAAAAAATATTACATGAAAAAAACTGCAATAAATCATAAAGCGTTAGATAAAGGGTTAAAAAAGTTGGTACTTCAACCTGTGTGTTATGAAGGTTCAAATCTTTATTGCAATATATATTTCTCCATTCTTTCCAAGAGAAATCTTCAGAAACTAATCGCATATTGACTTATCCTTGAGGACAACGTGATTATTGAAAAAGTTTATCGAATCCATTTTAAATCATGCATAATGTGCCATGTCGGTTAAAGCTGGATCGACATCCTCCTGACTTTATTAATGTGAGGTCAACCACTATTAAAGAAGACTTTGATACTACTCCAACCAAATGAATAAAATGGAGACTACAGAGCAATTAGTTAACACCATCTGATATTGTAACAGATTTTAAAATGTATACAATACTAAATACTACGATGACAACTTTTAATGGATGAAATATGTCCTATTCCATCTTCATCACATTTAAGCAAAAATTTGTCCTGCACATCCTCATGATTTCATTCATTCACAATAGAATCATATAGTCGCTTTTGCCATCCTACAAGTATTATCAAAGTCTGATAAGTTACTTAAGTTAAATATTAATAATAAAGCAAAATAAATAATGGTACTTACATATTATTGCAACCTATTGGTGACATTATATGAAATGAAGCGCATGACTGCCAATTCAGCGCATACGACACCGGCAAAATCGGAGTTGCCAGCTTGGCAAACTATCTTGAACGTTGGCGATTGTTGCTAAAGTACCTAAGTACCTAATAACGTCACACTGTTCAGCTACTTGAGGGCTTTTGGTGACGGACCTCGTAATTTTGAACCATGGTCAAGACAATTCAGGTGACAATCCATCAATGAAAGTCAAAGTTCCAGCCCAGTTTATGTAATTAAAGAGAGGGACAAACGCTAAAATTTCGTCAAGATCCTAATCAATTTTATTAACCCAGAAGTGGAGGTACTGCATTGCTTCTCAAACTTTCAATATTGGCGACCCAATTTTCAATCATAATTTTCATCGCGCCTTCCCTCTCTCCCTCATACAGTGCAATGTATTAAATGCAATAATAAAGTACTTTTACTCTAAAGCTACAATACGACCTTGTTTACAAACCATACAAACTATCAATATAACTATTAATTTTTGTATATGTTACTTTTATGTAATACATATTTTAAGTTAGGTTTTAGTAATAGGAAAAGTATTGTGTTACTTTTCATACTTCAAAATGTATTCCGTTTTGCTTCCTTTCAGTAAATACTTCATTTTTTAAATAATCTTTTATTTTCGACTTTTCTATATGCTCGCCCCTTCCACGTGAGATTATTACGCCCCCTTAGGAGTCGCACCCCACAGTTTAAGAAACACTTAAGTGATATAAAGGACCAACCAAAATTGCATGCATTTAAAACTCACCATAATGAAATCTAAATAATTTACAAATTGGCATTTCGGACTGCTGCGAAAATGACTACATTGCCAGTTGTGGTTTAAAATAAATCCTCACACGATCTTCAAGTATCATCATGTAAAGGGAACTCGAGTAAATTTGGATTATTTCCAAAAGTGAATTGGTTTAAATTTTCTTCTACAAAGCAACTTGGCTTGTGCATTTTGTAATTAATTTCTCACGTGACAAAACAGTTTGATATATATTTTTATATTATGCTCGATTATCTTAATTTTTACTTTTCACTGACACTTAGGCTTAGAGATGACAAGATTAAAATTTAAATTAAGTTAAACATATAAATTTTACAAATAAAATTAATAGATATTGGTTAAATATTGTTATGTAAGATGAGTAAAGTATGAATCTCTTAAAAGTATGAATTCTCAATTAAAACTTATATCAGGGATTGTCAACCTTTTTGGAAAGTGTCACTATCTAATTTTAAAAATTATACGTGCCTCTTCCATCGTTTCCAACAAACAAAAAAGATTAAAAAGAGAAAAAATTGTTACTCCTAAGTTTATTATGGGATATTTACAAAAATAGCAAAATTTTTAATGCATTTTTTAATTTATATATATATATCTATATATATATATATAGATATATATATAAAGGGGGGGGAATTTTCGTCCCGTAATTATTTTACAGAAAAAGTTTTTTTAAAAAATTTTAATTTTTTCCTCCAAATTTCATTATTGTTTTTCTTACCATTTTAAAAAATATTAACAGTTTTTCTTCCACTTTGATTGGGGCTTAACTTTTAAACTTGGTTTTTTTTCCCATTTGGAAATTTGCGAGGGGAATGGATCCATAAAGCAAAATTTTAACCCTTTTCCAATTAGGACGTTTAGAAATATAATGGTTAATTTAGTAAAGCTTTTTATTACTTTTTGTGTTTTTAATTCCCAAAGCTTCCTTTTTAGCACTTCCCCGAGGCTCTGTTTCTTCACTTTATTTTATAACAAAATTTTTATATATATGTTGCCAGGTTTTCTTTCTTTTCTGATTAATCCTATAAATATCTAAGGCAAAAATGAAGCAAGCCCAAACAGTATAATTGTTTGTTTGTTCGTTTTTGTAATTGTTTTTAAAGTAATAATCCCGCTTTCCCATTTTCCAAACAAATTAAGAAAAGAAATATAGAGAGATGTTAGAGAAATACATAAGTATAATTATCCAAAGAAAACACATTTTCAGTTCTAATTCATATGTAACAAAATTATACATTTTGATGCCTTAAAATTTAAAAAATAAAAATAATACACATAAAAGAAACGCTTGAAAAAAATTGTTAAGAATAATCGTTTCTCAGAGTGATCTAAAACTAATCCTAACAGCCATTTCTTTTAATTTTAAAATCTTTTATATTAAATAGTACATGGTATAACAAAAGTAAAAAATAGAGGTAAAGTAAAGAATTAGAATTGGAGCAGTAATATATTCTAATTTCAAATACACATGCTCCACTCCAGCATCAGATTTAATAGTTTTATTCAGAATAAAATTCCAAACATTATATATTTTTAAAAGAAATACATGCTACTTTTATAAGCAGCAGTTACAAAAAAATATACAAATATCGAATCCATTTCTTTTGTTAGATCTTGATTTTCTAATTTGATTATTTAACCATAAAGAACACAGAAATTCAGCATTCTTTCGGAAAATAAATTTATTTATTCAGACAATGTATTAGTAAAAATACAAATAAAGTAATTTGCATTGTATCTTTTTAGAAATACAGACGTTACAGATAAATTATTTTAAGCACAAAACATTACTTTATTACCTTTTGGTTCTTTTTAATTACTTATTTTTATAATGGATTTCTTTTACTGATAAATATTCTTAAAAAGGGTTTTTACACTCTTTTAGGAAAAAAATTTAAAAACCATGATATTAAAAAGTTATTTTGTCATTTTTAATTTAAAATAAAATATTTTATTAATGATTTGGCAAAATGATTTTATTCTAGATTAGTTTTGTTTCCCTTTTAAGATTTATTTTTAAAAAATTCGAAATGTTCGATTTATTTCAATAGAAATTTGTAAAAAAATGAATCAGAATTTCGTTCTTAAGCAAGTGCTTATGTTTGCTTCTAACCAAATGGTTTCAACTTGTACTATGACATTTTTTTTTTTTTTTTTTCCTCGTTTCATGTTCAACCCAACAAGGTCATAAAATAAATATAAAATAAATACAAATTTTAAAAAAAGTAAATTCTAAGGCAAAACAATTCAAAAAAGCTTTAGTGCTGTTTGTACTCTTATTTATTTCTACATCTTTTTCTCATAACTGATTTTCGTCAATTAATTGACATGATAATTTTCATTAAAACTGTAATTTGGCATTAACTAATTCAACTTATGACGCGTGCTTGAAATTATTTTACTGAAGTCTATTATTTATCCTTTTAAATTTAACTAAATCTTCACAATAGTAAACTTTATCCATGTTGGGAACATGGGTTAAACTGGGAAAAAAGGATTATGTTTTTAATATCCGATACGTTTGAACCTATTTTTCAAAAGCTTTTAAAAGGGTAAATTTTTTTATATTTAGCATCACTTAGATTAGAAAAAGTATAAAATTGTTTGAATAGATTCAATAAAAAATTATTTAAGTACAATATTTGACAAAAAAAAGAACATAGAAGGACCCATTTTCAAAATATTTCCTTTTGTCAAAAATGCTTCTATTATAATAATATTTACCGTATATACCTCAGACCTTTGTACAGAGGCTCAAAAGAATTTTTTAAATATAAATTTGAAGTGGGTTTATCCATGTTTACACCAAAAAGGAGAGAAAAAAAAAGAAACGCCGATAATTATTTCAATGGTTTGTAACCTAAAAAAAGGGAATTTTCCAAAAATCATAGTTGAACCTCTTGTACAATTTTGATAATACAGGCAAAATATTTAAAAAAACATTTTTCACAAAAAGGGAAAATTTAAAAAAATTATTCTTTAATTTTTTCCGAAGTATTATTTTAATTACTTTTTTGTAAAAATTCCCCCCAAAAAAATTTTAACTGTATTTTAAACTAAGGACACAAATTCAGAAAATTATCCATTTATCGCTTTTAAAAATTTTGGAGTGGAACCTTAAAAGTTTTTCCAAATTTTTTTACTTTTTTAAGAAAAAAAATTCTACAAAACCTTAAAATAAGAAAATCAAATTTTCTTTATATCTTTTAAAAAAATTTTATTTTAAATTCAAAGAATCTTTTTTAATTATACTAATTACGCAAATTTAATAAAAATATAATGGGGTGGAGAAACCATATAAAATTGTATACCCATTTTAAAAAATACTTGTTCCCGGGGAAGGTATTAAATTGATAACGATAATTCAAAAATTCGGTTTTTTTTTCTACAATCCTTGGGGAAAATATTCTTTAACTGAGTTTTTAGTTTAAAAACCGCTTTCTGCAGAGATGACTTGCTTTTATGCAAATTTAACTACTATTTAAGTGCCTGACGTTAAGTATGTAAGATTAATGATTAAGTGTTGATCGTGAAACGTGAAATCCAAGTATTAGAAAGCTGAACAAAGACTGGGAGGTAGCAAGTCTTGAGATCAGTAGTCGACGTAGAATCCAGAAGGAAAGGATGGAATAAACAACCTTGGAGCTGACCGAGCTATAGGGTTCGAGAAAGATCGTAACAAGGATCTCCAATTGAAAAGTTAATTTCAATGATCTAGTATACCAGGTTAAGGGTTATGATTTCTGATTACTTCCAGAGTTAAGCTATTAAGTTGTATATTTCATAAAGTGCTAAAGATAGAATATAAGTAGGTATTTTTAAGATCATGTTTGCTTCTTCTTCGAACCCTCTTTCACCTACGACTTTCAGGGCGCGACATAGTCATAACTGCTTGGATAAACAGAGAATTTTTTTTCACATTCACTATGTTCTACACAATACACCGAATCGAACTGTTCAAAAAAATTTAATTTAAAAATGATAAATATCACAAACATTGGGAAATTTCCTTGGCAGCCAAACTGTCAGAGCGAGCTTCATCTAGTTCCTTTCTTTTAATATGGGACTTTAAAAAACATAAGAGGACATTTGATAGCATAAAAATGAATGAGTTATTTTCCAGTGAGTTTGACAAAAGTACGATTCAGTACGATTAGAAGTATGATGTTCCAAAATATTTCAGTGTTGTAGTACACTGGATGTTAGTTATTGAGCCATGCTTTAGTTAGACTAAGTTAATAGTTTTGGTTTCAAATACTTATTATTAGTTTTAAGTTACATACAGAGATACTACCAATTTTGATTGTGATGGTGAGGCTATTTTTATTGCTTTAAATCAATAAAGGACTCAAAACTGTTATTTTCCTCGGGCTGTTATTTTGTCTGTTATTTCGTCTCCAAATATTAAAATTTCATTCCGGGAAAGAATTTACGAATGTGAAGATTCTAAAACTTTTGTGAACTCAATTGTCTTGCAGTGATTCCTCCCCCATTGTATCCAGGGAATGAAACAGCCGATTTCCTCGCAAAGAAGGAAACGTCTATTCTACAAACCACTAATAACTATATGGCTTTTAATTCTGCAAAACTATAACTAAATTAGAATTTAAGAGGAGGTTTGTGCCTCCTACCTATCAAAGGAATCTAAGGGAAAGGCCTGGGAATTTCAATTTTTAAGACAATTTTATTCCAGATTTTCCTTGTCCGTAGCCGTAGAGTTATTTCGTCTTTTGACTGGGCACAATTGTTTGAATGTCATTTCTTTAAAATTCACTAAATGACACTTAAAAGTACTTTTGTGACTCCGAGAGTCCAGAATAGACAATTTGACGAATTCATTGCATTATTGCCTTTTAACTCTATTGTTCTTAAGTATTGGGAAGCTTGGTCGAGACTAAAAGCCAAATGTCTAGCATTTGTGTAAATGAATAAATAAACATACAGAAACCAAACGTCGTTTATAAAAAAATACGAAGAAAAAGCATGAATGAAGAAAAAACATAAAGTGAAGAATTTTCATTGAATGGGAATACACTTGGCCTCTATTAAATCCATAAAAAGCTTTGTCTATTCACTACAGGATGCCTCTTCTATGAGGGATATTAGGTGTATAGTTATCACCAAAAGGGAGTTTCACAACTCCCACTTCAGTTGCCACGTCCATGCAAGACAGGGAAATGAAAATATGGAAGCTTTTGTATTGGCTCTTGTAGGAAGCTGCTTAGTTCTATGATTCAAGAAAGTCTAGCCTTGAACAGTAGCTGAAACAGGCAGGGACGTCTTAATGCATGTGCCCAGGGCCTCACCCTCGGTGGGGGGGGGCCTTATTTCGTTCTCGATTCTGTCTTTATAAAATCAGGATCTGGATAATTTTAATGCTCATTTATTATTCCCGTATATATTCTCCGAAAAACAGGAATTTCAAACTGCATGTCGACTGACAAAAGTGGTAAGACTGTATTATTATGCGATGGCCGTTGTCCCTGCTCCTAGGGGTAATCCCTATAAAAATCATTCAACTCATCTAATTGAAATGCTGCCATCCGTTTAGCCGGTTTCCGCCTAGATTTTTGAGGTTGTTAATCGTGTATACTTATTTATTTCAACTTACCGTTTGAACAAGTATTTGACAATGCATGTTGTTTTTGTCTACTTTTAAAGATCTTAGGTAGGGCTTACTTTTGCATGGGGACCCAGAGCCTCAAAGACTCTTAAGACGCCCTTGGAAAAAGGTGAAAATTCTCGATATGCATGTTGGACCCAAAAGCCTCTTTTGGTATCCGTTCTTTTGTATGAACATGACTACTGGAGAAGTGCCAATATTTGAAAAAGATGTGAGTGAGCAAAACTGAAAGAGCAATAGTGAAACACCATTGCATTGACACTAGCAGAGTAGGACCAGTAGCTGGACTGTAGGACTAGACTGTAGGACCAGTTATTGGCCATTACACTTTGGCATGAATTTCGAAAATTTAATTTCGGGCAAGACAAACTGGTTGCAAAATGACCCAAAGTTTATCACCAGGTGAATAAAATTTTAGCACCGCTTTTTATCATATTCTGAACTTACGCGCTAGGTAGGATTGAGTGATAACCGCTTAAGTCGAATTCGGATAAATCAAAGTATAATTTCACTTGTGAATGCATGTAAACTATTTTTAGTTGGGGCCAGAGACAAAAGAAAAAATTTGAAAAGTATTAGTAAAGTCTTTAACAAAAATACAAAATCCAAACTTTTTTTTGATATGAAGTTATCATAAAATCTAACAAAATATTCTGTCGGCTCAATTTTTTTTTCTCCCGCAATATTTCCTCGTAGCATCCTAATAATTTTTTTATTCCTTGTTTAGTTGAAAAAATATTCTCATCGTTAGGTTCTATATTTTCTAAAATTTGTAACCCTTTTTTAAATTGAACCCTTCGTCACATAACCAACCGCTTCGCCCAAATTGAACTTTTAAAGTCGTTCTTCGATTTTGCTCTCCATGCATTCTATGAGCTTATCAATTGTCAACTCCTGATTGTGGAAATCCAGTGGTAATTGAACTCCATTACTATCCACTTCTAAATTTATTTGACTGGTGATCGATAACTTCTTCAGTCAAATTGCCAATTTCATCAGGTTCTGGCATTTTTTCCACCCAAGCTTCAGTGATGGGGGGAAAAAAGATGAATCGACGAGATTTAAAAATCGCATAACTCCGAATTTGCGTAAGTTGGGGTAGCGTAAGTCGAGGTATTATTGTACTACTTTTTTCTTTGATATTGTTTCCTTTATAGTAGTACCAAAGGATAACGAGACTGCCCTTGTGAGTTTTTTTTTTTAGTTCTGATGTTAAGAAAGTGGGAAAAAACTTATAGAAGTTCTGAACTAATGAACTACCATCCATTGGTGGTCAGGATAATTTTAAAATGATAACTGCTTCTTAAATACTTTTTAACGTTACATTTGCATCACAATCTCGTGTAATGGCTTGAGAAGAGTGAATAACCTAATTTACCTCGTAGCCCAACCCTGCCAAATGAAGATTCACTGTTTCACTGTTTCGCTTCGTAATTATAATTCAAGCAAGTCTATCGAAATTATCTTAAGTTATCGTGAATTAGCAGAAGTCATCAGCAAAACAGCTAGCTTCTGTTTTTTTTTAACAAGTGTCTTTGTTCTTAGCTACAAAATTTTAAAGAAAAGTATTAGGAGCATTTTCCTGATAATACCTATTGAAGTTTTTTTTGAAAAGGGTTCCCTTATAACAAATAAAGAAATAAAAAAAAAAAAATAGATAAACAAAGTCACTAAGACCCTTTTAAAATATGTTTAAAAAAAAAAGCATTTTGTTGAAAGATGGTTCTATGAAATATTTGTATGAAAGGTGGCTTACAAAATTTAATTGCATCATAATTAATTAAATTCAAGAATCAAAACAGTGTTGATGTTTTTCAGATGAAATACGTATTTAAAACAAAAGAAAGACCGTTAAAAGTAAGACATTTATTGAAGAATTTATTTTATGCATACCATCCCGACTTATAAGACATTAAGAGAAAAAGATCAGAAATAATTAATTCAAAGAAATCTATTATGAAATACAACTCATAAGACTAAATTAAGGAATACTAATTTTCTAAAATACGTTGGATGGTAGAATAGAAATGAGAATATTACAAAATGTATCGAAATAATTAACATCTTTATGTATATATATATCCAATTTTTATTTTACATGTAAGTTTTTTTCGTGTTTTTTTTGTTAAAATTTTACACCCCTTCCAAAAGACATTATTGTTCTCTTTTTTTTTTCATTTTAATATTTACGGTTTTTTTTTCCACGTGTTGATTTTGGCTTAACTTTTCAACTTGTTTTTTTCTATTATGTCGAAAAATTTTTGCTTAGGAAGGTTGGGTCCTTAAATCATTGGGAAATCCAATTCCTGGGCCCAATTCAGTGACAACTTTTTAAAAACATAATAGGTTCCCCGTTTACCAAAGACCCTTTTTTATCTACATTTGTTGTGTCTGGGGAATTCCCAAATTTTTTCCCTTTTTGCACTGTAAGTTCTAGTACTTTCATTTTTTTTTATTTTACTATATATTAAAATATATATATAAATATATTTAAATATATATAATTCAATCACAACTTAATAATCAATTAAAAAAATTATATGAATCTTATAACTTAAAACCATTAAAAAATATCAATGGCGAATATGGAGATAAAAATTCCAACGTTTTCAAACAAAATTATAAAAAAAAAATTTATAAAAAATCCAAGTGCAACCCGGACCGGGACCGATAAGGGGGTTAAACTAGTTTGATGGCCCCAACCCTTTCCCCCTATTGCAACTTGGTATGTTAATGGGAAAATATCCACTCTAAAAAATTTAATATATATATATATATATATATATATATATATATAGCCCAGAACTAAACCTCAATTCATTCTTCTGAACAGCTATCGAACACAAAAAAAATTCTGAACCCTAACTCAAGTCACTTTCAAGGAGAACTTCCACCTGCATTAATACGAACATAGAAATGAAATCCTATTATTCGATATGGTTTTGGAAATACATTTCGAGTTACCAAGAATTACCCCAAAACGTTTCCAGAATAGAAAAAGAGGACTGCTGTTAGAAATAAAAGAACTGTTGCGCTGAAGTCACGTATGGACACTATTCCCTCCACCTCGAAGATAAGAATAAATAATAGCGAAGAAAGTGTAAATAAACTGTCCTTTGTTGTTGAAGGGAAGAAAAAAGGGTATAGCTCAGATTAGGGGAGGAAAAACTAAGAGCTTCGGCTAAGTTGAAGCCCGAAGCCTTTCGTTCTTTTTTTTTTATCATTCTGCTGTCGTTGTCTTGTTAAATTTCCCTTTTGTTTCGACGATAATATTTTTGCTCTTTTCATTCGAGGGACTGGCACAGAACACTTTATAGGAACGCCGACATAGGCCTGGCACAGACGGTGCTAAACTTAAAGTTTCTTCATACCCTGAGGGGAATTCTTTTCTGAAGAATTTAACTGCTCGCTGACAGTTGTGCTTAACGTGCCATGTTCGAAAACTTTTATTCCAGGCTAGTGGAACATATTCGAATTTTCGCCTTGAATAAATTTCGCAGATAGAAGCTGTCTTCATAAATATTTCGAAGAGCATTTGAAAATAAGTGATGTTATTTAAGAAATACTAAAAGCGTGTGTCAAGCTTTTTGGTAACACGTTTTAAGCAATAGGAAATTGAAATCATTAGCTCTGTTGTTGTAATCTTCTGTTGCACTTTAATTCAGATAGAAATAATTTAATTAATTTAGATATTCAAAAAAAAGTATTTAATATTAAATAATGCGGGTAAAATTAAATTTAAGGTGTGAATAGAAATAATTTAAAACAGAAAATATTATACAATAACTGATTCCCAACGGTTATAATTAATTATAGGTTTAAATCATTTTAATAACATAGAGATGAGTTTAAAACTTTAAAACATAAAGGCTAAATATTATCTATTGATCTTAAATCTATTCTGCCTCAGTTTTTGGGTATTAAAATACATATTTACTCAAACTTAAGGCGCACTATTTTCCCTGTGTTAATGCTACTGAAAATCGGGTGCGGCTTAGAATCAAAAGCAAAACACTCGTCGAATGGGAGAAGTTGAGTTTTTCAAAAGGAAAAATGTTCCCGTCTATTTCCC
>BMAV01019867.1:7890-22885 GCA_019973955.1 Trichonephila inaurata madagascariensis
AAAAAACCGTTTGCCACTCTCAAAAAAGAGGCATACATGTGACAAATTCATTTTAGTTCCCATTAACATTGTCTACTAATAGGAGAATACTGTCAAGGTCACTGTTAACGAATAAACAGTTTTACCAGAATTAACAATTTCGTGAGCCTGGAGTGATTCAGCGCCTCATGCGACGGCTCCAATGTAAAATGTGTATTCGATACGAAAACATCGATGTCAGTTCAAGAAAAATAATTGTGTAAAACGTTTTTCATTATGCATTATATGTTTCAGAAATACTCATAAAATTACATCTTGGCCAAATAATCCTTCAAAGTGCTTAATATGTGCTTATCCATTTATCATAAAACTCATTCAAATGGGGAAAAAAAGCAACAGAAAAATATTATTTACAAGTTTCCTAAAAGAAAAAAAGAGACTGAGTTAAACATACCAGTAAGTTTGAAGGTCAAAGAGATTATAATCAAAAGAAGTATCTTACGGATTAACAGAAACGTAATAAAAAAATCTCTCATCGTGGGATTGCAGCAAAGCAAATAAAATGTCTTTTTTTATTTGGTTTTAGGATCAAAGATAGCTAATGAACGTTTGAAGAGGAATCTTTTGAAAGTGGAAAATCAGATGATATATATAAATTATATCAGTGTAAATATGTATTTTTTATTTTTTCAGAAAGCATTTTGTTTTATTTCATTCCAAAAAATTATTTTTTTAAACCTTTTATTTTCAATATGCTCGCGCCCCCCTTGCAGGGTTATCGCGCCCCCCAGGGGGGCGCCCCCCACAGTTTGAGAAACACTGTTTTATAGACACATTTAGTTTTGTTCAACAAAATGGTTACCAAAGAAGGTTTCAATTTCCTCTCTATTTTTTTTTTAAATTCGCCATTCTACGAATTCATACGTAAACCTCTTTTGGGCCACATTCCTCTTTTTCCCCCCTTTTTTAACATATAATAGTTCCCCTGATTTGAATGATTTTTTTTCCTGACGGTCATTGAATGCTGATACAGATAAATAGGTATACTTCTATTTATTACCTATTATTTCAGTAACAATCTATTATTTTTATATGAAGGTAATATGATATAGATAAAACACATTTAAGAGTTTTCGTAACGAATATGGCCCTTTTAGGCCAATATTTTAGGTAAAACATTACGTTTTAATGTCAAATCTCACCAATAAAATGATTAAATCATCGTCAAATGTAAGAATGAGGTGATGCATCTGAGAGATACTGCACGCCTAAGGATGGAAATTCTTAAAGCGCCCCTAGTGGATGATTGATTAAAACTGTTCATCATTACAAAGAAAAGATGCATTTATTACTTATTCCAACACATTTGACCCTTTTCTTTTATTTCGTTCAGATTATGGAAACTAGTTAACTTGGTACTGCAAACACTGCTCTGTGCTGTTTTAGTTTCGTTTGTTTATTAAGGTATCCGACTACGTTCGGAAACGGGATTTTGCAAAAGAGTATAAATGGATAATATTTATGATATTTAGTGTAGCTTAGATTAGAAAATGTGCATAAAATTGTTTTAAGAATAGTATTACACTAAAAAATTATTAAGTGTAATATTTTGACAAAAAATGAGCATAGAATGACCCATTTTCAAAATATTCTCCTTTTGTGAAAAATGCTTCTATTATAATATTTTGCCTCTATATTGCTCAGACCTCTGTACAGAGGCTCAACTAGAATTTTTGAAATATATAATTTAGAAGTGGGCTTATCCATGTTTTACGACAACAGAGGGGAGCAATTTTAAGAAAAAAACGCCAATAATTATTTCAATAGGTGGTAATTCTAAAAATAATGTGAATTTTTCAAAATTCTAGTTGAGCCTCTGTACAGAGGTCTGAGCTATATACAGGAAAAATATTATTATAATAGAAGCATTTTTCACAAAAGGAGAACATTTTGAAAAAAGGTTATTCTAAATTAATTTTTTACCGAAATATTGTATTTAAATAATTTGTTTGGTCAAAATGTCCTTTAAACAATTTTATACATGTATTCTAATCTAAGTGACACTAAATATCCCGAAAATTATCCATTTATGCACTTTTTTAAAATCACGGTTCCGAAAGTAGTCGGGTACCTTAAAAGCCTACGATTACTTTTGCATTTTTTGCAAATATGGCACAAAAGCAACGTATGGATGATGAATTACGAGGGTGAACATTTGGGAGAAAGGAGATGAGACTTTCCTAATCGGAGGAACTGGGATGGCTTAAAGTGTCTCAAAATTTGATTTACTGGTTATGGAACCAGTTCGAAAAGACTGGAACAATATCCAGTAGACCAACAACATGACAATTAAGAGTCATCCCCTGTCAAAAGGATCACTACTTGACTTTAACCTCTAGGCGTAAAAGTGAGAAGACAGCTACCCAAATCGCAAAAGAGCTCTCTTCAGCATATGGAACCTTACTTTTGGGGTATACTGTTTACCGAAAGCTTAGTGAGATAATACTTAACTCCTGTAAACCAAAGGTCAGCACTCCCATGGTCATGGTCAGTCACCCATGCACTCCAATAAAAAAAAGGTCCCCTTTCATGGTGCAGACAGCATCATCCATAGACATAGGGACAGTGCACTGTTACTTTCATTGATGAGTCAAAATTCAGTCTGAATATTGATTCTAGTCATGATCACAAATGTAGAGTACCAGAAACCTTATACCACCTTTTCAACATCATGGAAATGGATCACTATTGATGGGGTAGTTATAAGATCTGGACCATTGTCATGTTGAAGAGCGAAAAGAGATACATGTCTTTCAGGGAGGCACCTTGACTTCTTAAAGAAATAGCGATGAGATCTTAAAGTCCTGTTTTTTTTAGGTTTCCAGAGCGAAAACATGCACCCAATTCATTTTTATGGATGATAAAACTAGTTCAAACAGGGTTCAGCTGATCAGTGTATACATATAGAGATATGATATTCAGAGAAAGGAGTAACTAGCATTGTTTTAAGACTTGAATCCCATAAGTATATATGGGATGATCTCGGCAGAGCAATTGTCAGCCTTCCTTGGATTACTATCATTTGTGAAGGAGAGATTTCTATTGTTCCAGAAGTCCATAAACCTACATGCATATAAACTCCACAAGTTATTTCAATTTGTTATTACTTTCTGGAAGAAGTATTTTTTGTCCCACTTTTGAGTAAATTCATTGAAACTAATTTTCTATTGTCATGCTAATAAAATTTATTTCTCGAACTGTTAAACGCATAATTTTGCATGTATAACATATTAATCCAAGCCCCATTCACTGTTTTATTACCCCCAACTAAGTACCTCCATTGTAATCCACTGCGAATTTGTTAACTGTGTTTCTCATAGGAAGAATAAAAAGGAAACTCCCCAAAATGTATTATTACAAGTGAATGACTTTCTAATACGAGTTTTTCAGATTTAATTAAATATATTACAGAAACGATATTGAATGTTTCTAGTTATTCTTTCTAGTTTCATGTGAGATTTTTAAATTCGTATACATATCAAACGTTATATCGAGCTTTTTCGAAGTTAAGTTTCAAGAAGAGAACAAATTATTTAAATAGATTTTAATGAAAATTTTAGTTTTAAATTTTTTTGTCACGTTAACTTACAATAGCTTTTCATATCTATGTACTAGTTATTGAAATTTACTATACTGGTTAATTAGTTTTCTTATAATACCTCTTTTTTACTTTATACTTAGCATAAATAACATAATGAATATATTCAGCAATAAATATAACTACAGAATTACAAATTGAACAACACTCTTCTTTAAATAAAATGTTCATCATTTTCTGTTGAAGAACTTTCGATTTTGAGTCAAATATTCCAGAGTAAGTGAATCAAACTCATGTACTGCTCCCTCTGTAAATATATGTATGTATGAATATTAATTTTCAATAGAAATTTTGAGAAAATGGAACAAACAAACAAAGAAAATATATAAATCTATAATATGAAAATTCTAGTAGAAAAAAGCAAATTCAAATAGAACCCCGTATTTAAAGTGTTATGTTCTGGGGTAAGACTGAACTACAAGAACAAGACTGAACATATTTCAGGGCACCGAGTTTTTGCTCTAATTTGCTGTGTAGAAAATTAAGAAGTTTTTTTATTAAATAGTAAAAGAAAGAAATGAAAGTATGCATAAATAAAAAGTAATAATATATTAAATTTTAAAAAAGGAACAATTTAAACCATGAGTGAAATATATTTCAATGTAGCAACCAGAAAGTAGAACTGCAGCAAAATGTCAAATACAAAAAAAAATGCAGGTTAAGTTTTATTTGCGATTATTTTATGAAATACGAACATCAAAAATGTTTCATAATTAAAAACATTTTTTGGGGTATTCTTATTTTAAAAGTTGATAGTATGTTGTTTGAAATTATTATAAGCAAGGCAAAACACTTGCTAAAGATAAAAAATTCCATTAGCTTGTTTTAAGGTATCTAACTACAATAAAAACGTCATTTTTGGTCAAAAATCACATTTTCTTTTTATTTTATCATTTGACAATTCGAACAATTATCTTTCTAAATCTGTTTTTGTTTTGTCTGTGCGATAATTAGAAAAAACGTTACAGGTGTTTAAAATATTATTACCGCTATCAAAAGAAACCAGAAGTTGATTTCTAAACATTCTTTTTACCGCTAGTTTTTTCAGTTTCATCACATTATAAATTTAAAAGCAATATCTAAGAATTTTTAAAGCTATTTCATTGATTGGCAACAATTTAAATCTTTTATTTTGACTTATGCGATTGGCAACATCTGTTTCTTATGACCTCACTTGTTTTTATTTTGGTTTATGTCTTAGAAATTTATTCTTGCATTTCTTCTTAAAAACTTAACTTTTCCGCTTTTATTAAAAAAAAAATTTTATTGTTCTGTGATATTCTGCTTTTGTTTTAACTGATTATAATGGGTAACCAACGAGTTAAGTCAGTTTCCCGAAGAAAATTTGCTGGTAACAGATTTACTAACCCAAAGCAAAGTGAAAATGTTCAGACTTGTAGCGAACTGAAACTGTGTGTGAATTACTTGAAAGACTCTTCTCAGAACAATGAATGTTTAAATGGAACATTAAAAGGTAACAGAATATTTGACTTAAATATTTTGGCAAATATATTTTCCAGTTTGTGCTGCCCAGAATATTTCGAAAATAATATGTATATGTATGAAGATTCTGTGTTTGGATTGGTTTCCAATGTAGCAGTAAAATGCTCCAAATGTTATTTCATACTCCCCTTTTCATCTACTGAGAAGTTAAGCAAAGTTCCATTAATTTGCAATTTGTTTGTGGAATACGAGTAATTGGAAGAGGATATTCGTCTGCTAAAAAAAGCTGTGTGCTACGTTGAATATGCCTTGTGTGATAAAAGGGGCATACAGACTATGTGAGAAAAAGCTCTTGGCTGCATTTACATCAACAGCTAAAGATGCCATGAATGACGCTGCTTTAGAAGTGAGAAACTTCAAAAAATGTTCCAACACGGCAGTTGCAGAATGTGGAGTATCTGTTGAGGTTACTTGGCAAAGACGTGATCATTCATCCCTGAATGGTTGTGTTGCAGCATTATCCATTGACACTGGGAAGTTTTTAGATTTGGAGATCATGTCAAAATTTTGCAGAATTTGCAATACATTGAAGAACTCTAAGAGTCCAGTTCTACATACATGTTCTTGCAATCATCTTGGATCTGCTTCAAGCATGGAATCCGTCGGTGGGTACAGAATCTTCGAGCGTTCTTTTACCACGAGAAATCTGAAATACGTTCATTTTTATGGTGATGGTGACTCCCAAGGATACCTTGCAGTGAAAGATATGTACGGTATCAACAGTGTCACCAAATATGAGTGTATAACACACATCCAAAAAAGAGTAGGTAGCCGGCTATAAGAAAGCTTAAAAAAACCCAGAAAAGCCTCGGTGGGAAAGGAAAACTCACTGATATTATGATTGATAAAATCCAAAACTACTATGGCATTGCCATTAGAAGTAATACTCATAACATCGAGGCAATGCAAAGTGCTACCATAGCGGCATTTTTTCACTGTTGCTCAAGCCGTGAAAACCCCATGCATGGACAGTGTCCAATCGGAGCTGATAGTTGGTGTGCATACCAGCGCTCAAAAGCAACCGGCAAACGATTTTTAGAAAAAAAGTGCAGGTCTTTCTGCAAAAATTTTAAATGTAGTTAAATCCGAGTACATGAAATTGTGTGATAAACAATTGTTACAGAAGTGTCTCCACGGTAAAACCCAAAATGCAAATGAGTCGTTCAATGGCTGTTTGAGGCAAATTGTTCCAAAGGAAACGTTTATTGAGCTGAAAACATTCTCTTTGGGTGCTTATATTGCCATTATTATATTTAATAAGGGTTTCAATAGTTTGTTGGAGGTATTGAAAGCCCTTGGCATCAATGCAGGTTACTATACCTTGCGTAACTACAAATCTTTCGACATCATTAGAGTCAATGACTCAAAACGACATTTTTTACCTCGTTCGAAATCAGCCAGAAAAAAAAATAGGGCCCAAAGAAAGAAAAAATTTAATAAAATATCAAAGTCCGAAGGTGTGTTACATAAATCAGGAGAGTTTTAAGTACGTACTAGTAATAGTTTATTTTAAAATTGTATTTCTAAAGTTTAAATTCATTTTTCTCAAAACTATGTTTTTGTAAATTTCTTGGTATTTCAAATGTGATATCTAAATAACCAGTATAGATACTTGCATGAAATTTTACACAAATGTTATTAATTGTATTACCTAGAGGTTGGATTAAAAGCTAAGATATTGAACAATTCGTAGTGATTTTATGGTTGATTTTCTTATAAAAGTATCGAAAATATAAATGAAATTTATAGTTCGTAGCTTTGATTAGCTCTAACTTTTGATTCAAAAGAAATAATTTAAAACTTTTAGTCCAGCCTCTAGACATAAGTTTAAAAATGTGCTGCAGCAATTTTTTTTGTAAATTGTTTTTAAAAATAGAGCATTTGAAAAAAATTCAAAATTTAACTAAAATTTCTTTAAAAGTTAAAATTTTTGTAAATTTTTATGCATGTATATTATTTTTAACTGTATTTTTTATTATAGTGCATAAAAATGAAATTAAAAATGGAAAAATTTTAGGGATTTTTAGAAGAGTAAGAAAATAAGTTAAATGCAAGAAAAGAAGTTAAATATATGTTTAGTTTGCAAATTATATCTATTGATAATTATTACTAAGTGTTATACGTGTTTACAAAAAATTTAAAGAATATTCCTTATCTAAGCAATGTTTGAAATATTGCTCAAAAATTTGCTTTTTCAGTAATTAACCATTATTACATAAATAATTATAAAGGAATGTATACCGTTGAATTTTAAAAATATCACTATTTTTTTTATATTGGAATATTTAACACTTTTTTATTTTAAAAAAATACTCTCAATTTTTATGAATTAAATATCATTTTGGAAATAAAACTTTTTTTTCTGATCAAAAGTTTTCACTTTCTTTATTTTTAAAATATTCTTCCCTATATATTATCAAATTTGGTTCACTTAATATTTAACTATAGTAACATGAGAGTTAAGCTTTTCGAAAGAATGAAAATAAATAGTATTTGTCATGAAACAACTCTAAAGCTTCAGAATTGCTTCTGATATAAAAATGCCATATTGATGAGAGAGAATCTTTTCCCACTGAGTTAGATTTATATTTCCATTTATTTCACGTACAGCCTTTCTAAATTTAATGTTCTCGGAATTTGATATCTCCTCTCTTTCGAACAGCAGATGAATCGTCTTTTCTTCTTAACTTGACAAGATAGTGGCAAATGCTGTAGGGTGAGTAAGTTATCAAATTACTTTGACTGAACGACAATGATAGAAACCTTTACTTCTTATTCCTCAAAGTAAATCGAGACGAAGGTTTTACGTATGGAATTGGAAACTTCATTGTATTGCTTAGTTGTGCAATAAGGTATTCTGAATTCAGAAACGCTCTTTCCAGTTAAAACATCTTTTTTAATACATATGAATTGATGAAAATGTATTTGTTTTGTCGGTTATTATAAATTTTCCTTTAAGTACTTGTTATAAATGAATATGCGTTTGTTGATAAAACGCAATAATAATTTTTTCAATAATTAAATAAATTATTTTAGCAATTCATTATTATATAACTGTAAAAAGGAAAAGTTTTATAGCCAGGAATAGCTTCAGGTAAAATATTTTAATTTGAAGAATTACAGTAAATATTACGTAAACACACAAATAACACTGAACACTTATATATTGGAATAGAACGATTGTGTGTTTATATATTTATATATACACTAGTCAAAAGGGAAATTTCCACATCAAGAAATCTTTGCAAGATCACTTTGCATCATGCAAATTTCAGGAGCAATAGTGGTGAGGTAGATATGCAAATAATTAAAAAAGCAGACAAATAAAATCATTATTATCCAATTTATACAGTATCTAATGTGCCCAACTCAGGAAGTTATACAGGCTTCAATCCGACTAGGCATTCTATCAATTAGTCAATTTGTCGTTGACTGAAGTAAACATTGCCAAAACACATCCACTGCTTTGCGCAGATCATCCACAGGTAGCACTAGTATTTCTCGGTTCATGTCATGTCTAAAGAGATCTCACAGGTGTTCGATGGGATTCATATCTAGAGAGTTTAGTGGCCGGGGAAGGATGTTAAATACAGTCAGGCGGTTAAGAGTTCGACATGCGGTCTGGCATTGTCCTTTTGGAACACCGTACTGGGGACGCCCTGCAGCAAGGGCAGAACAGCTGGCTCTACAACTTGTGTGACGTAGCGGTCCACCGTCAAATGGCCATCAATGTGAACGCCCTATAATCAAACATTAGGCCACCCCAAACTATGATGATTGGTGTAAGACCGGTTTGTCACACGATGGAATGGGTTGGCTCCTAGCGTTCTCCGTGTCACCATCATCCACATCGATAGCTGTCATTCCTCTGAAGACAGAAACAAGATTCATCCGTGAACAATACCCGATACAATTCCATGGTCCAACTACGATTACGAGGATACGATGCTAGGTGTCTAGCTCTGTGTTTAGCTGTCAACGGTACACCTGTTGCGGGACCCGTGCACGTAGTTCTACTTCATGTAAGTCACGTTCCTTGGAGAAATAGTGTCGAATAGTCAACAGGTGAATACACCGGTTTGTGAGCTCTAAGGTGCACCTGTGCGCACCACATTCTCTGAAGAACGCACGTAGACCTTCTTGAATCCATGGTATGATGCAACAGTCTTTGGTACTCACTTTGTACAAAACATTGATTGCTATTGTGAACAGCGACGAATACAGTTCATTGAGTTTGATAATACGGTCGCGTTCCTCGTTGTTAACTGATGATGTTGGGCTTGCATACGCGTCTCAGAGACATTTTCTAACTTCTTCCTAATTTGCAAATGATATGCAAAATCTCAGATACTGTTTCTGAGAGACAAAGGTAGCTGGATTTTATAGTCCGAATATGAGTTCCCCATGATCAGATGAGTGCCAAATTTTATCATTTACTTATCCATTTCACCACTATCGCCGTTGAAATTTTTCATTATGCTGCGTGCATTCTTTCTTGGTGTTGCAATTTCACTTTTGAGGAGTATATATTTTTATATATAGTATAGTGGGAGCCTTTTCTCCTTTCTTCGAAAACTTTTTCATGTAAACCTATTAAAACTTTCTTTCATGTAACAAAGTAAAAAAACATGCACACATAAAGGAAACAAAATTTTATTCTCGAGCTTTGAACTTTTTGTTTGAAAATGGAGAAATTTCACTATTATTTGTCAATTTTTCTTATGATGTTTAACTTACAAAATTAAGATATTTGTTCAAAACTAGATGTTTGGGATATGATAAATGTGATTGCTCGTGTAAAAAAGTTTGAAAAACAAACTTTATTTGAAAAATTAGCAATATTTTATTATTTGAAAGACAAAGTGTGATTAAAGAAAATTGAATGAATTTTAAAAACATATTCATTGTGAAATTTTTCATAATATATTTAAACCTATTATTAAACATACACATTAAAGTAAATAGAACATTTTTTTCTTAGGATTTTAAAACCAACCTATGTCGAAAAGATGTTTTTTGGTGCGTAGATGAAAGGAAAAACAAAATAAAAAATAATGTTCATGTTAAGTTCTGCCACAATAGAAATGAATTTTGGGAGTTTTAATATTTTTATGTTAAAATATATCTAATTAATTTGTGTTTATAAGAATAAAAAAGGCATTTTTTAACACTTGTTACGGTGAGAAAACACCTAGTAAATAGTTACTAGAAAACACTTCAGGTATATTTAACAATTTCTTTAGTTTTAAAATTTTTAAAAACCCTTTTGTCCATGGGATTCTAAAATTGGACGGGTCTGATTTTAAGGTACATAGAGAGAGAGAGAGCTAAGGTCATGAATTGTTACAATGTACATGACACTGTTCTCTACTCTGTACTCATTTAACAATAATCATCGATTTTGATTGTTTATTTTGTACACAGGCGATTTTATTTTGAATCTAAAATCATTACACCAAAATAAAGTCTTTGTACCATTTTTTAGAAACTTCACCTCTATTGTGACAATATTAAACTCTGAAGTTATTTCTTTAATTATTTTTCTCCTTATCTCTCCATACCTTAGAACATCTTTTCCGTATAAGTTCCGATTAATAATAATTTTTTTTCTTCCTATAACCGCAATCTACTCTAATATAAATAATTTAAGAAACTATCCAATATCTTTATTCAAATAATGTGCTTAAAATTCAGATTTTTTTAAAATTAATTTCAGATTATGTTCTGGATAAAAATGTCATTCTAATGATGTCGTCTCTAGCTTCAATACCACACATTTTTCGCAATGATAGTGACAGCGTCCAAGGCATGTGTGAAATGGGGAAACTTAGGAAATTTGAATCAGTCTAATTTGTTACATTATAACCTTGAATGTTAGATGATGCGAATGCCGCTGAAGCTAGATCAGTCTCCATAAGGATCACTGGCCAATAATATTACCTTTAGAGAGAGAGAGAGAGAGTTTGATTTTAATTTACCGCGGGATTTTTTATTGATATCTATCACAGGTGGCTTGAATTAATGATCCTTATTATCATCATCTGAGGCACCGGATACTTTATACATTTTTATTTATTCAGTATCAGTGTGTTCCCAGTTGAAGGTCTCCAGAATTTCACTTAAAGTGCTTTGATGGGTGTGGGCTGTATGGAATATTTTTTTTTCCTTTCTTACCTCTTCACTAATTTATGTATTAGTTCCCTTTCAGTTCAACTAACCAAACTTTCCCAACTCATGCTTTCTTTTCAAAACCAGAAAACGTGTTTTGAGAATTTAGTTGACATTATCATAGTAAGATTTATTTGAAATGCATTCACATAAATTAATTTTTTTTTGTATGCAATCCATGACAATTGGGTAGTTACAAGCTACTATGAAAAGTTATTTCTCATTTGAAGATGTAAATCATTTTATAAATGAAGGGTTTTTATATTGCGATTAAAATACTTTTTTTGATTTATAGTGATTATTTTTTTTAATTGACTGTATCCTCCTGTTCTAGCAAACCGCAAGATTAATACATTTTTTTTGTAAAATATTTAATTTTTTCTAGTAACCGTTTCAATGACTTTACATTGGCCTATTTTACTTTAGAACTTAGTTACGTTCGTATAACTCTTGGAAACAACACATTAAGGTATCCGACTACGTTCGGAACCGTGATTTTAAAAAAGCGCTTAAATGGATAATTTTCATGATATTTAGTGTCACTTAGATTATAATACATGTATAAAATTGTTTTAAGGACACACATTTTGACAAAAAAAATTATTTAAATACAATATTTCGGCAAAAAATTAACTTAGAATAACCTTTTTTCCAAATGTTCTCCTTTTGAGAAAAGTGCTTCTATTATAATAATATTTTGCCTGTATATAGCTCAGAGCTCTGTACAGAGGCTCAACTAGAATTTTTGAAATATATAACTTCGAATTGGGTTTATCCATGTTTTAGGACAACAGTGGGGAGACATTTTAAGAAAAAACGCCGATAATTATTTCAATGGGTTGTAACTCTGAAAATAATGTGACTTTTTCAGAAATCATAATCGAGCCTCTGTACAGTGATCTGAGCTATATACAGGCAAAATATTAGTATAATAGAAGCATTTTTCACAAAAGGAGAGCATTTTGAAAAAAGGTTTTTCTAAGTTAATTTTTAGCCGAAATATTGTATTTAAATAATTTTTTTTTTCAAAATGTCCTTATAAAACAATTTTATACATGTATTCTAATCTGAGTGACACTAAATATCATGAAAATTATCCATTTATACGCCTTTTTAAAATCACGGTTCCGAAAGTAGTCGGATACCTTAAGACATATTTGTAAGAAAAAACATATTTGAGAAAAATGTTCGAATTACGAATATTCGACTCTCAAAACCACTTCTAGTAATTGTTTCATCACAAGTAACTATTTTTACACTGTTCTGAAATTAAAACTCAATAAAATAAAGTTAAAAATGTTTACCGAGAATATAATTGCCTTATTACCATCTACTGTCAACATTGAAAGTCACATACTTTGTTGAATGGGAGAGAGTTGTCTACTTTTTCGCGCGTAACAATCTGTATATGGTTAATTACGTGAAGGGTAAGGAAGACGTCAAATACGTGAGGTGTTAGTGATATCCCGGTTTTCAGTTCCTTATTCTGCTTAAAGTTTCTCAGAAATCTAACTTCAATCAGCCATCTTTTCAATTAATAAAGTTAAAATATGTTTCCTATTTATTGAAGTTTGTTTACGAGAGCTAAAAAGGTAAATTTGGAAAAAATGCCAAATTTCGCCTTTTTTTAAAAAAACAAACATTTTTTGAACGCTTTTTGTTCCAACAGTAAATAGTATGAATTTTCACATTTTATGTTTTCCCACCTACATTCTCATATTCCAAATTAAACACAACATTGAACATCCCAAAAAATGTTTTTGGTATGTGATCGTTAGGAAGACTCTGATGGAACTAAAACTATACAATCACGTCTTCTGTCCTTCAGGGTCAAGGTGGTACAGATTTTACAGATTCTAATTTCCAAGAATTTCCCATCTCCCTCTAACTTTAGATGTTGTGTTGAACTTCAGTCACAGTCATTTCGAAAAATGTGTGGTGTTAAACACAGAGACGGCACCATGAAAACGACATTTTTATCAAGAGCAACATCAGAATTTTCTGACTGTAATGTACAATGCATGAAGCAGTGAAACATTACAAAATATTGCTATCAGAGTTTTAATTTTTTTTCTTCTATCTTCATACCTCAATTATCCCATTTAGAACAAATAAATGCGTTATGGCATCAATAACTCTAAAACAATTGACAAAATTAGAGACATTTCTCCTTCATGTACTTGCAATTCTTTAGCATAAGATATACATAGTTTGTTTTTGTTTAAAAAGCTGGGAACGCGCGAGAGAGAAAGCTAACTTTTCTAAGGTATAGTGATTGAAAAAGGGGGAAGAGTTTTATACAAGCTTACACACACACATTGTATGTTTTATAATTTACATTAGTTTTCTCTTGAGAAACTTTATTTTATAATAATCCTCAGCCCTCCACGAAATCACGTGAAAACTAATTTCTCGTTTACCCACCTATCGGAATAAAACCATTATCATATATTTCCCCAAACTAAAAGTCCAGAGTTTCTAAATTAAGGATTATGCAATCATGTTCCTCCAGAGTATCTGAATTAATCAGAATAACTCGTACTGGAATTCATATGATTTTAATAGCTTGCGGTCAGCCATCAATATAACTAGACGAGATTTCTAGAGCGTTTATTGAAATTTTTGTGAATGTCCTAAATGTGTCGTTGCCCTTGTATATTTGTGTTGCGTTTCGTTGCTGTTGTTTGTGTGTAAAAAACATGTGGAACCAAAATACCAAACATCCTGATCCTTTCATCAGCTGCAAATAAATTAACTAATTCCATTTTCTGCACAATGTCTTAATTCAAATGTGCACACACATATATATATATACATACATAGGGGAGACCGAGGAAATTTTTGTTGTTTATTAATTTATTTTGAAGGATAAAAAAATTAACTTTACATGAAGTGTCAGAGTAGTCCTTTGTAGTATTAAATATATTACCATTTAATTTTTCAAATAAAAAAAGAGGATAGTTTTATTTTTTCACAATTTTAACAAACTGTCAAATTGCCCCAGTACTGGGGCAAGTTGACAACACTGACTAAGTTTGAACATATTCTATCTTTTGATGATAACTGTGTTTTTACATCTTACAAAGTATCAAACTAAACGTAATGTTGAAGTGTTTAGTTATGAAGCTAATAATAGTCACAAATAAAAGTGCCATTTTCATAATTGGAACATTCCTCATACGACCACTCTTGTCATTTACAGCACTGGATCCATTTTTTTTTGTTGGAGGGTCACAATATTCTTCTTCACAAGCGTCACATCTTATAACACCATCCTTTGAAGTTGATGCAACTGGACTGTTTGGCCTGGATTTTATAGACTTAGGCCTACACGAACTTAATTTTTTGGTACTCCCATTTTAGCTTCCCGAGCTAAAAAGGGAGTACAAAAGAGGGTTTTCCTAGTTTTCTGTTCTTCCTTCTGCTTGTCCCTTTGTTCTAACATTTCTTTAATGGGTGTGCTTGTAAGAATGCTTGAGCTCACTTTTTTGCTTTTGCTTTTTTTTCTCATATTGCTTTTGGAAATAGTTATAAATAAAAAAACACTAGCAGGCTTCTTTGATGCATCGGAATTAGCATTTGCCATAAGTTCTGGTTCTTCTGGAGGGTTTATATGTTGGTTTTCTACTACCAGAGTCTGAATATATATATATATATATATATATATATATATATATATATATATAT
>BMAV01019867.1:42015-57679 GCA_019973955.1 Trichonephila inaurata madagascariensis
AGTATTATCCAAATAATTACTTTTGTACGATTTGGGGCGGTTTTATAATCGTATCAAAGATGGAGGAGAAACATAATCTCACATTCTTTTCTTTGGAGTTTAGACTTTCTGGTAACTTCAAATAACTGTCGTCATACTTAATAGAAGCCAGATATAGAAGGATAAACTCCACGTAATTTGTTGCCATTTTTTTTTCTTGGACTAGATTGGGACTTTATCTCGAGTTTTCGTCATTATGCCTATCCCTTTTTGACGAAATTTAATTTTGTAATTTCCTTTATTAAAATTGATTCATATTTATTGTTTAATGATAGTTACAGAATGAATTTCACTTTTACTTATTATTGTGGTTAGCAATGATGTATGCTAATAATTATATTAATGAGTCTATGGTTTTACAGTTTAGTTTAATTATGTTCATAAGATGACTTTATGTGTGTGTATAAGTAATACAGAAGAAAGACCTAGACACACAACATGTTCACGAGAAAATTGTTAGTAATGAAGATTTGCACCTTAAAATGATTTTTTTTAAAGAGTATTCTAGATTTTTGAAAAACTCAATGATCAAGTGATTTGGTACTCTTTTCACCTAATTTTCAAAGGAAACGTATTATGATTTTGACTTTCGAGCAATCTGAGATTTCTGTTATTAAAAATATACTCAGATTACTCGAGTATATAAACCGATTAACAGATATTTGGAGAATTTTTAAAAATGGTATTGAAATGCTTCAATTTTCTATTTTTATTTTTTAACTATCCATCCAGAGACCCATTGAACCAAATGAAAAGGAATTCACGTGGTATACAGGCCCCGAATTCGTAACCATACAATTTGTTTATTATTGACTGCGGACCTTTTTCGTACATGAAAGCCATTAATACATGGGACTAAACACAAACGCTTCCTAAAAATAAAAAAAATAGAAAATTTTTACTTATTCAATAAGAGAAGTGGATAAGGATTGGGGATGCCCTTGGGAATCAATATGAAGTTAGCAACGTGAAAGTAAAAGGCATAGTTGAAAGTCAGTGAACATGAAAACAGATATGCTGAGGCTCATTGTAGTTTAAAAATCACTTGCTACTGCATGTATTCATTGGAAAAACCATCAAGTGTCAAGAATATTTTTGATCAACTAATCGAGCCTTCAAGAAAAATAATTCAGATTTCTGAGAAAAACCACAGATGTTCAGGCAGAATAAGAGTTAAAAAATGATGCAATTCATAAAAAAATGAGAGGTAGCGTTTATTGGTTCCGAAATTAATGTCTTTACGTGATCGATACGACATAGTCAAGTAGATTCTATTTTTATACACTTAACCGCAGTTGAGTCTTCAGGACACGACACAAAATTAGAAATCAATAGAAATACAATCGAAAGATATCGAGCAGATTTTAGCAAGAGGAAGGCTATTGAGATTAAAGAATACTTTAAAGAAAAGAAGACGAGTTTTACATCCGAACATTAGGATAGTAAATTGCTATTTAATTTCAACTTGACAAATTTAAAAAGTGAAATTCTACTTATTATTGTAAGGTATAAAAATCAAGAAAAAATGTTCTAAGTGCCTAAATTAGAATATTTTTCGGGAAATAAAGAGGTGTCGAATCTCGAGAACATCCAAAAAAAATCGGCGAAATAAAGTTACAGTTCACATTCTCTGTTCTGACTCTCTCTCTCGACTGATTTCTATTCTGACCATTTCACTGATGAAGTTTTATATTTAGAGTTCTTTGCTAATCAAGGTATGAAAAATTTTCCATGTCGGATCCATATTGTTGCGAATTTTGAGTAAATAGTGTAAATAGTTGGTTTTTGGATGTGTAATGCATTTATATTACTCTATGTTATATTTATTTTCTATTAAAATTGTAATATTCACAAACAATACCATCATTTACGCTGTTTTTGCAATTCAATGGGAACTTGGCGAGATTTTGGCGATAGAGCCAAGTTGTCATCACATTAGGCGACCAAGTTGGTCGCCAAATTGGCGACTTTGCCATCATTAGCGACCATGTTGGTGAGTTCGGGACCCTTTGGATTCTTCTGGAAATTAGCGGAGAAATACACTAATTTCACGCCCTATGACGCGTGTAGATTTTTCTCGATGTTTCCGCCAGGTCTGTAAATAGAGTGGTGCTCACCAAAACAGTCAGTCTCGTTTCAACCGGTGATTAGTAAACTTGCATTGACCATGATTACCGATTAGCTCGACTGTGCTTGTGAATAATCTTTTACATACATGTATTTTAAATACTGATAATTGTGTTTGAGAGCTGTTGAAGGTGTGAAGACCTTCTGAGAGTTATTCTGTCAATATTGCTGCTAAATCCTGTAATTTAAGGTTTGGACTTTCGACAATAAATCTGCATCGCTCTTAAAACTCTTTTTTTCTTTCTGATTGTTTTGCATAAAATCCTCGACACAGATCTACGTAGCAATATCTATGAATTAGTGCTACGAATCGTTTTCGAGCTTGAATTACCTGGAGTGGCTAATAGTCCAATTATTATTTTTTTTTAATCAGAAAAAACTGGATACAATAAAGATGATTATATGTAAGGTATTATATGGGTATAAATATATGAATAAAATAATAATGAGAGTAAAATGCAGAGTGAGAGAGATGCCAGTTACCATTTGTAATAAGCTAAAAAAGTAAATTAAAACACGATCATCGGAAGAACGTGAAACAGAGTATAGTTTTTGCTTGATGGAGCTCAGACTCAATAGTCAAAATCAGGTCACCAAGTTAACTTAACATGCTCGATAGATGGCAAAGGCAATTTACTCTTTTACAATGTTTTTATTTAAGTAGCAATTGACTTTAAAAATGTTTGAATGGAATGGTTTTAAGAGCATTTGTTTGTTTCTTGTGACCGGATATGTTAAAGCCTGATTAGAGAATGCATCGGCCATTAATACACTATTTAACGATTTAATGTTTTTAAAAGATTTAAAGCATAATGTGAAAATATAAAGCGTAGCATTTCGTCAATTACTTTGAAGGAATTTTTCAATCATCTATTATTATTACATAAAAGGTCAAGCATTTTGGCAATATTAATATAAGAAAATATTTATATTGCATCTAAAAGACACATCTTAAGAATTAAAAATTTTAATACTGTAAGAAAAAATTCCCCCTGATGAAAACAAATGCTCTTTTCTTAGGTAAGATTTCAATTTTACCTAAGAAATCCTTTAGTATTTTAATAATATCCATGTCTTACATATTAAGAATATTTTTAATAAATACTTCTTCAGATTTTATATGATTAAAAATTTTTATCTCTTATCAAGTTCGTAACATGAGTTTTCTAATGAATATTTGTTAATTAAGCCATACAGATTTTAAATATTTTATCAACTAATTAGTTAATTTATTAAATATATATATAGGACTTCATTTCTGAGAAATTTTTAAATATATAAAATAAATTGGATGCCGGCTTTAGCTTTCAGCATTCCAGTCCATATCTTTCGGGTAAGGATGATTAGTATTTAAAGCCACTAGAAAAATTCTTGAACCTCAGCGCAGTTAATGATGCAGCGGAAAGAAGGATGAAATTTATACAAGATTTTAATGAGCTCTTTCTTGACTGGAGATGATGAGCAAAACCAATTTCTGCTCTAATATGTTAAAGACTGTAAAAAGTAGTACTACTTATACTGAAATTGGCTACTTTTAAAGGAAAAATTCGAGCATATTATGTTAAAAAAAGTGTTTTGTTGTTCCAAATGTGTTTTTAAAGATGCTATTAAATTTTTTAAGGGAAAATCAAACAATTCTAAACATGAGTAATACACATACATTTTCCCACATCTTATCCAATAAAGCCCAATAAGGCACAGGTTAATAGTATTACACTCAATGAATATTTGTTGTTTTTATATACTGTGATAAATTGAAGAAAAAAAAAGCAAATTTTTTGATATTATAATAAAGGCTAGCCTATTACACTCCCCACAGAACAGTGATACACAGCGCATTCTACTTCATTTATCCATTGATTCTATCAATTGGTTTCTAAATATCGGAAAATAGGTAAAATAAAATTAAGTTTTAACTATGTAAGAGTATTTAATTTAGACTCTTTATCATTATATGAAGTTTTTTTTAATTGTAACTATATAGGTTAAAATTATAGTGCTTTTTTAAAGTTAATAATTCCTAGTACTTCTAAAATGTTTGTCTAAAAGTTACTCTTTGTGTACAAAACATTGTTTTTATTCATTATTTTCACTTTATCGAGTGCCTTGTAAGTAAAGTGCAAATTATGTAATGCTCAGATTGCCTAATTTTTGTCACTTTTGAGAGAGACAGAGAGAAAGTATGAAAATACATACATTACACACACAGAAAGAAATTAAATACTTATAATTATGAAAACATGATACTCTCCCTCTCTCTCTCTATTTGAGGTAGTTGATTAAGAGGTCAGTATACTTGAACATTTGGAATTAGTATGTACCTAATAGTCATTTGAATGCTTATGATAAACGCAATTTAATTGAAATATAGAAAACTTGTTGGAATTTGTATGATTCATTATAATAATCTACATTATCCTTGTAGTTAAATCCATAGAGAATAACCTATTTTTTTATTAGTACTTAAGATATCCGAACACGTTGAAAATGATCAAATTTGGTCAAAACATATATTTTTGTTTTTTATTTTATTGAAGAGAGGAATCTTTTCGTTTTTTACAAAATTTACTTTGTTTCGTTTCTACGTTACCTAGAGGCCAAGTTACAATCAATTTTATAAAATTATGAAAACCGGAAGTGGGTCTTTGATATACCAGAAATGAACATTTAAATTGTTCGAAATTTGTCATGGCGTGTCGGATGACTCAAAATTTTTCAAATGTACTTCTAAAAACTCTTCTTGTACCTGATATTTATACTATTTTCTAGAGAATGTACTAAAATGTTTCTTATTTTATGAATATTTTTGAGTTATGGCCTATTTAAATAATGGTCTGATACAGAATGTCTCATATCTCTTATAATATTTACTCATTCAGCTCTAAAATTTTCAAATTTTAATAGAATATTAGCACATTATCTAGATATTTGCATCTACTTTGTTTTAGTAATACTCTTTTATTGTTATAAGTTTATTACTTTTTTTTCTCTAATTGTTTTGAAGTTTTAAAAAAAAATATTGCTAAAATTTCACTTATATAACTGTGATTTTTGTCAAATTAAGATTTTTTTTTTAAAATGTTTTTAGTTAAATATTAGTATTTATTAGTATGGATTTTCTCCCCTAAAAAAGCATTTATATTGCTTAAAAATATGCTATTTTTTAAAAAAGTACTCTCAACGTGTTTGGATACACGCACACACAGAAAGCATCTCTGATTTATCTTTACGGCAAACTACTTAAATATGCATATTTTAAGTGCGATTGCTGCTGATTAATAAAGTGTCAGTTAAATTTACACTTTTTATGTTATTTTTACTATACCAAAATGTTAATTGAGTATTTTCAAAATAATAATGGTTTTACAAGATAATTTTGCGTTAGAGACGCTTGTAATGTTTTTATCTCTTTATAAAAATAAATATTTCATATTAGAAACATTATACTTTTGCACATCTAAACTTTTGAACTTAACAAGTATCCTGTTAAAATTTGTAGTGTGAATAATTATTTCAAGCCATATATTGCTCAGTTAGAAAAAATTCGTGTGTAATAAGGTATGTGAGAAAATTAGTGAGTGTAATCGATAATCACATATATTAAAATGCCATACGTCTAATTATCCAACGCAGTAAATAAAAGTATAACAAGACAATACAGTTAAAAAAATAAGGTACCCTAGTAGCAATGTCTTAGCCTTACAAACAAACATGTTGTTACTAATACCACCTGATCAGCATGTGCCAGATTGAGGCCCACTAAATTCATCATGGCAGAGGGCTAGATTGTACACTTCTCGTTAGCCGTAGCCTTGAGCACCATGCAAGAGGCAGTACGTTTTGGCTCGTTCTCCCCAATCCCAAATCACTTCAGACTGGCCACCTGATCGGGACATCTGCTCATGCACCTCAGCGCCCAGTGGTCACGTATACCGGGATGGGTACAGTAGACCCTGGACCTCATGGGCTTTTGCGCCACTGAGTTTGAGTTTTTATTTTGACATATGCTCCTAGATATCATTCCATTTAAGTTAATAAATGAGTAAAGAGACAGAAATACATTATTAAGCAAGAGAATATTAATCAAAATTTATTTGAGAGCAAAGAGCATCCGATAAATATTTACGATAGATAATATTCTCGAGCACTATTAATAATGATCTTAGCTGATCTTAGTGAACATCAATTTTTTATTACAACTCAGTTTTCAAAATTAAAATATTAGTGTGCCGCTTTTGGCAACAATGATTAAAAGACTCTGTTTTTGTAAACAAGGTGTTTTGTAAAGGAAGAATTTTTTACTATATTTTTGATTAGAGAATATCATGTTGACATCCGGTATAGTGGTTGGTGACACTGATTGCATTTTCATTTGCCTTTGGACCTGGGTTTGAATCCCGGAGAAAGCTTGGATGCTTGTAAACGTATAGTTTCTGAGCGGAATGAGGGCACTCTAAATAGCCGTCAAGCTGTAAGGTTTAAATAGGTGGAAGGAGAAGAGAGTTGGGAGACTCCTGGTCTCCTCCAACGTGTTATCTCTTAAAATAAGGGTAGAACCTATTTAAATTGCATTGTCACCTGTATGGTGCTGAAAGCTATGGCTAACGAACGGCACGCACCTATCTCTTTGCCACGATGAATGACGTGTAGTCCCCGGTCTAACACCATCAGTCAGATGGCATCAGCAACAACAGAGAATATGAGAGTGCTCGAGGCAAGCATATTAATTTTCAATAATTGTTACATCCATAAATTGTTCTGAGAAACATTTTATTTATATGCTTGAATAATATTTGTGTACAGTTTTTGAGGAAACCTTCAAGTAATTTTGTAATGTGTATTTTCGGTACTTTTCCATTTCGAGGGACCTTAAAAAAGCTACAGAAAAAGAAAGAAAAAAAAAACCCTGCCAGAATTACCCTATGACAGTAATAATTTATTAAGAGTGTTAAACCTATCCTACAATTTATGTGCTTATGACTCATGGGTGGAAAAACGAAGAAGTGCTGGTGTTTAATAGTGCATATGAAATAATTCAACCGTTGCACACTGGAGCAGAAGACCCTCAAAACTGCCATCAAATAAACTAAAGCTATAAGACCTTCTGAAGCAGATAAAATGTTTTTAGAGACACGTATACTTTAAAAAAACAACAAAAGAGTTTTGTTTGAAGAACATTACTTTTATTATTAAAAAAGCACATTAAAGTATTTTTTTAACAAAAAAATAGTATTTATTACTTTATTGTATGATTACTGAAATTATTGGCAACCGTACAGTTTTCCTTATTGAGTAAAATATTGAATGTATTGAATTATGATGAAATTAAAAAAATAAATATTTATTCATAAGAGTATAAAGAGTATAAATAAATTATATATATGTGCTCTAAAATTACACCATTATAGATAATACTTAATTTCTGAAGATAAGCTAAGACATTCATTTTCATCTTATCATCGTCATCAACTGTTGTATTATTAAATGACTTATTCAGGGATGGAACTTTTAAGATGTGAAGTTCAAGCCACTTTTTATTTTATTTATTAAGTTTTTTTTTCTACACGCTTTCACCCATCTTGTCTTATACTAATTTACTCAATTGCTTTTTTTACATCCTCAATATGAGGACTTGCTCGTTTTTCCAGCTCTTTTGTTAAATACTCATATTGTTTCTCGCGAAACTATTCTCCCCAAAACTATATATTATATTAAAAAGTTTTGTCTTGTAATAAATAATGCATTAGAAGTTATCCCTAAAATAAAATAAATAGTTTTGAGTAATATTCAAAAATTCGGATGAAATTAGTTCTTACTACGTAATAGCGTCACCTCAACAAACTGGCTCCTCGCGAATCGACCTTGATATCAAAACAACAAGTATTTTTACGTCTTTTATAACAAAATATACTAATAAGTCAGATTTTGGTTGGAATTGGCGCTATTTGCGTAGCGCCAATTTGGTGCGTTGAGGCTAATATATATACGCAAGTACCACATATTTTATGTAAGCCAAGTACAAAAAATTTATCTATACCACAAAATAGCAAAAGTAGCAGGAAACAGAATTTTTCCTAAGAGTTTATACAATAAAAATTATTTTCACGTAACAACCATAGCTTAATATTTCTTAAAACCTGAATAAAATGTCTATTGTTCTTAACTTTTCCTGATATTTGACTAAATACTAAAATGCGTCTTCGTTATCTGAAACTATTTATATAATGAACAAAAAAATATCTAAAATATAGTTACATACCTGAAGATGAAGGTTCCATAACTAAATAACACCAAAAAATAATATACTTAAGCGTGAAACTATTTTAAAGTAGCGCGTAAATGTCTAATAATGAATAGCTCAGTTCGCTAGACGTATGTCCTCTTCACTGTAACAAGAAAACAGGTTTGTTATGTAGCATTTAAATACTGTTAGGTAGTACTTTAGTTTGCGTATTTTCTAAGTAATATATATATGAGGGTATCCCCTTAAATCACTTTATACTTTTTAAATTTGTCGCAGCTTTTGAGCGTATTTGCCCCATTGTACGTTATCAACGGCCCCTCGAAACGGAAAAGTACCGTGTTTGCATACATGATGTGTTAAATCGTATCCTTCTGATATCGTCTCTAAATAATAGTGAACTCGGGGGTGCAAACTTCGTCTCGGAACCTGAAAATATAAAAAAATTTCAAATAAATATAATTCTTTCAACTTAAAACTAAATAATTCGAATCTCTTATGCATTATTTATAAGGGAATGACGCTTCAAAAAAGTTTAAAATATATAATCATAACTTTAAAAAATTATAACCATATGAAAATAGGAAACATTTCTGTAAGAAATTTATTAAGTTTTACGTTGTGCATCATATTTTCTAAATTAGTAGCTCTAATTACTAGCAATAAGTTGATTTATAAAGTCAAATGTATCCTTCTAACACTGTAGCTATTTTTATACAAATAGAATAATAAATTTTAATTTTTTAAAAATAAAAAGTACATAATTTTGTTTTTTAAATTTCAATACGTAAACCTTTTGGACAAGATCCAAGGGCTTTTCGACCATTTTCGGGAGTAATTTTCCCAATTTCCTCTTTGAATGCTTTTTGAGTCTCTTTTGGAGTGTTCTTACTTTACGTCCGTTTAATTATTTTTTTTAAGTATCCCCATAAAAAAAGAATTGCAATGAACTTAGTCAGGTCACCCTGGTAACTATTTCTCAGGAGGCAGAAATTTACTTTTTAATTTTTCAGCCATTTTATAGTTGATTTTGCAGTACGACTTGGTGCAGAATCTTGGAGGAAAATAAAGCTTCCTTGGGGGTGAGGATGTTTACTTTTTTTGATCAAGTGTTTCAAAACTTTATTCTACTAATATTTAGCATCAATTTTAGCCTTTGGTTTTACAAAAAAAATGGTTTTGTTAAGCCTTGAGAGGATATTTCTCTCCATACCATAACACCTGAAGACCAACTTGCATTTTGCAAAACAGCTGCTTGTTTGTGACGTTTTCTGCGTGGAATATTTTGTATCTTCATTTTGCCAATTGTTAGTGACAGATGAAACAGTACTTCATTCGAAGTTATCCATGCTTTGTATCCTTTTTGCATAACATTAAATACAGAGGCCAAGATAGTTTTCTTTGTTTTTCTACAGTCTTAAAAGACATTTGAAGATAGACTGATTTATTCACTTCTTTATATACAATTTTATATATATGACGACAGTCATTTGCGATACCTGTAGTTTCTTTGCTGAAGCTCTTAAGGTGGTGGATTTTTTACAGTCTTCTCAGCTTCTTATTTTCTTTTTCCTTAACGACTTCCTTTCATCCATAATTTTCTTCTGATTTCCAGCCAAATTTTATTTCTTTTCGAAGTTTGATAGTAACTCATTAGAAAAATGTTTTTATCTGATTTTTAAATACTTTATTTATAACAGAATTTGAGCAAAAAACCTTTAAAAGCTTTAAAATTTCGTTTCGTGTTTGAGCATCTAATTTCACAGCCATAATTTACACTCCCACTAAAAAATAATTAGCTCGTTAATTTAAATGTTTCATTTTAAAAATATAACTTGCAACAAAGCGATATAAATTTACCATTCATAGTTAAATGCTTTTAAAATTGGCCACACTAATTTTGAATCAACAGGTAAATATATATTTCTCTTGTCTCTCTGTGAAATACGTATATTACATACATACATCATCTTAAAACATATAATTTTCTTTCTGTTCTTGAAAAAGTAATAAAGGAGATGTGGAAATTTGATTGGTGATATCTTCAAGCAACCAAGATTTTGTAAGACTTTTGGTAACATATTATATTAAATTCCACGTAGTTTCGAAAGGCGTACCGCAGCTAAAAATCAAATTAATTAGGTCCAGTTACTTATTGGATTTCACAGTTGAACAATTTATTTGATCCAGTTAATCTAATTTTTTGCCTAGTTTTCTCCATTATCCACTACACCATGGTGCAGTTGGAGGTGTTGAATTTTAAAGTTATTTTCTTTAAAGTCGATCCAAATTATCGTTTCTGCCAATCTAATTTGCGAAGTTTACTGTGAGTGTTAAGTAAATTACTGTCATTCAATTACTAAATCAGCACAGATTTAAAAATGTATTTTGTTCCACTTAATTTTTAAATCTAAGTAGTGTCCAATGCAATGAGGACTCTCTTGAATTAAATTTTTGGACAAATTTCACACATCCAAGCTATAATGGAGAGTATTGGCGAATTTGTAAATTGCATTAAAAATTATTTTTTATTAGCACAAAAAACAAATAATTAAGGGATTTTTTTAAATTCTCAATAAAATATGCATATGATAGTTCAAAATGTACATTATCATTAGTTATACCCTTTGAAATGATATATAATGTTTTTAAGTCACTTTCAAATGAAATGGATTTTTTCTGGCCGACTATCCGGCCAGACATGAAAAGTTTACTTTTTTTTCCTCACTATTTTCAAAGGAAAATTTAAAATTCACCAGACAATACAATTTTTCCATTTGTTTTATTCAGTTATTTTGTAGCTAACCTCCGTTACATAGCGTAGGTTTGAAGGTTGGTGGAATGAAGAGCCATCATTAAAAAAAATTGTAGCTTTTTAATTACTATCAAATTTTATTAAAGATAATAGGAAACTAATGTTTGTGCACTCTAAATATCATGAGAATCTATTCTTATCATTAAATCCATATAATAAGCATTGATTCCTTTAACACGAACCATTTGTAGTTCTTTTTCTGGATACATAAAAGTTTAAATTTAACCTATTATGTAATCTATAATGTCAACATGTCCAACAATTGTCTTCTTTTTCACCGAACTCAATTCACTTAACTTTAAGTAGTTGTTCTCCTTTGGATATGTCACGGTGCTCTTACAGAAAGAGGTTTCTCAAAACAAAATATTTCGTAGAAATATTTCCCCTAGAGGATTAATAGAAAGGCGTGAAGAGAACCTGTTAAAATGTCTTCATTCCAAGTCTGATAGTATTGCAATATGATCGGCCGCAAGTCATATTTCCATTAACTCTTTTCCATTTTTTTTTATATTTCAGTACTTGAATATCTGTAAGCCTAAGGTAAAAGATTTAAAACACGGTTATGAAAATCATATCATATACAATAGTAATCAATATTATTTTAGGAACTATTCGATTCTTTAAGGTAAATTATTTCTCAAATGTTGTAAGGCCATATGTAGCGAATAAGTTTTGCCCATTCTTATTATAATTTTATTTAAAATAAAATAATGATACATAGAAGACAATTGAGGTAAAAATAACACGTTTCAAAAGGAAAGTAATTAATAACATTCACGGGCATTAATATCTTTATTACGAAGGGTTTTTTTACCATACGTTTATCAAATGTTCCTTTTTTTTCTTACATTAAGTAATGAATGTCTAAGTAAAATTGAATTTCTAAACATTCACGTGAAAATTTTCCAGAATATAAATAAAATAGATTAATTCTTATTATATAGAGTTAAATGTTTATTTGAGAAATCTATCCAAAAGTTAAAAATATAAACTAAGACACATTAACTTTTTTACAAAGCTACATCTTGTAGATTCATTCTTCTGGTGAAAGAAAAATGAAAAATCCTGGACTGTTGCTGATTTATCTCATCATTTAAATATTTTTTGGTGTAATACATATTATTTATTATGTAATATCCAATTCTCATTAAAAAATATTAAATTGATATTTAAATAAAAGCATTTTGTATAATTTATTAATTCAATCAACCTATGCTCAAAACTGTAAGCAATTTAGTATAAACTCAGTAAGAATAAAAATCTCGACGATTTAAACACTTTAATTACATTTCAATTATCTGCTTTAAGCAATTGATTATTAATTTCGCATTTTAAACCTCGCATTTCAAATATTATTTCTAAAGCATATTGAATGATTACCTAAGAAGTTTACAAAATTAAATTTATAAACATATGCATTTCAATTTCTATAATAAATTTGTTGAGACAACATCTTTGTATGAGACAAACAATTAGATAAGAACTTTTAAATTAAATATTCCATGTAAGATCAGAAAAATTCGTTCTTTCATAAGATTGTATGCTATCTTTTATGAAGCCAGTACTCTAATATATGTCAGAGAGAAAACGGAAAACGATCAAATGAATGCATTACAAAACAGTACTCCGTCTTGCATTTATGTATTTTTAAAATAAATTCAAAAGCTACTTAGGAAGAAAAAGTAAACATTTATATTACCTTTTAAGCATAATCAGAATATCACATATAATAATATAATACACGCATACTCATAAAAAGTATTCAGAATAAAAGCAATAAGTGAAATAAAAGTTCCTGAAGAACATTAAAAAACTATAAATGCATTTAACATTAAATATAAAGAAGGGATAAGGCAAATCCATGATAATATAAAACTGTTTATTCTAACAAATCTTTAAATATTATCACGTTATACATTTGGTGATAAATATTACTGAACTGTTCTGAATATATATATATATATATATATATATATATATAAATAAATAAAATTTCTCTCTTATTCTAAATTAGTTTTCAAAATAAAAATAGCAAAAAATAAAAAATTCCTAGCACAATTTTTAATTTAAAAAGAAAGCTTCCGAAATAAGCCTTACAACTATAGAGTCACTTTTAACCTAATGAACTTTGAAAGAAAATATTTTTTTTCTACATTGTCACATTTCATTGTGTTCTAATACTATGTTGTCATACACCAGTGCACAAACAACACTAATTCCTGCATGTGAAATCAATTCATGTATACGTCGTAAAAAATGCCTATTGCGTAATATAAGATCATATTTATGAAAGAAAAAATATGCATAAATTCCTAAATGAAAAAGGAGCTTGGAAAATAAAAAAGAAAACTACAGTGGGTGATCAGTTAACGAACATAATCCGTTCCAAGACTGTTCGCTATCCGAATTGTTCATTAACCCATCATGGATTCATCATAGACTTCTATGTGAAAGCGATTATTACGTTCTGGAGACCCTAAGAAAATGAAATCAAACCCGAAACTGATGATCTAATTTGTATGAATATTCTATTGGAATTTTCTTTCAATAGAACTTTGAAATTTAATAGGTAAGCAACGTAGTTCAGGAGAGATAAAAAATGATTTTTAGACCATTTCTAATATTTCACGTATTTTTACGGCGTTAGTGCGTCATCGGCACCTTTATATTATATAGTCTTCACTGTTTGAAAAAATTAAGAATTTGCTTAATTTATTTGCCATGTCAACAAATCCACTCTCCCATAACTTATCAGCTGTCAGAAAATATTGATATTTATATTGAAATTCTAGTATTCAAGTGTGTATTGATTTTAGTCATAATAATAATTATTGAATGACCTTTAAATTCATTGTTAATTCAGGTTTCCTTTAGTAATTATCAATACTAAGTATACTTTAAACATTTCTCCTTTCAGTGATCTTATTTTGTATACAAAATGATAACAAATGTTTAATATTAATTTTTTCAGAGCCGAGAAGTGTTTGTTAGAATTCGTTTTGTTCATTATCCGAATATGTGTTCGCTGTCCAAACACAAAAAATCTTTCTTGAAATTGTTCGTTATCCGAACACAAAAATCTTTCGTGAAAGTGTTCGTTAACCGATCACCCACTGTATTATGTTTTTACATGATTAAAATCTTTAATTTTTCATTTATTGTAAAATATAAATAAGTGCATAGATGATAAGTGGAGTTTCTATAAATAAGGCAACTATTATAGTAACATTATAGTATAAACTTAAACAGCTCATAAACAAAATCAAATAACTTTAAAGCGTAATGCTTTTCGCGATTGTAACACTAAAAGTAGAAACTGTTATAGGAGTTCTGACTGTATAATAATTTGATTAATCCTCACAAAATTGGTTTCAAAACAAATTTTAATTTCGAATAGCAATACAAATATATTAGAGTTATAAATTTGCCTTACATATCTATGCATACTTCCTTAACCATGAAATATGTTTCTAACTATATTGTATAACATGGTGGATCACATTTTATGGAGGAAAAAGTATTATTAATCGAAACCTACATAAGTGGACAAAGATATTCTGTGGTATGATGATTAGGAAAAAAATAATTTGAAAAAATTCATAATTTAATATTACCTTAATTGGATTGAAAAAAGGAAAAAGACACATTTTTGGAAAGATGATTTTAGAATCAAATAAAACTATTTTTCTTCAATATAAGTTACCAAAAGTGATGATAATTAATAGGTGATGTAGAATGAATAATGTACATTTTCCAATACACAATTCATAATGCGCACTCTGTTTCCCCACACCATCAAGTCTTTTCGAGTCTCTTCAAGTTCTTTCAAGAATTTTTTTCCATTTTTCGCTTAATCGTCCACTGTCCTTTCGACAACAGGTTTTCTTAAGGCTTTAATACTAAAGAAGTTGTTAAATGTATCTGTTGTTTCTCTTGTAACTAATTAGTAGGTGTCTTCTCATCCCAATAAATGCTAATACGCACTAAATAAAAGGCCAGTTTTTATTAAACAAAAATTACTTCGATTTCTTGCCATTTAAAAATGCTCAAATACCTAAACTTCATTCCCCTTGTTGCAGTATTAAGCATAAAATTAATTTTTGTTATTTTACTTTCTCTTCATCTATATACCAAGTAAAATCCTTTTTGCATCGGTAGGTTTTTAAATTCTGAAAAAAAAAAGAAATTCCATCTACCGTATTGTACAATAGGTACTCAAATCTAACCTTGACAGTATGTTTCCATACCAGTTATGTCTTAATTATATACATACCTGAATTGATTTGAAATGGCTTATTGGATTAAGTGTGTATTAGTTACATATTAATACAGCTCTAATACACTCTATAACAAAAAAAACGACGTACCAAGAACGAGTTGTCCGATAGAGACAAAAATTGGTTCAGAAAAATTGAATGGTTTATTTCAGAGTTACATAGTAA
>BMAV01019867.1:62535-73326 GCA_019973955.1 Trichonephila inaurata madagascariensis
AAAATATTAAAAGTAAATATTCAATTGCTTGATTTGACGGATTTGATTTGCTGTTAACATTGCACATAAAAGCAACACAAAAGCTGTAGGAAATGAATTTTGGTAATCGTACTTCCGTCAAGGGACAAGAATAACCCCTGAGTCTGCACGTTCTCTCTAAAATTCCACAACACGCTAAAGTGAAGACTTTAAGCCTTGAAAGGCTTAACAAGTATCAACTCATCTACATGGTTGGTTTAGTAGAACATAACACAGTGATATAGATAAAAACAAAATTAAGTTAGTTTTAATAAAACAAGTAATTTTATACATTTCAGAAATTTCTGCAAATATAATGCTTATTGTTTCTTTCAACAATTAAACTCTTCGTTTAGTTTAAACTAATAACATTTGCAAGTCAAGTAAACACGTTTTTTGCAGTGTATTTTTTAAAAACTTCAGATATTTCGATTTTTTTCAATAAATGTCTGAATAATACAGCGATATAACTTTACACAAACTAAATTCTCAGGAAATTATTTTTTGAAAATAAGTAACCATACGATTGAAACATAAACTAAAAGTCTCATATGTTTTGCGTATACAAAGTGCTCGATTCGTTAGACAAAAAAAAATCCTCCACAAACTTAACTTACAAAAGTCATCCAGTATCTTACATGTCAATGAAGAAAGAAGACAAATTCTAAGAGAAATTAGTATAGGAGTTTTTCAAGCTCACTAGTATAAGGCACAGTAAATGACTATTTGTCATTGCTGAGATGTATATCCCTGCTGGTATTTGAAATCAACTCGCATTTTACTACAGAAAAAGTAAATTCTATTTGCATAAAAATTCCTAAATCAAAATTAATAAAATTTTAGCTCGAAATTAACGTAACATAGCTTTGTTCTTCAATTGAAATTTTAAAATATTTGAAAATAATTCTATGATGTAGAAATCATGTTTTGAGATATTTTTAACGTATTTGTTTCAACTAGAGCTTCGAACCGTGATTTTTTTTCGCTCTATTTCAACCAAATATATATATATATATATCGGTTCGGTTTGGTTTGGTTCCGGTCTTCGTTCCGACAGAAATAACAGTTTTCGGAATTTTGGTTCAGTTTTGAACGAATAATTGTACTTTATGTATGTTCTTAACTTAAATCATCGATACTTCTAGTTCATTCGATTGAATTAAATCTGTCTCATACAAGAAGTTTCAAGCAAAGGTGAAACAGCAAAGCACTAGTGAACATCAAAACAGGAAATCGTGAAGCAATTTATATGTAATGATGATAATTATATGGTTGACGTTAAATTAGAAAATATTGATTAATTGGTTACAGTAACAAAATGGCTGAAGATATATCGAACTAAAATAAACCGATATTTTTTTCGCTTCAGATCTGTTTTTCATTTTAACCAAAATAATGACTTTTTTCCGGTTTCTGGTTCGGTTTCGGTTCGAAGTTCTGGTTTTGACTGAACACATTTTAATAACCTTAAAGGTGAATAAAATTATTCCATATTTTGTATTAAAGAAGGTGCTCACTAATGATTCACCCATTAATTATCAAAAGTTCAAAATATAGAGTCTAGCTCGAGAGTCAGAGTTCAAAACACGAAATATATTAACTGCAAATGAAACTCAAAAGTTCTTATTTTAAATTAATAGAAATTTTAGTAAGATAAAACGCATCTCACAGAATCAAGATTAGAGATATAATTCTTACGCGGGTATGCGCTGTAAATGTGTGTGGCAAATGAGATTAAACTAGTATATTTGTTTCTTTACAAGCTATTGCATATTTCAATGCACATTCAAATTGTTAAGAATCTTTCTGAAAATATACCGCAAATCTTTTAACTTTATAATTTCTAACATTCATAGAATTTTTAGTATTACTTGATATCTGTATTATATCGTCTGAGTTATTTGAATGGCATGCGCAAGTAAAACCCTTTTTCTTATAATTATCTCAAAAAAATTAAAGATGCTCATAATGGACTCATTTTTGAAATATTATTTGGTAAAAACCTTAAGCTCTCTAAGTAAATTATTGTCAATGTAATAAATATTATCATAAATATGAATTCTGTTTAACTATATACTTGAGTCAGAAAATATATTTTACTCTACCATCTACTTACTATAATTGTGCCATAATTAAAGCAAGAAACTATAGAAACTCTTTGAAACTTTTATTACATTCATTTTAGAGTATTTCGAGAATTACTAAAAAAGTATTCTAAATGCTGAATACAAATATTTTTTTTATCCAATGAGCTATTTACTTTGCTTCTGTATTTTCGTTTAGTAGATAACTAAATTTCGTTTGCATTTTTTAAATCACAACAATACTCAACTAAATAACACAGAGATATGTGAGAAAATTCACTAATAAGTACTAATTTGGATGTTTGACAATGCTTCATGAAAGTTTTGCGCGGTCATTTATAAAACTAATTATCTAGTTATTTATTTTTCCGTTCTTCCCTCACAAAATTTAGTTCTTATGTTGTAGTTGTTGTTTTTTTAATTTTGAAATATAATTGAACAATAATATTACAATTAAAATGAAAATAATGAACTATTTAACTTTAGAACGTTCAAACGTTCAATTTATCTCTAAAAACATGAAAAATGAAAGTTTATAAAGAAGAATTTAATTAATAATTATAAAATTCCGCTATTTACAAATATGTGAAACTGCTGCTAAAAACTAACAACTTTTAAAAATATTTACGAAATATTTATTTTCAAGTCAGAGACTGCCAACAATATTGCTAAAAATAAGATAATTAATGTTTGTTTCAATTTTGCATTTTCAATAATTGTTCCCCATTCCTTTACGTTATTTTCGAATAGAATTCTTATTAATTTTCTTCTGAAAACAGAACTGAAGTTCAAATTTTAACCAGTTTGTATTTACTTTAGCATTCGAAAATTATTGACTTTTAATATAGTAAGTAAATACAGAAATGATGAAATAAATATAATATATTATTATTGCTCTTATGAGCATACATGTCTGCCGTCCACTTAATGGCGAAGTAATTAATTTATCTTCGTTGATAAGTTTATCTTGACGTGCCCCAATCTCATAAATTAATCCATCTTAAGAAGCATTTTGCAAATCTTGTTAAATATGTGCATTTTAATCTTACTATAACAATAATTATACAACAATTACATAATTTTTAATATAAATTATACTAATTACTTTCCTTGCTTAACTCGTTTTAACTAATTTGAATAAAAGTATTAAAATAAATACAAAAACTTTATTATTTATTTCATTAATATAATGAATTAATAGCATGTATATATAGTTCAATATTTAAAAAACTTTATTACAGTGATAAAATCCACAATTTATAAACCTTTTAACGCACTTAATTTTTGTAGGAAAGACTATAGTTTAAAATAAGAAAACTACGTATTTTTGTTATCAAACCATTTTTTGAATCTCTTCATGCAATTCAAAATATTCATTAGCTTCATTAAACAAATATTTTTGTTGGGGTAAAATCTGTTTATAAATATATTTTTTAAATTCAGAATTTTTTCTTTCAAAAATTAGAAAGGATTAGGCAATATAAGTATCATTGCTTGAAATAGCTTTTAATTGTACTTAAAAATCCCATAAAATATTATTTTTAATATTCTTTAAATAAATAGTATTCTTTAAAATATTCTTTTACATAAAATGATAAACTTGTAAATAATTAGTTATATTTATTTTAAGAGCTATAGTTTTTGTTGTGATTTGTATTAAAAAACATACTTTTCAGATATCTGAGTTTATTTTTTCTGCAAATAACACGTTTTTTCTATTGAGTACTCGTTTTTTAAAACGTTTCGCTTCATTTTAAGCTATTTACTATACCACTATATGAAATGGTACTTCATTGCTCAAATAGTTCATAAATTTTTCTGTTTTAGTTTCTTAAAGGAATTCTCTGAAAAGCTCAGTTCTTTTATAATAAAATATTATTATATAAATAGAAAAAAAACTAATTGCTTATGCTAATGACATAGATGTAATTTCTCGATCTCTTCCTACCTTGAGAGAAACTTTTCTTGCCCTTGAGGAAGTGACAAAACGAATGAGCTAAGTTATAAGAGATAGAACAACACAGAGTTGCAGCCCCTCCTATCTTGAAATAGGATGTTATAAATTTCAAACAGTAAAGAGCTTTACTTACTTGGGCTCAATTATTACTAATGGTTTCAGAATATCACCTGAAATGAGAAGCTGACAATACCTGGCAAATAGAAGGGGTGGAATGTATCGGTATAGAAGATTTTGTCCTTATACTTGTCCTAACACATGTATCCAAAATTTGGACAGTGACAAAACTGGAAGAAAATACAATCGTAATTTTTGAAAGGAAAACTCTAAGGAGTATACTTGGTGGCATAAATAGAAACGTTAATTAGTGAAGGAGATTCAATTTTAAACTGTGCAGGATATAGAAACAACCAGACATTATTAAATACTTTAAGATAAATAGAACTAAATAGATAGACCGTGTGACCTGAATGCGTTATGTAAAAAAGTAAAGTAAAAAGCCAAGTAAAAAAGGCATTGGTCATTAGACCGACAGGAGCTGGAAGGCAGGGAAAACCGAGGTTGAGATGGGTTGATTCGGTGAAATCAGATTTCCTCTCAATTCATAGAAAGAACTGGAGATCAAAGATCAGTCAGAATCATTATGGGAGAATTTACAGAGGAACACACTGTGTCATAACTGGACTGCAAAGTCATTTCTGATGATAATAATGAATATAAAAAAATTTCTATGATTTAATTGTCATTGAAGTGTTTTACATTTTTCAATACATACTAATTTAAGATACATGATCGATTTTTTAAAATGAAAATGAAGTAATATTTTTTTATTTAAAAAAATAGATAAGTTATACTTTGAATTATAATTTTATCTCATTTAATTCAAATACAATGATACTGCGTTTTTTTTTTTGAGGAACAATTAAAATTTTTGTTATTTACCTTTTGATATTAAGATTTGTAGAAGTTCTAAATGAAACTAAAACTATAAGCATACAAAGGAAAAGGAACATTGACGACTTTGAGTGAGTGAGTGAATGTTAATGTCACACTGTTCAGCTACGCGAGGACTTTTGGCGAAGGACCTCGTAATTTTGAACCATGGTCAAGTGACGAGGACGACACCTGAGCTTGCACCCCTCTCTCCTAACTACCACACCACACCAATGGAAGGACGGTTGAGCTCTCGACAGGTTTAATGCGCATCACTACCCTACGTGGCCATTGACGACTTTAAAATTAGGAATTTAAAAGGGGGGATATTTACATTTAAAAGAAAAATTAAAGGTTTTTAAAGCTTTATTTTTTAATAAAACAGCCATAATTTAAACAAAAAAATATTGAAAAACAAACTAATTCATAACTACCCCCAGGAAATCATTTAAAAATTCATTTAAGTGATATTTTTAAGACAATAGTGATAATAAATAAATGTTCTTATATGTTTAATAACATTTTTAATTTTGTTTCCCACTATTAACAATTTTCAATCCATCGCTAAAACCACTTCAATCAACAGGAAAACTGTTGTTTGTGTTCTGATACGAAATATCATTTTGATTTGACTTCAGTTTTATCCAGAAACAATAAACATGCATTTATATACGTGGGATATTGTTTTAAAAGTATGTTACACACTTAACCCGTGGTCACTCGCGCCTGTTTTTCTACCGTCGTCACTCGCGGGGTGTAGAGAACACCCCAAAGTCTTAACAAGTGTATTTAAATAAGAAAAAGTTTTTAAGTCAATAATGATATATATTTATGAAGTATAAGAGGTTTTTTGTATTATACAAACAAAATTGTTAAATTTATTGCATTCAAATGAGACTAGCATTAATTTAAACTAAACCTACAAAATTTTCATTTTGAAGTACAGAATTTCATATTTTTTCATAAACCACAAGTAAAACGTATATACCAGTAATAAATATACTTTATAATTAATGATAAGGATAGTAAAAAGTAGAAAAATAATATTTTAATCATTTTTCAAACATTCAGAGCAGACTGTATTCATATGCTTTAAGCACATATTTTTCTTACATTGAAGACAAAACAAATAGTTTTTAAATCTTTTACCCGTGGACAAGCAGTGCCACACCCTTTTTTTAGGGGGATTAATGCTCTTTTTAATATATTATGTGTCAGTAAAGCTTCTTTTGAGTGTTTTGTTAAGGTTTGGGAAATCCGATTTTATATCCCACTGTGGCTGCACAAGATCCATTCTAATCTCCTCTAATAATATTGAATGTCTCATTTATTTTCAGAAAGAACCGAATGATAGACAAAGGAAGCATTAATTCCTGCAGTATTAAGTAGATGATAAAATATTCGCAATGGCCAAAGGTTACATATTCGCGATACATAATATATACTGCACATTTCATCAGTGGTATCAACACCACCTGTATTATAAAAATTTATGATTTCAAGTTTCATCTCTCCAACTTTGGTTACGAAATCACGCAGTTATCGAATTCACTTAGTTCATTTTGTCAATCTGTTGATACAGTATCTAATAGACGACAAAGTCGCTATTTCTCCTTTCTCATGGAGTTTTTGTCATAATTTCTAGAAAACGTTTTGAAATTTTTTTAAAAAAAATTGTATTTTTCAAATATTTTATAGAATTACATTATTTGTATACCGCATTTATTGAAATTTTAAATAAAATATTCGTGCATATTAATACATTTGAAAAAAAAACGTAAACGGAAAGCGTAAAACGTACTTTTCCGTAGATGCTTCGAGTACGAAAATATAACTCAATCACTCGCGGGGTGTTCTCAGCACCCCAAATAAACTTCTGAAGGTCGTTACATTCCAATCGTTCTAGCGAGATTGATTACATCAGGTCTGAAGGTTCAATGACCTAAAATGGGCAGCTACAGAAAAAATCGTGGCTCTGCGCATTATTTTTAGAATTGTAGGAGGCTTTTCTAGTTGCTGGGGTGTACAGAAAACCCCGCGCGAGTGATCGCGGGTTAAAAAGTGTTCAATATTATGCACCTTTTCCTCCAGCTTCTAAAACGGACAAATCAGGATACAAATGCTTAGGGATTATGGTAACCATGAAATAAAAATCATGTAGTTAAAATTATACCAATTGAAACACATTCCACCATCACTCGTCTCTCAGTGAGAATGGTTTGACCATGTCATTTATTGAACTTCACATGAACATGTTTTATTCTGATATAAGTCATCTCTGACTCGCAATGTAAGAACAACGTACTTTTAAGAACAATGTTCTAATGTTATGTTTCTCCAAAGCTTGCTTATATTATCTCCATACACATTTAAACTTTTGGTCTATGATATCGAGATTCAAGATGCACGAGAGAGGTATAAATGTTTTAAGAAAGGCTGGAAACTGCTGCAAAGGGGAAGGGGAGAGAGACGTAAAGGAAGTATTTTTTTAAAGTAATATTATAATTCATTTTTTTTTAAATATCTGACATATATGTTCTACTTAAAATATTTACTTAAATGTTCTACTGAAATATTTATGCAAAAGGACCTTGCGTAAGAAATAGTAAATAAAATAAAAAGACAAAAATATATATATATATATATATATATATATATATATATTTACAGAAAATCTATGTGAAGTATAGTTTATTTTTAAAACTACTATATATATTTTCCCGTTGAGTTTATTGAATGTTTTAAATGCTAGTAAGTAACATTTTTTGCATTATAGTTGCTTAATGTTTGATTATTTTGTAAATTCAATGTAAATATTTTAACTGAAACTTTGAAAGAAAATTATTTATACGCTAAATAAAACTTCAGTTATCTAAAGTAATATATTTTATTGAGTTTCATAAGTAAAGCTTTCATTTAATGACATTTAAACTAATTTACTCCTATTTACCTCTTTTAATCACAAAATTAGTAGTTTATTTAGGTAGTAGAAACGATTAGAGTGCATACATTTCTCCATTAAACTTTAATCCTCATTTTTCCATTATCATTAAGCCTCATAAGTTGAAAAATGGCTCGAATGAAAGGAGAATAGGTAAACATTTTACATTTCTGTTGATTTCTAGTTTTTCTAAATCGTTTTTTTTTTTCCTTTTCAATTTAAATTATTTTTAAGTTTTTTTTTTTTTTTTGTTTTTTTTGCAAGAAAACGCTGCAGTTTTACATGATTCACAAATAATTTTATTCACAATATATTAAATATTTTAAAACTAAGAGGAATTTAAAACATAAAAATTATGTGTTCGAAACTAAAACAAATTCGGACTATAAAATTGATCTTCCTAAACTGGACCTACTAAATGTCTTTGCCATCTATACCAAAATATCCCAATAATTTTTCTTTAAAACAAATTTTTTTTTAAAATTTTTATTTATTTATTTTAATATTTTATCGACAATTTTCACACTAGTTAAAATACACAACGAGCTCATTTATTACATAAACAACAAGAAACTAGAATACATATTCATATTAATTTACTTTTAACGTTTTCAATAATTTTCTTTTCATCGCTGAATTACGTCACTGACAAAAAAAATTACATTTATAAAACCACAATTTCAATGGAATACACATGCACAATTTCCAGCTTTTTTGTTTCTAATAACATTATATTTTCACAATTATTCTTAAGTAATAAACACTATATTGAAAAGGTATTTTTATTTACTATTATTACTTTTGAAATGTTCACTAACACTTTTCACTAATCTAAAGGCTTTGTTTCTTTAATTTAGAAGCTTACAATTACATAAGTTCCTTCTTTCCTTATTAATCAGAGAAAATCTTTCATTCATCTTAATGTCCATCTTAAAATGTATTAGATAATTTTAATACACCTTAACCTAAAAACTGAAAATTTTCAACAGTATAAGATTTTTAATAGTAAAATTTCTCTCCATTTGCTATTACGTGGCTATATTTTTACTTTGTTTGATTTTTTCCTTTATTAATATTACGAAAAGGACCTTTGGCATATTTAAAATTGAGATTCATAATTTTATTCCTAATTTTAAACGTAAACTTTTATTTCAACGTGGTGGAATGAGCATAATGAAATTGATTTCTATTTTCAATAATTCGATCAGTTTAACATGCTAATATAATCATATAAATAGATAATGAAATCAGAATTTTTTTTCATAACTATCGCGTGAATTTTGCTATCAAATGTTTTACATTCAAATTAAAACAATAATTTAAACTTTTTCAAGTTATTTCTTACCATTGCTGCTCTTCATGGCATTTCTAATTTAGAAATTCTGACATCTTTTTAATCTTTTGTCATTTGTAAAAGGCATTTTGTTTTAACAGTTTGAAAATTTCGTAATATATCTTTTAATATTTCTAAAGTAAACTCTCTATGAGAATTGACCATAAACTATATTAATTATGTTACTAAAGAATTACAGGCTTAGAGTTTTAAAAAGAAGGTGGAAAACATTTTTTGTTTTCCTATTTTTATAAAAATAGCTATTATTCATATTGGATTGGTTTGTACAAGTAGAATAAAATATATATTTCCTTTTTTCAAATCCAATAACTATCAGTTCACTCTCTCCCTATATATATATATATATATATATATATATACTAGCTGGTATACCCGTTCTTCGCACGGGTGAATTTAAAAATTAAACAATACAGACTGAAGGATAAAGAAGTTTTTTAATGAGTTAATTTTACGTGAATTGTGAATTAAACAAAAAAAAAAGCTTTTTGCATAACTCAGCTGAACAAAAAAACCATGTTCGCTAAATTTTTAGATATAATAGCTGATTTTTTTTTATTATTTATGACGCTATTATTATATATAACTTTCTTGTGGGCCGATTTTTGAAAACACCTACCTGCTCAGCAAAAGTAACACATTCTTACAAATTTTGTGTAATAAACGCTTAAAATAGTGTAAATAGTTTGTATTAGGATGTGTAATACGTTAATATTACTTTCTGATGCATTTATTTTATGGTAAATAGCTGTTACCCACGACTTCATCCACGTGAAATTTTAACAAAAAAGTGTTTATTCACTTCGCAGAGTTTACGAAATGTCATTCCTCTATTTTGTGAATCTATGTTTCTATTTTTTTTTCCTTTGCTTTTTGTTGAGCAAGGGGTGAAAGGGATGCATGACCTTTGACACTGTCGATGGGGTGAGGACTAAAATCATTAGGATCAAAATAGGTCTAAGTAGCAATAGGGTGAAACGCGAACGCAAACGAAGCCGCAAGGAAGGGGGTGAAAAGGACGCATGACCTTTGACAATGAAGTTAAGGACTGTAAAACCATTAGAATCAAAGAACATGAACGGGGAATGTCGCGAGTGGCAGCAACCTAATCAAACAAAAAAGTGTGACATAACTGCAAGAAATCGTTGAGACAGAAGGCTCACGAAATAAAATAATCCTTATTGAATAAAAATAATCCCTATTGAATAAAATTAATCGCTGTTTGAATCGGATATTGCTCACTATTTCGTTGGTTTTATTTTATTTTCTCGAAACCCTAATTTTTTTTTTCTAAAATTAAAGTAGCCTACGTTACTCCTTATAACATTAGCTATCTGCCAGTGAAAGTTCCGTCAAAATTGGTCCAGTCATTTCAGCGATTAGCCGGAACAGACACACAGACAGGCAAAAATTTAAAAAATTCATTTTTTCATATAAGTAACGTATATACTTTTAAATGCATTTAGTAAAAAGCTGTTAATTTCAAATTAAAACAGACGCTTCATTT
>BMAV01019867.1:73426-92881 GCA_019973955.1 Trichonephila inaurata madagascariensis
ACATACATATCTCTCTCTCTCTCGTTCAAATTTTAAATCATTAATGAAATACTGTCTATTCACCCATTCAAGTTTAAATACATTTTTTTAAACTTGTAGTAGATGGCACTTGTTGTTAATGCAGTTTTTTCAAATATTAATTCATTGATTAAATTAAAAAATGAATAAATAGTAACAAACAAAAATAATAGCCAAACCGCATATATAAAAAGAAAAATCATTCGTCGAGTAGCGCAATGGAAAGCGCGTTGGACTTCTAACCCAAAGATTGTGGGCTCGAACCCAGTTTGGGATCACTTAAATTCTGAGAATGTGATTTATTTCTTACAAGAATATTTTATTAAAATAATCAAATCTAATTATTGAATAAATAGTAACAAGCAAACAAAAATAGTCCAACACCATTTATATAAAAGAAAATGTGTGGAAAATTGTAAGGAAAATCGCGCTTTGTATTTTGTAAGTTAATATTGTGATTCTGTCATATGTATATACATATTTACATTAATTGTAACTATTTGATAAAAAGTAACTAAAATAAATTTTTTTAGTTGATTTAAGTAGAAATTGACTTAATTTTTTTTATATTACTTGTTCAAAAAAGATATATCAGTTCTTAACTTTCTTTATGAGGTTTTCAAGCTAAAGTTTTTTTCCCATAGAAGACTGGGTTATGATTTAAAACTATATTTTTACAATTACATTGAATGAAACATTCGTTGATTGCTGAAATGGAAAGCTTTAGTGGATGTTGAATCCGCTAATATAAATGCACACCGATTATCTTTACCATTCCTCAAGCCACTTCATTAGTGAATTCAACCCCATGCTAAGCAGTAAACTTTTGTGATTCTCGAGTCATGTGTCATCATTCCACTATCTGGGATAATGATGAGTGAAAATCTCACGAAGTGGATGAATGTCACATTTCAATTTATCCTAATGGATTACCTATAACTCCAAATGCATGCAAAGGTCAATAGAGCTCCATTTTGGCTATTCAGTCATCTCATTGGACATCTCACAAATCAATTACTTTCAATTTTGCTATGTGTCTAAAATATATATAAAAATATCGTTGGATGGGGACATTACGAACTATTTATTGGAAGTTCGTTATTATGTGGAATGATTCGTTTTTTTCATTGTTCATGTTAACTATCTTCACAATATTTTTAATAGAATATTTTGGAAAAATGTTTCATTTTTCAATTAAAATTATTATTATTAAAGAAGCATTTAAATATAATAAGAAACTTAGTAGATTGATTTATAATTATAGTCTCATTTCATAATCATAGAGATCAACAAATGATGACAATACAAAAATTTCATTGATGCATACTGTCAACATGTTGTAAAATGTGATCTGAAATAGTTAAAGATGAATTTTCAAAGAAATTTATGAATAATGGTTACTAGTCTTAGGTCGATGAACATAAATAGCAACTCCTTAGGATACCGATTACGAAAGACTTTGGATTCTTGTTTTTTTTTTATCTTAAAGTATCCGACTACTTCCGATAACTTATTTTTATAAAAATTGGGATAAGGCGATTTTTTTTTGTCGTTTTTAGATTTATTTAGTACATTTTAAGAAAAATATGCTAAAATTAAGAAGAGAAAAATAAATTATTATTACTAAAAAGGGGAAAATTTGGTAAAAATTTACAAAAAAATGCACAAACCCGTTCTGTACAAAAAGTTTCAGAACAAATTTGCAATTTTGATGTTCATTTTTGAAATAGCCTTCAGCTTAAAAGATATTTTACAAAAACTAAAGAACTTTATCATAGTTATTATATGAAATTGCTTACAGAAACAGTAATTATATTTACATAAGAGATTGTACATTTTGTAATAAAACAATGATTGATAAATCTGAAGGTTAAAACACTTTTACACAAAACATACACAAAAAATTTCAGTTAATTATTTTCAAAACTCTTTGAGCAATCGTGGTCTCCGTTTGAGCATTTAAAAAATCACATTTTAATTGAAACCCATTTTAAAGTATGAAAAGTTGCTTAAAGTAGTGGTATCTGCTTTTACAAAAACACTTGTAGTTTTTGTTCTAGTGAATGGAAAAAAAATTGATATTTTTATATAACCAATAAAATGACCTATAAAAAAATATAAAAAAAAATTGTCAATTTTTGGCAAAATTCCCAATTTTAGGGTAGTCGGATACCTAAAACTGCTATCAACTATGAGATGCTTTTGATCCATTCAGATAAAAGGTATTGAAGTAAGATATGTATTTAAAAAATTCAAGCTTGAAAATAAGATTAAATTTAAGGGCATCTTAAAATTATACAGAGATGTTACCCCCCACCCCCCTAGAATTATGTAATTTTCCAAATTGATAAGTCTCCACCACATTTTGCACTTAAATATGAGTACTAATAAAGTAAATTGTTAAATGAATATACTTTAATTTACAATACATTAGAAATATTTAAATATAGTAATAAAGTAATAATTAATATATTTAACACTTAATCCTACAGTGTTTCAGCACTAAGTTTATTAAAAATCCTGTTGAATCTCGTATTACCACTAAAGGCAATGAAAAATATATAGCGTCATTTGAGAGGTTGTTACAATAAATTTTTAAAAATATCTCTCATCGATAATTTCAAGCATACAACTATATTTCAAAATAGCTACACTCCACTTTTTAGCTTAAATTGCAATGTTAAGGCCAATTAATTTCTTTTAAGTTTAGATAATTAGACTAAAAATAGATATTAGGATTACATTCACAATTTTTATCAAAAGCAATAAAATCATCAATTTATCTAAAAATATAAAAATCATAAATAATATTACTATTCGTTTTAAAAAAGTAAATATAAATTAAACTATTTCTAGAAGATCCACCTTGTTTTAAACCTTCAATTTATTTTTACCGATTGTCATTAAAATTAAAATAATAAACTATGAATATATTAAATATATTTACTTTTTAAAAGTTCAAGTTCTTTATTATTTTAATAATAAATTCAACACTAAGATACTTAGATACTTGAGATAAAATTTCATAAAATGATTTCAATTATTTTACCAGAAATAGTGGTGTATGTTTTGTTTTACAGCCATTTGTAATTCTATGAAATTTACTAGAATTTTTATAGAATTTAGAGAGTTAAAAAAATATGTGAAAATTCAACTTTTGTAATATATACTTTTCTGATTTTTTTATAAACAGCCCTTACGCGATTACTGATTTTTCAATAACATTGGTCAGGTTTATAAAAGGATTCATTATTTTGAATGTGTTTTTTAAATTTAACGCCATAAAAATGCAAAAATTTATTCATAATTTTCTGATACTTTAAAACAATATGCTCTATAATGAAATTTAAAACACACAAAAGTTTTTAATCATTTGCTCTATATTCCTAAGGGAAACATCACATTTAAATTGAAAATTTAATTTAATATCTCTCTGTAAAATATTGTATTTTAATTCCTCAAATACCTCTAAAGGTAAACCATATATATATATATATATATATATATATATATATAGGGGGGGGCAGCAGGCGTACGTAGTGTTTACCATATTTCCTTGCCAAAAGACGATTTCTAAAATCAGTCTGTCTTTTAGGCCGAACGTTTCATTTCGTTATCTATGATACAAGTTGATTCTCCAAGAAAAATACTAATCTTTTTTTTCCACGTGAAGCATAGAAAAGGGTTGTTTTTATTACAAATGTTTGACAAAACTTTGACAGTACTTTTTAAGTAAAACAAATGCTATGTATATAGCGTAGAGTATATATACTCGTTTGTATACTGTGTTGCGTAATGTTGGTTAATTTCATTTTACATGCTAGCCTGTGAGTCCCGACACTAAATTTAGCTTAGAAAATAAATTTCATAAAACTTATTTAGGAGAAATCCGTAACTGCTATCAGGTGTATTTATTGTATAAAATGTAAAAAGAGGTATACAATTTTTTGCCGATTTAGTAATATGCCCAAGTTAAGACATGAGAATATGTCAATCTTATAAAACTGTAGAATTTGCAATTCGTTTGATGGTAGAGAAGATGAGGAAAGTGACATAACCGCTGACAAACAAAACAAAAGCAACTGCGTTTACGATTTTAGTAGTAATGATAACGAGTTTTTTTGTGATTCTATATGATGAATAAACTTATACATGTGTTATTTTTTTTATAAAACAGCTCCGTTTTCGTTGTATAAAGTGTTATCAAAATTGATACTAGAATCATTTTCTATTTGATCTAAATATTTTTTTTTGAGTTCTAACCTGGTAAAATACAATGCGTTTTAGAAGATATAGAAAATGTTTTGCTGTTTATAGAATATCCCAAAGAATTCCTTTGTTCAGTTCTGAATGTTTTTTAATAAAAAAAAGTATCAAGACATTCAAACATATGAATTCTCAATCATATCTATTGGAAAAAAATCCTTCCGACTTTTTTATCATAGTAACAAATTTTAATCATAAATATCTAAACAACTTTCTTCATTTTCCTGAATTATATTTCTTATGTGTTCCCTTTCTATGCATTCAATAATAAGTTTTATGTAAACTTAATAATTGTGACATAAGCTAATTTATTCTGCAATGGAAATTATTTATTTTTTGAATAATTAATATTGGTACAAATAACTAACATTTAGTAGTATAAATAGCATTTGTATAAAATGATTTCCAAGTAAAATTCTATCCGGTCAAGGCTGATTTTAAAAATGTAGCTTAAATAAAAGGGCTTATAGCTGTTTTCCTGATATTTAATGCATAATTTTCCTTAAACCAAAAAATTGTTGTACTCTATATCACATTTTCTTTCATTTTTATCAAAATGTAATATATTCATTCCATCTAAGAATCAAGAAAAATATTTGCTCTCATTCAAGTTAAATTTATCTCTTCAATTTTTGGAATTAATCGGAGAAAAAAACTAGTTAGTATTATTATTAAAATGGTAACATTATATATCAATTGAATTCCATGTGTTGTTGAGTTAGTCTATATTAAGCAGTTTATAAAAATGGAAAATTTAGTTTTTGTAAAAACATTTTACAAGAAACCTAAGAAATAAAAATAAAGCCATTAAAACAGTGAGTAAGTAACCATCATACCATACAATCCTTTGCCCTAAGAAACTTATACTTTAAAATGGGAACTTTTACATTTTATACTTGCGAATTTTTAGATATTTTAGACTGAATGACTTTTGCAATTTTGATATTTCTTTAAATTATATAGATGCTTATTTTGTAATATTTTACCCTTTAAGTTACCTCATTAATGAGGTGGAATTTCAATTTCAATTGCAATGTAACAACTAATTAAGTCATTCCAATATTTTACGATGGACTTAAAAATTTTTTCCATGTATTTTACATAAATGCTTCATTTTTCTAGTTCCAAGTTTTTCTATCTTCAATCCATAGTGATGATCCACACGCGTAAGTCCATAGATACGTAATCTCATGAAATCCCAAAATAAGTGTCTCAAAGAAGATCAAATATGAAATTGGTTACTTTACTATCAAGTAAAACTGAAAAACCATTTTATTAAAATAAAGATTCTTGTCAACAAAAGAAATACCATTTTCAAATTAATTTTATACATATGCTTTTAAATACTCTTGAAATAAAATGCTAAGAATCGATTTATTTTATTTAAGTATATTTGTCGCAAAGATTGTTTCAGGTAAAACACACATTATGTGTGTTTTACCTTCTGTATTTGTTGTGTTCTGTATTTGTTGTAAAAAAAAATACATTCGTATGGTTTAGAAAAGTTTAATTACAATATAAGAAAAGATTTTTCAGTGAAATTAATTTTAAGCTAGAAAAGAAAAAAACTCTGAGTACCTTATTTGTAATCCCAACGATTTATTTATTTTCTTTCTATTCATTCCTTTTTGTATTTCGTTTTGTCAAAATCTGTTAATCTAAAATAATTAAAAGAGAATATCTGGCCTTTTTTAATGTTTGTTCCTGTATAAAATTGAGTAATAATTATAAAAATCATAAAAGTTTTAAAATAACCCAATATTGTATATTATTCAATTTCAAATGGAATAGAAATTTAAAAAAATATTTTCAACTATTCAGCAAAACTCCGAAACAAATTCCTTTATTTAAATAATAATTATGATTGAAAAGAGGTTCTCCCAATTTAATAATACTTAAAAATAGACTCTTTTATTCTAATAATACCTGTTTAAAAGCGAAATACTCGAAACTGTAAATTCAAAAAAGAGACTGTAATAGAAAGAAAGTACTAAATACTAAAAATATAAACAAAAGATACATAGTTTGCTTTATATTTCTAAATCAATTTATACACCCATTTATACTATGTTCACACGGACAAAAAACACACTGAGATTGAACTTGAACTTGAATTAAAAATGAAATGCATAATCTTTACCCCTTTTGATGTTTTATAAAAACAGATCAAATCACATTTAAATATTTCCATCTATTTTTCAGAAATATACTATTTAATACACATCCCTTCTGTCAGCTTTATACAGCATTAAATCTAATGTAAGGACTTTCTGTATAGATGGAAAAAAGCCTTCCAGCAAGAAATGGCCTTTGAAAATTGATCGTTGACTGACTAAAATTTCATGGAACTACCATCACATGCCATCATAAATAATATTTGAAAATTCCCACATATCACATTCTTTACTTCTTGACCTTAGATTTTCTTTCTCCATATTTTAAGTATAAAAGACTTCTATTAGAAATTTACCTTCAGTTTTCTTTGTAAGAAAATAAAAAGGTATTGAGAAAGTATGAAGAAAGGATTTCCACATTATTTTTAATCCAACTGTACATATTTCATTCGAATAATTTCTTAGAAAGTTTAAACTGACTAATATTCCTTGTAAAAATGTAATGAAATTTCAGAATATATGAATAAAGTTTATCCATAAAGCACGTGAAATATTTTTATATCATTAAAAAATTATTTTAGTCAGAAAAACTAGGGATATTTTTTCAATTATTTACAAAAAGCACTTTATTTCTGTGAATTAAATTACAATAGCTCTTCAGATGTAGTAACACTTTAAAGTTATAAGAAAGGTTATTATGAGAAACATTTCTAGGAAAAGAAATACTGCTGAAGAAAAATAATTGTATTTATTAATAAATTATTACACAAATATGTATAATATGCGTAATAAATATAGATATATATACATATATTTATGTTTTTGTTTGTGTACTTATCAAGAGAGGAAAAAAAGAGGATTGATTCGAATCTTTTTGCTACATGATCTTACAGAAAGGTTAAAGGTTAAATATATGAGTTTAAGGTTTCCGACTACGTTCGGAGACTTATTTTTTAATTTTCTAAAAATACCTAAAATATTTGCATTTTTAATTTCATTTTTATGCACTATAATAAAAAATACAGTTAGAAATAATATACATACATAACAATTTACAAAAATTTTAACTTTTAAAGAAATTTTAGTTAAATTTTGAATTTTTTTAAAAATAATTTATATTTTACAAAACAATTGCTAACATATGTCTAGAGTCTGGACTAAAGGTTTTAAATTATTTCTTTTGAATCAAAAGTTAGAGCTAATCGAAGCTACGAACTATAAATTTCATTTATATTTTCGATACTTTTATAAGAAAATCAACCATAAAATCACTACACATTGTTCAATTTCTTAGCTTTTAGTCCGGCTTCTAGGTAATACTATTAATAATATTTGTGTAAAATTGCATGCAAGTATCTCTACTGGTTATTTAGATATCACATTTGAAATACCAAGAAATTTACAAAAACATAGTTTTGAGAAAAATGAATTTAAACTAGAAATGCAATTTTAAAATAAACTATTACTAGTACATACTTAAAACTCTCCTGATTTATATAACACACCTTCAGACTTTGATATTTTATTAAATTTTTTCTTTCTTTGGGCCCTATTTTTTTTTCTGGCTGATTTCGAACGAGGTAAAAAATGTCGTTTTGAGTCATTGACTCGAATGATGTCGAAAGATTTGTAGTTACGCAAGGTATAGTAACCTGCATTGATGCCAAGGGCTTTCAATACCTCCAACAAACTATTGAAACCCTTATTAAAAATAATAATGGCAATATAAGCACCCAAAGAGAATGTTTTCAGCTCAAAAAAAGTTTCCTTCGGAACAATTTGCCACAAACAGCCATTGAACGACTCATTTTCATTTTGGGTTTTACCGTGGAGACAATTCTGTAACAATTGTTTATCACACAATTTCATGTACTCGGATTTAACTACATTTAAAATTTTTGCAGAAAGACCTGCACTTTTTTCTAAAAATCGTTTGCCGGTTGCTTTTGAGCACTGATATGCACACCAACTATCAGCTCCGATTAAAAAATTGCCAAGGCATGGGTGTTTCACGGCTTGAGCAACAGTGAAAAAATGCCGCTATGGTAGATCTTTGCATTGCCTCGATGTTATGAGTATTACTTCTAATGGCAATGCCATAGTAGTTTTGGATTTTATCGATCATAACATCAGTGAGTTTTCCTTTCCCAACGAGGCTTTTCTGGGTTTTTTAAGCTTTCTTATATAGCCGGCTACCTACTCTTTTTTGGATGTGTCCTATACACTCATATTTGGTGACACTGTTGATACCGTACATATCTTTCACTGCAAGGTATCCTTGGGAGTCACCATCACCATAAAAATGAACGTATGTCAGATTTCTCGTGGTACAAGAACGCTCGAAGATTCTGTACCCACCGACAGATTCCATGCTTGAAGCAGATCCAAAATGATTGCAAGAACATGTATGTAGAACTGGACTCTTAGAGTTCTTCAATGTATTGCAAATTCTGCAAAATTTTGACATGATCTTCAAATCTAAAAGCTTCCCAGTGTCAATGGATAATGCTGCAACACAAACATTCAGGGATGAATGACCACGTTTTTGCCAAGTACAATCAACAGATACTCCACATTGTGCAACTACCGTGTTGGAACATTTTTTTTTAAGTTTCTCACTTCTAAAGCAGCGTCATTCATGGCATCTTTAGCTGTTGATGTAACTGCAGCCAAGAGCTTCTTCTCACATAGTCTGTATGCCCCTTTTGTCACACAAGACATATTCAACGTAGCACACAGCTTTTTAGCAGATGAATATCCTCTTCCAATTACTCGCATTCCACAAACAAATTGCAAATTTATGGCACTTTGCTTGTCTAACTTCTCAGTAGATGAAAAAGGGAGTATGAAATAACATTTGGAGCATTTTACTGCTACATTGGAAGCCAATCGAAACACAGAATCTTCATACATATACACATATACATATTATTTTCGAAACATTCTGGGCAGAGCACAAACTGGAAAATACATTTGCCAAAATATTTAAATCAAATATTATGTTACCTTTTAATGTTCCATTTAAACATTCGTTGTTCTGAGAAGAGTCTTTCAAGTAATTCACACAGTTTCAGTTTGCTACATGTCTGAACATTTTCACTTTGCTTTGGGTTAGTAAATCTGTTACCAGCAAATTTTCTTCTTCGGGAAACTGACTTAACTCGTTGGTTACCCTTTATAATCAGTTAAAACAAAAGCAGAATATCACAGAACAATAAAAAAAATTTTTCAATTAAAGCGAAAAAGTTAAGTTTTTAAGAAGAAATGCAAGAATAAATTTCTGACATAAACCAAAATAAAAACAAGTGAGGTCATAAGAAACAGATGTTGCCAATCGCATAAGTCAAAATAAAAGATTGAAATTGTTGCCAATCAATGAAATAGCTTTAAAATTTTTTAGATATTGTTTTTAAATTTATAATGTGATGAAACTGAAAAAACTAGCGTTAAAAGAATGTTTAGAAATCAACTTCCGGTTTCGATTTCCCTGCTTCCGGTTTCTTTTGATAGCGGTAATAATATTTTAAACACCTGTAACCTTTTTTCTATCGCACAGACAAAACAAAAACAGATTTAGAAAGATAATTGTTTGAATTTTCAAATGATAAAATAAAAAGAAAATGTGATTTTTGACCAAAAATGACGTTTTCAACGTAGTCGGATATCTTAATTGCAAATATTTATATCTATCGTAAATAGTGGGTGTTGAGAGATAGTTCTTACTAAATTATTTCCCAACAACATTGGATATTATTTTTAAAAAACTGGAGTTTATTTTTTTAATTTCGAGGAAAACAATGATTACCGATAAATGCATGGTAGGATGCATTTCTAACATGTTGTTATAAGATTGACTTGTACTGTATCCTCAAAAATAAGTATAAAAATGTTTTAAATAAATAGGGTTTTTTATAATCTGAGCCTATAAAAATGCATCTAATTCATCAATAAAATTATTCATCTTATTCAAATGTGATATCTCTTTAAAAATAAACAGGAGAAAAAACCTTTATAATTTTGTATTGGATTGCAACTATCCGTTTTATTAAAAACGAATTTATTGATGAAAAAGAAGGAAATTCATATTTTACAACAACAATTACGAAAATAATAGAAGTAATATAAGTGATAAATAAAATACCTTTCTATAAATCAGGCTTTTGCGAAAGATGAAACTTTCCGTTACCCTCTGGAAATAATTATGTATTCAAAAATCCGTAATGCAAAGGTCTTTTCATCAAGTATGAAAATGATGGAATTTTTAAGGTCTAGGATTGTTAACTCCGGTTTTAGTTTTTTTGCTACGAACTAGCATTGTATAAAGCAGGTAACAATTGCGCGGACGGTTTATTTTATTCTCGTTGACAGTGTTTGCAGTTCCCAAGAAGTGCAACCAATAATGATGTTAAGACGTTGCCGAAGACCTTATAATCAACTGGATGACTTTGAACAAAGTCTATTAGCCAGGGTGCGTGAAACTAGTTGGTCGTACATTTTAAACAGTCTGGTATATCGAATAGAACATGACTGTGCAAAAGTGCTGGAAGAAATCGTAGAGAATTAAAGCTCCTCACCGTAATAAAGGTTTTGTTGGGTAAGGTACATCAAAGAGAGAAAAGATCGGATAATTGCGTGGCTAACACGAACTGCCCTAATGGTAATAATATCCTTTTTATAGCAAACGCTGCATCATTACCATACTACCCGCGGTACTTCCTCTGTAACACATCGGATTCGTTTCTATGCGACGTCAGCTGGAACAAAATTTTAACAGCTTTTTATTAAAAAAAGTTGGATTTAAAATTGTATTCCTGTTAATGAAGAAATAAAAGGGAATATGCTTTACACAACGTTTAAAAATATCTGGGGGCAATGTTTATAACACAAAACAACTTATCGTTCAGGGTTGACTCAGTGTTAATCTTTCATGGCCTTCAGCTATTTATTTAATATTCTAATTTATTTCCACATGCTTTATTTTAGAATTATACTTTGTAATTAAATTTTAGGGGATCTATTCTATTCAACATCCACATCTTTTATTAGTCAAGGACAGGTAATTATTTTAGGGATCAATAACTTGCATCTTAACACTTTTCAAATTCTTTCTTCCTCCAGCAATACACATCATTTTCAAAAAATTGTTGTGGTAGTGATAAATTTCTTTTTTTAATTCATTTTGACTAAAGTAAGACTCATAAAAAAGGGGAGAAATTCTAATGAATTCTTTGATAAAGTATTTTAAGCGTGATCGAAAATTCAAAAATCAATATAAATATTATAACATTACTAAAAATGCTCTTACAATTGTATGAGTGTCATGTTTATCTTAAGGTCTATTTTTTCATAATTTGGGTTTCCTCTTGACATACTTTTAGTCAAATGACTTTTACGTTCAAAACGTTTGTTTAAGATAATAGTCATGGTGGATTTTATTTACTGAATTTGCCTTTATTGTAAACTTAGTATAGAATGAATGTGATATTAAAACGTCGCACTACAAAGCTAGACGAGGGCTATTGGTGACGGACGTGGTAATTTTGAGCCATGTTCAAGTGACGAATACCACACCTGAGCTGGCATTCTCTCTCCAAACGTCTGCACCACACCAACGGGTGGACGTTTGAGCCTTGACATATTTAACACGCATCGAGCCCCCTCTGCACAGCGGTTCTTCGACGGCACTATGTTTGAACTCATGACATGCCAGCCACGAGTCGGTGACTTTGACTATTAAGCTAACGTGGTCACAAATTTACTATGGGAATGTAATCATAATAATTTCCATGTGTAATCAGAGCAAGAAAAGTAAAAAATATTTTTGACCGACGGAATAGTTTTATTTATTTATTTAATTGGAAAAAAGCTAATCCATTGCTCAAAACTTTATTGTAAAAATCTATTTCTTAAAGTCCATGAATATATTTAAGAAATTTTATTTAGATGGCTACAATCGACCTTCGTAAAACTACATTAATTTTCTTTTAGATTTTTCCCTATTTCATATTTATTTTTTATATATATTTTGTATATATGTATAAGTTTAAAACTAATGGTGAGCATTAAAGTGAAATAATTTACACAATAAATAATTAAATAAATAAATTTTTGTGGGATTAGTAACCCATTATGTAATATTTTGTCTTGTCAGGAGATATAAAATAATAGCTGGGGCTTTTTTAAATTTTAGAGCAATAAATATGCTGCAAAAGAAGGCATTTCATAAAACTAATCGTAAGATATAATGAAAATAAAAGAAATTTGTTTCGTCAGCTAACAATACTAGATTTTGAGTGACTTTGAAGTTTAATGGCGTAAGGACCAATTTTGGCCAAGCTGTGCCAAACACTCGTTAAATAAGAAAGAAATACATAAAAATGCATGCAAATATGCATATATATACATGCATGCATACATATATATTATTAAAGTAATAATTAAAAACACAAATTAAATTAAATATAAAAGTACAATTTTTAAAAGAAAGGGAAATAGATTTTTTTGGGGGGGGGGGGTGAGGCTAAACGCGAAAAGAAAGGAATGATATATGGAATTACAAGAAAGAGGGTTGAAAATAGAGAAGGATCACTAGGGTACCCCGGGGTCGGGAAACCCTTGTTTACCAATGACAGTAAACCCCTTTGAAAAAAGAAAAGGTTTCTAGGGCACCTCAGGATTGTGACACCCGTACTAACCTAAAGAAGGCGAGTACACTGAGGGAACTAGATTTTGAAGTTTTTATGACTAATATATGCAAGCTTTAATGTTCTTAAAGCACTAACTGCAGAAAAAGTTTTAATTGACGCTTGTGGAAAGAATGGAAAATAAATTTAAAGATAAGAATCTTTTTTTTTCAAAACTGTTATTCATCGCTTATTAATGTCACAATTTGAAGCAATACGAGACCAATTGGTGGAAGACAGTACAACTTTGAACCCCAATGAAGTGAAAATAAATGACTTTCTACTTTCCAATCCTCCACACCAAATCAATGTGAGGAATCTCAGTTTCGATAGAGCTAACGTGTAGCATTATCTGGCCATAGTGGGTCTATTGCGACTCTAGAGTTCAAATCTATGACTCAGATAAAATAACGCTGGAAATAAGTTCGCGATAATCACCACTCGATAACCGCAAAGAGATACATCGATTTTCGCACTCAAACTCACACTCACTTATAAATTATGATGTCTTTTAAAGTGCCTGTTCACGGTTGTTACTATTTACGAAAATTTATTTAAGCATCATTTAATATATTATTTAAGATATTTGTAACTCTAAATCAGATGAAAATATTTCTTAGCGCGTTTTATCAATAGTTATTTAAATTTCTATATTACTAAGTTTTCGGTAAGAGAAAGACTCAAGGTAGCATAAGAAGCATAAATAAGCTAAGATGAAGTTATGGAGAAAAAAAATGGGATAATATAATGTTTAACAAAATATTCCATTAATTTTCTTTGCGGAATAAATTTTTTCTAACATTTGCACTCTCCAACATTGTTTTTAAATTTTTGGGGAATATAAATGCTTGAGTTTTTATATGACATTAACCGGCCTACCTGACACAACCATTTTAATCAACATTATTTATAAACAGAAGGTCGTTCCCACTTTATGGGATGATATCGCAATTTATTTTCTCGTTTGTATTTTGAGATAAAACTTTGGCAACTTTAGAATAATCATCTGAAAATGTTTACTTTGTATTGGAATGTGTAAAATAACAGATTTATTTGGAAAATGACTCCTAAAATTGACAGAAGACTCGCGAAGGCACATAACTGCGCTTTCCGAGGACAAATATTTGTATCAACAAATTATAAAGTGGAGTAGAAATCTCGGTCATTGCATTTCAGAAAAGGTATTTATTATATATTAAATTTGAAAGGGAAAAAAACACATCTAGCTGAAAGCAAAAATAAAAACATGACCATGAAGCATCATCCTAAGACAATTCAAACGCAGGCAACTACCAAGAAAGTGAAGTCTCTGCTCCTAAAACATTTACAGACTCCAAGATTATTTTGATTGAAATTACGAATATCTTACGGTACTGTAAGTATATATAAAATCATTCATAAAGATTTAAAGTTAAAAAAGATGTATAAAACTTAAGTTTCTCTTCTTTTGCCAAAACATACCGCTGAAAAAAATAACATTGTAGGAAATTGTATGAAAAACACTTAGCTGCTGCAAAATGGAAATTTGTTGTAATATTCGATGAAGCATGGGTTTATTTAAGGTATCCGACTACGTTCGGAACCGTGATTTTAAAAAAACGTATAAATGGATAATTTTCGTGATATTTAGAGTCACTTAGATTAGAATACATGTATAAAATTGTTTTAAGGACATCTTGACAAAAAAAAATTCATTTAAATACTTTATTTTGGCAAACAATTAACTTAGAATAACCTTTTTTTCAAAATGTTCTCCTTTTATAAAAAATGCTTCTAAAATAATAATATTTTGCTTATATAAAGTAAAAACTTCTCCAGAGAGTCTGAAATATTTTTTTAAAGAAATTCACATTATTTTCAGAGTTACAACCCATTTAAAAAATTATCGGCGTTTTTTTCTTAAAATTTCTCCCCTCTGTTGTCGTAAAACATGGATAAATCCACTTTTAAGTTATGTTTTTCAAAAATTCTAGTGGAGCCTCTGTACAGAGGTCTGAGCTGTATACAGGCAAAATATTATTATAATAGAATTTTTCCCAGAGGGAGAATATTTTGAAAATGGGTCATTCTATGTTCATTTTTTGTCAAAATATTGTACTTTAAAATTTTTTTATTTTAATACTATTCTTAAAATAATTTTATATACATTTTCTAATCTAAGTGATACTAAATATCATAAATATTATCCATTTATATGTTTTTGCAAAATCACGGTTCCGAACGTATTCGGATACTTTGAGTGATTTTAATAAAGGAAGATCAATTTTCTATTGCTCCACTTATGGAAATCACTGTACAAAATGTCTTCGGCTGTGTACAGAAAAGTTCTCCGAGGGATGCATCATAGTTGCAGGATTTTGATACAAAGGAGAAATTAAAACTGAAAAAGAGTTTCAAGTTAGCCAAATTAGTTTACTCTACTATCAGCAGAATGAAGAAGAAATGCTAGCCTTATATGGAGAGGAGATTGATAAAGTTGAGCTGCATATAGACAAAGTCTCTCGCTATTCTCTCTTCTAAATCAATTGTCGTGTATTTAGCAAAGAAGGAATCAGAAACAGGAATAAAGTGTATCCCATTTGATAAATACCTGTAAAATCACCTGACGCTTCTCCAACGGACACTTTGGTACTTTTTATTTACTAAAACGCGCTTTGGGAAAACGGCATCCAAGAACACAGGGCCCACTTTGGAAAACAGTTCACGATTAATGGAATAAAATTAACATGACAGTACTAAGAAAACTTTACTTTCATGGAAAAATAGAGCTATATTGCTAAGAATCAAGACAATCAGGTAGAAGAAATTTGCCACGAAAAATATGGCATTTATAGATAGAAAGTAACTATCAAAATCATTTCCATGAAGTGAATGTCCTTCTGTATAGTTTATGATTACTCTTTGCTTCAAATATGCAAATAGCAACATATTACGCGTTTGATTAGTTAATATAGTGGTAAACGTAATTTACCTTTAGAAATTGACTTTTTCTTCATTTTTTAGTACAAATGTTTTTTTAGTAAATATTAATATGATAAAGAGTTTAACACTAAAAAGACTGAGACTTAGTATATACCTATATTGCCCAAAATCAGTCAAAATGACTGCATTGTGAAAGAATGATTAATGTGTAAAGAGATTTGTTTAAAATTAATTTTTAATATTTTTCATATTATTTACAGTCATATAACAAGTTATTAGTAAATATCAACAATAAAAAAAATTTCTTCACTTGGAGAAAAAATAAATTCTAAAAGGTTCTAAGAAATTGTTCATTATATATGTAATTTTTGTCTAATTGAAATTAAAAAGCAGTAAAAAAAAATGACTTTCTTTGGACTATATCTAGTGTTAAAACAGTTTCATCAATATCATCTAACTTTCCTTTAAGAAAAATCTGTAGAAATAATTTTTGAAAATCAGCAACAGTTATAATTTTCAGATAATACTTTTCATAGTAGTTTATTATCTCTATTATTTATTTTAAAACAACCCTCTTAGTAACCAGCTATTAACACTAGTAGGACTGAACTTTAGTATATACGTATATTGTCCCAAAGCAGTAAAAGTGACTGCATTGTGAAAGAATAACTAATGTGTAAAAAATTTTGTTTAAAATTAATTTTTAATATCTTTTATATTATTTACAGTCATATAACAAGTTATTAGTAAATATTAACAATAAAAAAATTACTTCACTTGGGAAAAAATATATATTATAAAAACTAAGAAAATGTTTCATTATATACTTAATTGTTTTTCTAATTGAAATTGAAATCAGTCAAAATGACTTCCTTGGGCAATTTAGTGTTAAATTAGCACCCAATAAGTTTACAAAGACTTAATTGAATCTTTAGCCTAAACTTCAAATTATTAAATCAAAGTACACCACTTCTGTATCTGTTGTTATAAAAAAATGATACTGTTTGCTTTTTTCTCTTTCTTTAACATTAATCACGATGATCTGTACGGTTCTTGTTCGGCTTTGGATTGAATTTCTAATCCTTAAGAGGGCAGATTTGCGGTCACCTTATTTCTTGTCAAGGAAGATTCGGGAAGTCATTAGGGGCTGGATCAGAAGCTAGTTGCCTAGCAACCGCTCACGCACTCACCTGACGGTGACCGCTAAGATCAAGAATTGCTATCGGGTTTCACCCAATGACGTAACGCCCCCGTTTATTTTAGTGCAAAATGTAACTGAAATAAAATGAAATAAAAATGGCTTCAAACCCCCCCCCCCTCTCTAAATTCTTTTTATATTTACCTACGAATTTATCTAATGCAAAACTTTATGACAAGCAACTGACATTTATTGCGTTCAAAACTGAAATGCCCCTTCACAGACATAATGCAACCTAAATAAGAAATACTTTTCTAACTCTTAAAAAAATAAGGAAGAGGTTGTTCAAATTATGAAATATGATAGTTTTCTCTTCTTAGAATATAATGATTGTGAAGGAAATCTTGATAAGCTACATTTAAATATTTTGGTAATTAATTGCTTAAAAAATTATCATTTACTCAGTCACAATAAGAAATATCATTAAAACGTTTTATATTTTCTCGAGATACATCTAAATGTAAGGTAGTTTAACTTCATTAAGAAGGAAATATTTAAACAAAGGGTATATATACATGTCACTGTTTCAAAAATCTGTAACACCCAGGAAGGAAAGCAAATAACACTATTTTATTTCAAATACATATACTGCATTGTAAAAAGAAATAATGATATAAATTTACTAGTTATTTAAGATTACACATGTTCCAAAATAAGTACATACTATTGCCACACCCGTGGTACGTAAAATGGTTTTGTGAAATCAAAATGAAGTTGGATTGATGATACGGTCAAGTCATTCCATGATGCTTCAAATCTGCAGTAGATGTTATTAATCGTAGAGGCTGGAGAGCGGTGTGAGTCCTGTTTTCTCATAGAGCCCGAACGGATATTTTTAATGAGTGAGAGATCTGGAGAACGTGCTACAGTATGCAGGAGTTGAAGACTTTCATTGCAAAGGTAGATCAGGTCATGAAGTGCAACATGCGTTATTGCAATATCTTGTTGAAAGTCGGTAGGGACGAGATTGTCCTATCTACGAAAGACGTAGATATGGCACATCAACCTGTTTTAAGGTCTCAGAAACGCAACCCTGGCTGCTCAAAATATCAATGATGCCTACAAAAGATGTCCATGTCGGTCGTGTATCCATTGGCTGCCCATATCATCACACCAGTTGTTGCATCCGTATGACGATATCGAAAGCAAGAGAGTCCCACGTGTTCTCTTTAGAGCATTCAGACATGGGCACGTTTATCATGATGCTACACATAGTACTGAGATCCATCTGGAAAGACGACGTGGTGTTCTTATGTTCAGTTTTGTTGTTGGGTGCTCCGCTGTTGTTAAGGATTTCTATGTTGCAGAGTCAAGAGAAACCACAATAATGGTAGCCGTACAGACAGTCCATGATGCTCCTAAATTCGCTGCATTGTCCTTGAGGATACTTGTTGGACTGGAAACCAAACCATTTCCTGACTCAAGGTCCGTACTGTAGATGCCCGATTTTGCAAGATCGATCTGGTTAATCAAGAATTTATAATTTTACGAAATTGGAATTGAATTATAATGAATCGGTAAGTAAAAGTTATCTCTGGTTTCACATTAAATTTCAATTAAATTGCATAGTAAAATAAATGAACTTTATTGATTACGACGATGTAAAGCTCTAATTAGGACAGCGTTTCTCAAACTGTGGGGGTCGTCCCCTAGGGGGGCATGGTAATCCTGAGAGGGGGCGCGAGCATCTTGAAAAGTCGAAAATAAAAGATTTAAAAAATTACAAATTTACTGAAAGGAAGCAAAACAAAATACATCTGACCTAGCAAAAATAAAACACATATTTATACTTGTATAATATACTTATAAATGCATCATTATTGCACAATGTATTTGATAATTAATTCATCAATACTAAGTTAGGAATAAGATTAATAATTATTAGTGACTCCAAAGGGCTTTTCAGATATCAAACTATGTACAAAACTTAATACTTATCTTGATAATTTGTACGGATTATAATTAAATTCGTATTGTAGCTTTACGTCATGGTACAATATTACAGAATCCAACTCATTTTTATCATATGGAAAGGGGCACGATGAAAATTATAACTGAAAACTGGGTCGCAAATATTTAAAGTTTGAGAAGCACAGAATTACGATGTTGTATCCTTTGCAATGGTTTCAAATTTAAGAAAATATTAAATAGTAAGAAGCTGCTTATAAAAATTAGAAAATTAAATATTCATAATAGCATTCCTAGTCAATTCAGCACTATTGAATCCCCCATCCAGAAAGTTTATGATTTCTCT
>BMAV01019869.1:0-38207 GCA_019973955.1 Trichonephila inaurata madagascariensis
AATTTTTTGACGGTGTCTCGAATAGTCGAGAAAAAAGTTGGGATTACAAACAAATGTCAAACCGGTTTAAAGGTTGTTTTAAAATGCATTTCTTTAAACGGGATGGGGGGGAATTTTTTCTTTTACTAGATCGGTGTACCGTGTACGAAAATTTATTTTAAAAGTATCTAATATAGATATATTAAAAAAGATTGATTTCTACATTATGTCTCAAATTTTTACTTGTAGCTTTCTTTCTCATCACCAATATTTAATTTTCTTCTTTTTACATTGAAATAGGAATAAAAGTGTCTGCCATTATGCAAAAAATTGTTATTTTGGAATAAAATAGTATGCTTCTTAGAAAACCCCAAGAGAAAATTTCAAAAAGGGATGCAGAAAAGGGAAAAAAACAAAGACTTACTCCCTCGTAATCCATTTTACAATATTATTCTCTTAACCCAGAGATTTTTGAGGTGATAACATCTTTAGGCTGCGTAACGTCGCATCGGCTCCATTTGGCAATTGTGTTCGTGTCGGCGACGTCCGCTTAGTTTTGAATGAATTTTTTTTTTAAGTAAAAATTTCATGTGCACTTTCTCCTCTATGAAATTTTATCTTCTTCACTTAAATATTACTGTCATGTAGCCCACTTCTACTAATTTCGTGGGAACGGGGGAAAAGAAAGCAAGAGAAACGATTTTTTAAAAAAAAAGTTAGAGATAGTTACCAAACACTAGAGATTTATGCGCTACTTTTTTGTTGTTATTTATGATTTTTTGTAAAAGTAAATCGCAAAGATTTAAATCATTTTGATGGAAAGATCAGACTAGTTTACCGCATTTTTTTTAATTATAATTTTCAATGGGGCTGTTGATTGATATTTTTACCATTGAAGACCTAGTACATTCCTCGGGAGTTGGTGTCATTTTTAATGCTATCACATATAGGTATATACCTATCACCACAATGTAATTTTGAGTTTGTTCCCCCCGAGGGGGGCACCTGAGTCAAGATGAAATTGTACTAAGAATTCAATTTTAAAACACCGGGAAAACCCAAAATTCATTAAGGATCTTTTGTATGGGATGATCTTACAATATTATTTTAAAAAATTAAATTTGTAATGTATAATTTCCTCTTTTTAATGTATAATATTCTTCAATAAATTAGTAATAATGGATTTTATATATAAATATTCTTCTCTTGAAAAAATTTACCATATATGCTAAATTCTAAAAATTCACTTCTTTCTCGCCAATTAATGCTTGTGATTTTCCAATTGAAACATCAAAAAGGAAGTGGGTAACATTTTTTGATTTGGTGACGCTTAAGAACTATTTTTGAGGGAAATTGACACCCAAAGAGGAGGGGGAGGCGGGAGAAAGGCAAAAACTCTAGTGTTTGAATTATCACGCTAAAAAAACTTGAAACTTAGCAAGCGGGTTTCTTTTGTTGAGTAGAGATCAGCTATGTCAGCTATGAACGGATTTTGCGGAAATCGACTTCCAAGGTCGGGATGGGGACTTTCGGGGTGTTATTGATTGAAATTCTCGTATTTCAAATATTAGACAAACATACTTGAAATTTGGCAAACATATTTCTTTAGTTGTGTAAAGATCTGCTAAACATGTTTGGGTGAAATCGATCCAAAGGGGTGGAAGCGTAAAGGATATATGCTTCCGATTTAAAAATCAAGTCTTACCTTTCTTAAAACAAGAGGCAAGAGCAAAAGGGGTGTTTTTCACAACAACCGAAAGTATATTATTGTGAATTAGATATTAATAACAAAAAAACAATATATATAATCATAAAACGACATGAAATATATATATATATATTAATTGTTGTTGTTACTAATGCCAACTGATCGGCTTGGGCCAGATCGAGGCCCACGAAATTCATCATGGCAAAGGATTAGATTGTACGTCTATCGTTAGCCGTAGCCTTAAGCACCATGCAGGCGGAAGTACATTTTGGCTCGGTTTCAAACCAATTTTTATGGAGAACAGGCTGGGGTGGTCAGGGGCATCCCACTTTCTTCCCATTTACCAGCCTCACGAGAAGTCTTGACCAATGCCGATTTTTCCATTGGGTGCTTGGGGCGGACGCCCAGAGTGACACAGAAGGGCCCGGATAAGCTGGATTTAATTAGATTTTCTGGTTAAAAATTTCGATCCTTCAGTGCCAAAGGGGCCTTAGATCTTTTGCACCCAGGGCCCAAAATGAGCTTAAATCGGCACCGTGGGCTTGACGGCTATTTAGAATACCCCCTGCCGCAAACGCACTATACATTTACAAAGATCCAGGCCTTCTCCGGGATTTGAAACCCGGTCCTACGACACAGCAGTCAGCGTCGCTAACCACTCTACCGGATGGGCGGCATATATTAATTGCATTATATAAGATACTATCCAAGTGTATCGGCTAGTATTTTATATAATGTATATGATTTTAATATTATATCATAGCAAATAAGGCACCGGGCCAATTTGATTTTCTTTTAAATGGACTGGTTGTAATTCTGTCTTTTCTAGTACTTTAACAGATTTGAACCTTATGGTACTACTCAACCCGATAATGAATATTATTTCTCTCTTTTTCAATTCCTACTATTAGCTCACACTCTCTATATATTTATTTATAATGGTCGAATTTTCAATCGTTAATAAAATACATTTTAAAGCGCTCAGTTGAGCTGAAATTTTCTATACAATGATTATTTTGGATGACAATACAGTAATTTAATTATAATTAATAAAAATTGATTGATTAAAACTAATTATTCAAAGAATTGCAATACAGCCACGTTGGCATCATTTTTGGTGACTTAGCGACCATTTTGGTGACTTGTGTCAAACCTCGAAAATGTTTTTTTCTCACATTTTAAAGCGCTCATTTGAGCTGAAATTTTCTATGCACTATTGTTTTGGGTAAAAATACGGTAATTTAATTATAATTAATTAACACACTATTTGACTGAAACTAATTATTTAAAGAATTACAGATACAGCCACGTTGGTTTCATTTTTAGCGACTTGGGTCAAAACTTCAAAAGATTTTTTTTCTCACGTTTTAAAGCATTCAGTTGAACTGAAATTTTATATACATGATTGTTTTGGATGACAATATGATACTTTAATGATAATTAATAAAAATGAATTACCACTTAATTTTGTGATTCTGTCCTATGTACACTGGTGTGCCAAACTTAAGCAACAATGTAAAAATTTAGCAGATAGCCATGAAATTGCAGAAAAGGAGGTCTGGGGATCAGTAGAGGGCACGTAAGTCAGTAGAAACGTCATGCGTATGCAAATATCAGGGAAAAAAACGTCAGAAGCGATCTGAGCGTACGCAAAACGCGTGATGCTTCCCCGCGCTGCTCAACAGTAGAATGAAATGGGACAGAGACGCAATCACCATATTCTCTGCAAGTGCCAGTGAGTCAGTTCGTGAAATATGGCTAGAAGAAATCACCGGATGACTTTTACACGTGGAAGAATGATCGGAAAGCTGGAGGAGGGGCGTACTGTCACCAGTGTAGCTGCAGAGTTGGGAATCAACTAAATTTGGCCGTTTCGCGCGCTTGGAAAGCGTTTCAAACCACAGGAACAGCTGTTAGAAAGGTTGGTGTGGCCGCCCGAGGACGAAAACCCGCAGGGGATGACCGATATATCATCCTGCAGGCAAAAAAAGATCGACAGAAGTCAGCAAGCGTCATTGTTCAGAAACTCTGCACAGCAAACCGGTCGACAAGTGTAGCGGTACTGTGGCCAGACGCCTTCACAAAGGGGCCTGTTCACCCGCCGTCCTGAACGCTGCCTCCCGTTGAAAGATGGCCACCGAACCCACCGTTTACAGGGGGACAGAGAACACAAAAACTGGACAACTGATCAATGGAGTCGTGTTCCTTTACGGATGAGATCGGTTCAGTACCAGAAGCGATTCTCAACGCGTTTTGATTTGAGAGATCGGGGCCCGGTTTTATCCCAGTAACAGCAAGGAAAGACACGTTCGGTGGTCCTGGAGTTCTTGTCTGGGGTTTGGGATTATGCTGAACGGCGGAGAGGGTCTGTAACCGGGATCGCTATTGTGAGGAGGTACTTCTTCCCCATCTGCATCTTTTCCGAGGTGCCATTGGCCCAGACTTCATCTTTATGGATGAAATGCACTGCCACATCGCACTCTGCTGTTGAGGAGCGCTGGAAAGAAGATATCACTGAATGGATTGGCCAGCGTGCTCCCCAAATTTAAATCCATCGAACATGTGTGGGATGCTTTGGGGAGACGTATTACACGCTCCATCATCCGGAGTACAACCAACAACTCAAACAGAGTGATTGAGGAATGGGCACCCTACCTCAAGAAATGTTTCACCAGCTGGTTCTGAGTATGCGGAGACGGTGCAAAGCAACCATTGTAGTAAGGGGAGGGCATATACCATATTAAAGGGAAAATCTGCTTGTTGTTCTTCCTGTAGGATAGACAATCATGAGTCACGATACTATGCGTTCAATTAAGCTTGTTTTTTTTTGATTCCATACCGTATGCGTTTTATTCCTTTTTCAGCGCTGATGCTTTCGTCATCCTTTACGTACATAATATCTCCCTTTATTTCAGAATTTCATGTCTCTCAGATGATTTTTCGTGAAGTTATGGCAATAAACCCACCTGTTGCTTAAGTTTTGCACACCAGTGTATATACATATTTATATTAATTGTGTAATTATTTAATAAAAAGTAGCTAAAATAAAATTTTTCTTTGTTGATCTAAGTAGGAATAGACTTAAAAAAAAAGATTATATTACTTGTTTAGAGAAAGTACGGTAAAAGGACTCTGAGTATTACCAGAAATGAATTCGTAAGCTATTTTTCTTACCGTAGTAAAAGTTAGCTTAACAAGAACTTCAATGCTTTTTTCTGTATTCGAAGTATCTTTCAAATAGTCTCCAGCGCCTTTGATATCTACAAGACCAGATGAAACTTTAATCGCCAATTCTCCGGATATCCCTAAAAAATCTCTTTTTTCTGAAGAACGTTCGATTGTCATGTAATTGGATGTTACTTCATCTGCCGGTATTTTGTGGTTCTAGAAATAAAGGAGGAAATTTATAATTTTATTTCAAAGATTTGATAAAATTACTGGACTGGTTAATAAATATATTACTCAATGAAATTAAAACTGATCTAAACATTGCTTAGAATTACTTTTCAAGTCAGTCTTTTCTTTAGATTTCAAACTTTTGTGATATTAAGAAATTTCAGAGAGATTCGTGTCTGTTTAAGCAAAATAGTTTAAATTTTAGGTAAAATAGCTTGTATGTAGAAGTGAAAAAGAACACAAAAAAAAGGTGATATGTTAATGTTATGTAGCATTTTTTACAACAATTAGAGTTATACTGATTTAGCAAATTGCAACTTCGAAAAAAAAATAGAATGGGAAATAAAAATTATTACTTTCAGAAATGCATTGAAAAAGAAAAATGTATGACCTGATAAAACAATTAATCCATTTTTTTCTATGTTATAAATAACTTTCAAATAAAAAATAACAACATACATAATAAAATAACAGTTGATCATACATAATTTATTTTCAAACAAAAAAAGTAAAAATGAAACAATTAAAAACTTTTTAATTATATTATCATTATTTTGTTCTTTCGTGGGCACGTAAATTCATCAAGTTTTGTTTTAATACCTCAAGTTTTTGTTTTTATGCGAATAGTTATCAGAACGAAAACAACTCACCGCAGCATCGTCTATATACTTCTGATCGTAGATATCTATACCAACTACATCATGTTGCATGTCATAGGTGCGGCCAAGTAACATCGGCAGCATATAGAGCATAGATCCTACCGCACACGTCGCTACAGAAAAAATTTTCATATAAAAATTGAAATGCATTACTTTGTTATATAACGTAAAATAAGATGGTAGTGTAAAATTATGCATGTGACAAATTGTATTCAAATTTCATTTTGGACGAAAACTTTTAGTATTGATTTTATGGTTATTATGTATTACACCTTCGATCACAATTTCGCATAACTAAAAGATATGGACAAATTTTTTTTTAAAAAAAAGGCTCCAAACGTTGTTATCGTTTCTACATATCAGAGAAAACAAATTCCCTGACATGCGCTTTCTGCATCAGTCCGTCGACAAATAAATTTGCAAATATTTAAAAGAAATAAGTACAGTACTTTAAGGTATCAGACTACTTGCGACAACATTTTTTTAAAAAAATGAAGATACCGAAAATTTTTTGTGGTTTTTAGATTTATTTAGTACATTTTAAGGAAAAGAAATTATTATACCTAAAATGGAAAAAAATCGGTTAAAATTTACAAAAAATTACATAAACGCCCGCTTTGCACAAAACGTTTATGAACAAATTCTCGATTTTTAAATTTTGATGTGTTACTTTGGTATTCAATTTTGAAATGACCTTCTGGATAAGAGATATTTTAATTTTTACAAAAACTAGAGAAGTTTATCTTAGGCATTATATGAAATTACTTAAAAAATCAATGTTTATATTCACATAAGGGACTGTAATTTTTTTAATAAAACATTGATTGATAAATCTAAAGGTTAAAAAACTTCAACTATTACACAGAACATTCACAAAAAATTTCAGTTAATTATTCTTAAAACTTTTTGAGGAATCTCTGTCCCCGCTTGAGTTTTTCGAAAAAGACACATTTCGAGTAAAACCCATTTTAAAGTTTGACATCTTGTTTAAAGTTATGACATCTACTTTTAATAAACTCTTGTATTTTTGTTCTAGTGAATGGAAAAAAATGGTATTTTTACAAAGCTAATAAGACGGTCTATAAAATTAAATCATTAAAAATTGTCAATTTCTGGAAAAATTCACGATTTTTGGATAGTCGGGTACCTAAAAAGGGAAAAGCTACGTGTACTTGAAATAAGCGAAAGATCTAATAACAACTACAATATTTTGTGGCCAAAACGTCATAATTGCATTCAAAATCGTGACAAATGTCGACTTTATGTAGATACTATCACATAAATTCGAAAAAGTATGAATTTAAATGATGTCGTACAGTTCTGTGTTTTCCTTTTTCGCCATTTTGCTAAAACCTCCAGTCTTTCAGGTACTTACTTATTGCATCACATTGTTTGAAAAACTCCATTGCGATCGCTTCCGTGAAAAAAGATGTCAAATTTCAAACATTTTCCCCAAAAAATAAGCAAGAAAAATACCATAAATTATGGAAAATGTAATTTTTTTTCCCAGCATGGGAGATCAAGGTTATTGTACTTGAAAGTACTCGAAAATGGTGCACAAATTATTTTTTAAAAAAAGGCAATTATTTCTGAGCATACACTAAAAAAAAACTATTGCATTTAAAAATATATTGGAATGGTTTTCCAATATTGGCTGAACATCGTAGCAATTGGCGAAGCTTTTCGATTTGATGAAATTAGTTGACGGTATAATACTCAAAAAAGAGTGCTGCTTTTATTTACTCACTTTTAAATTCTCATTTCTAAGGATTCAAAATTACTTTTATTTCGCCTCAACACAAAATAGAAGCAATTAAACGGAAAAGCACTTTTAAGCAGGTTCCCAAAGTGGTCTATATCGACTCTCGGGTGTACTTGGCGATCTGCAAAGTGTCCACGTTAGCAAAAATATAATCTGGGGGCTTATGAGGTGTAAATGCGGGTCTACGACATGACTCTCATTAAATCAGGTCGTGTCTTTAACTTTATAAGAAAATTAATCAAGTATTGAAACCAGATTTTTACCTATTTAACAGATTTATTTACTAAATTTAAAGAGGCTAATATGTAGTTACAAGGTGACAGCATAAATTTTATTAAGGCAAGGACCATCTTTTCAGTGTTTCTTCCCATAATTAAGTTAGAGGAGCATAATATTGGACGCCGCAAATTTTCCCCGTTTCTCAATTTATCACAGACAATCTGCCAGGAAATGACGTTTTAACATACGTTCAACATTTAAATGCCCATTATTCAGATCTTGAAACTAGGTTTGAGAATGCTTTGCAATACCACAGTAGAGAAAATCAATTCATATGGTTGCATTGAAAAAAAAACAAAAACTAAGATCTTAAAGTAAAGTTTAGAAACATATGTCAGCAATTTTGGCTTAAAAAAGATATACTTGTTATTTATCCTTAATTATGGAATATAATTTGAGAAAATTTTTAATTGCTTTTCCTAGTGAGAAAGAGTTTCAGCTCGGTTACCAATCTCCAAAACGAAAAAAAGAAGAAAAAAGGGTCTGGACACTACTAACCGAGGAGATTTAGGGTTAAACCTGACAAGATTGATGCCGAAACGTTGAAATTTTGTTATTGAAGCCCCAGATTCATCCCTTCCATTAAAAGAATTTGTTTGTTGCTCACTTATTTTATGCAACAGTTTTTATTTATTTTTTTTTATTTTATTTTTTTTTAATGTATTAACTAAATTTGAATTTCACTAACATGTGTTTCTTAAGTTTTAAACACTATACTTCACTATAATTAGAAATTTAAATCTCTTAAACAGGAGCGTAGCTACCACCGTATCAATGATACTAGGCCCCAAAGCTACAGGGGCTTCAACACGTGTAACTACGATCCCACTAACAGGATGCACATATCAGAAAAAGGGCCCCGAAGAAATTTTGATACAGGGCCCCCTCATAACTAGCTACGCCAGTGCTCTTAATGTAAGTAGCTCTATACCAGCTGTCAAAAAGATATTGAAGTTGATAAATTTGCAAAAATTATATATTAGGTAAGTAAGGGTCTACCGAAAAACATGGCAAGGGGTTCACAAGAGTAAAAAGTTTGGCAGTCTCTGCTTTAAGGTATCCGACTACGTTCGGAACCGTGATTTTAAAAAAGCGCATAAATGGATAATTTCCATGATATTTAGCGTCACTTAGATTAGAATGCATGTATAAAATTGTTTTAAGGACATTTTGAAAAAAAAATTATTTAAATACAATATTTCGGCAAAAAATGAACTTAGAATAAACTTTTTTCAAAATGTTCTCCTTTTGTGAAAAATGTTTTTATTATAATAATATTTGGCCTGTCTATAGCTCAGACCTCTCTACAGAGGCCTGGAACTATGATTTTTCAAAATTCACATTATTTTCAGAGTTACAAACCCATTGAAATAATTATCATGCTCTTTTTCGAAAAAAAAAGAAATTTATCAACTATAAATCACACACATGTGCTCAAACTTATCGGACGAAAGCCTGCAACACCGATTGCGATGGTCAAATACACGTATTGAGATCGACTTGACGAAACTAAGTGAAAGAATTGAGAAACAAATATTTCATTATTTAAGGTATCCGACTACGTTCGGCCCCTCAGGGGCTCACCTTCTTTAGTTGCGTACGGGTTTCACGCCCTTCCGGAGGTGCCCTAGTGATCTTTTTTCTCTTCCTAAGGGGTTTACCGTCTTTGGTAAACATGGGCTTCACGAACCCAGGGTACCCTAGTGATCTTTCTATTTTCGGCCCTTCTCCTTTTGCCATTCAAATTTCCCTTTTCTTCCTTTCCCCGTCTAGACCACAGAACAATCTTTACAAAATGAATCCAGCCCAAATTTGTTTTTCTATAGAAAACTTTCTTTTTATTATTAAATACATATTATGATTTAGATTTTCTATTGCGTTAATTTAATTTCTTTTTCGTAAATTTCTTGCAATACTTTAAATATGTTTCTTTTATTTGTTTTCAACTAACAACGTTGGTTTCCTTTCCGACCCGCATGTTTGCCGTGTGCGGCGACCCGTAAGGGGAAAATGGTGTTCTGGGGGATCCTTTGCGTTCCCTTTGTCCACGCTTCTCCAGTGGGTATGGAGGAGATTAGTGCCTAGGATACCTCTGCGTTCCCTTTGGCCCACGCTTCACTGTAGACGGGTGGCAGGAGTGAGCCCGCTCCTGTCAATCGGCTGGTAGTACCTCTTCGGTATCCCCGAAGAGACACTGCTGTAGGGTTAGTAGCGTGCATAAGGGGTGTCGGGTTTACCCGTTGATCCTCACCCTGACCGTATCACTATCTTCTGCGTACTCTGGCAAGCGCCGTGCCTGGTTTTTTGGCCAGATGACCGGCACCCCCCCCTTGTTGGACTCGTGGTGGGTGGAGGACGCCCAGGACGAAGTGGTATCGATTATTATGGATCCATTCGCTTCCCGGGAAAAGGCCCGTATTACCCACCCCACATTGACAAAGGGGTTTCAACGTCCAGATTTTTTTTACTGTCACTTGAAAAAAATGAGTGTCAAAGTCCCCTTTCAATACAAAACCTCGTAGGAATAGGTGGAGAACCGAAATCGAAAAAACGATTGCCTGGGGATCTTTAAAACAAACCTTGCTCTTCAAACAAAATTTTTCTTCGCAAAAACCTTTTTTAAACTCGTCGTTAATTAACTCCGCAAAATCTTTAATCTTCCAGGGGTGTCTTTCAGCCCCGACTTGATGACCCTACTGAATCAAAATCCGGGGTTTTTCGTCGGGGTGTAACCCAGGTCAGGAGAATCAATAAAAAAAGACTCACAATTACCCCCAAAACTTTAATTTTAACTTTTAAATAACCCTAAACTACCAAACACAATAAGGCCGGTTTTTAAATTGAAAAATCCGCCCCTACATACCAACCCCTTTGCGCTGTTTCAAATGCCAGGGGTTCACCTCAAACCCTGCCGCGGTAAATTTAAAATGTTCTAGATGTGATCCGTTGGACATTTTTCCCCGATTTCTCTAAAACCCAAAATCTTTAAATTCTCCCAGCCCCATTCATCAGACTCAAAATTATGCCCAAAATGGAAAACAAAAAAAAAACCCAAAAATTTAAAACAAATAGAAATATTTCATATGCGAACCCCAAAAATTTCCCCCCTCAACCTTCTCAAACTTACGCCGTCCAAACCTCTTTTAAAAAACAACCCAAACAGATGAAGATAAAACCCAAAAAGTAAAATGTACACCTTTGAAGTTATTTCAACCACAAAAAACCAACCCCCAAAACAAATATATCAATAACCACCCTGTTATATCCACATCATCTTCTACCCAAGCAGAACTTTTGCCATCCACCTCTGCAACAGAATGTAATTCCCCAAACCTCAACCACCTATTCCTGTATCTGGTGACACACTTTCCACCACAAAAAATTTTTCCCCTTTTAAAAAGCTTCATAAAACCTATCCGCTTCCTCATCCATTTCCCGGTATTCAACCTCCTTCTGACTCAAAATATCACAAAGTTCGAAAAACGAAAATCTCGGGACAGAAAACGGAAAAAAACTACAAAAAATGTAATAGATATTAAAAAAGGCGCAAAACCCAAAATCTACAAATGCAGAATATACAACGGTGGGGAAAGACATGATTTGAAAGACTTTGAAAACGAACTCGAAATGATTCCAAAAGAAAAATTGCCATAAAGGATTGTTAAAAAAAACAATCCTTTTCTTTTTACGTGCAAAAACCCCAACACGATTTAGGAAAGTTTTGACTAATTTTATTAATCACAAAGATTGTTTAAAACAAACCTTTTTCAGTAAACAAAATTTTGTTTTATTAATGCTTTTATTTTAAGATACAGTCTGACTTGGTGGGAACCCCTAACCCCAAATTTTGTTTACTTTTATTCGAAAACTGTTTAAAAGGGTTTTGTTTTATTTTTTAAAACTGTATTATTATTTTTATATATTTTATCTAATGTTTTAATTTTTTTCAAATTTTGGGCAGTATAGCCTAAATTGGCTCTTGCGCCATAAAACCCTACACTCACTCACACACTCACTCGACGTTTGAACATGGCAAATTCTGCCAGCCAGCTAGAATTCCTACACTAAAATAGAATTGAAGATTGCTGCCTTGGTCATTATTGGGGAAAGATTTTCTACAACTCATTGGTTGCATGTATACACTGATAGTTTACTCTCGACACTTTAGCTTAAACAGGGCTGTTGGCTCAAATTATATTAACTTTGATCCTGAAATGGCTGCTGTCGAACTGGCTTTGACTGAATCTCTAAAAGAGATTGTTAGAACATTGTGATTTCATTGATTCTTGGACCACTATTAAAACAATATCTTCCCTCCTACTTTCAATCAATGAACATGTTCTTAATTGTCAGCTTTTGATTAACTCTTTGAAAGATAATGGTCGCAATGTCACTTTGCAGTGGATTCCAAGTCATTGTGGAATCATGGGTAATGAGTTTGCTGACACACTGGCCAAGGCTGGCTGTGACCTTTCCCAACCTCATCCTTCTGTTTGGTAACAAAAATGCTAAATCATCCATGTTAAATTTGCTAGATGTATGGCTCATTTTCGAGGGGAAAAAATTTGAAACTCTGTGAGGGGAATAAGTGGAGTTCCGTAGTAGAAAGTCCTATTCCTTGTAACCTGCCTAGACCTGTCAGTGTTACTAACTTAAGAATTGCAGCTTGAAAGGACTACCTCACAAAACACCTGTACATATTTGGTTTAACACATTCCCCAGTTTGACCTTTATGCAATGTTACACATAGACCATTTGGTCTTTTGTTCAGGAATTTTTTATTGCGTTTCTGAATGTATTAAGTTGTTTGTCACAGACGGATGTCAGTGATACCCAAGTCTGGTGTAGGGTAAAAAAAAATGTTTATACTACATGTTTTGCTTTCTTTAGCAAACTATATATTTTTATTTAACGAGCTGCAAAGAAAATTTCAGTTAATGAGTTTATGAACATATTTTTTGTATGAAATTCACAAAAGTATTCAAATTTGAATTCAAAGTTAACTAAAATATCGTTTTCCAATTGTTTCTTCATTTACTAATTATTTTTTAGCTTTCTATTTCTGTCCAGCTGAAAGATCTTTGCCATGGTAAGGTCAGACTAGAACTTGACATCCATTCCATACCTATGTGAAGATTTTGGGATCTAACAGATTTATTAACATAACATCAACCCTGCTTCACGATTCTGACTTTGGTTAACGTCTAAACAGTTCAATGTATTTAAATTCCAACATCTCAAGTCGCTGTGTGTGAGTTTAATAATCAAATATGTCTTATGCTAATTCATAATGTAACAAGCTGCGTTGCATAGGCCCTCAGTTAGCTTGGAGATTTCGGTTTCAAAGGATTGGCCCAGAAAGAACAGAAAAATAAGATATCATTGTGTCGAAGTCGTTATCAAAAAGAAATCTATTGTAAATTCGTCCTTTTGTTGAAACAATTATATTTAATATTATATCAGAGAAAGTGCTGGTCCGTTTTTTTTCCGTCTTACAAATTTGAATTCTGTTTTTTGTAATTCTTTCCCTAGCACTTGTGACGGCCTAATGAACCTAAACCCTAACCCTAAACTATGAGCACTAATAACCCTAAATGAATTACTTTTTGGAAACTTTGAAATTATTTCATTTGAGGCAATGTAAAATTATAAGAATTGCTCATTTCTCTCATATTCTTTCCTTCGATATCTAAATTTCCTATGAATTGTTTGAGATTCAGAATTGGATATTTAATAAAACGCGCTTGGAAAACTGTTGTTGCGTATTAATGAAATGAATAGATTTGAAAGGTTGCATCATTGTAACTCCTCTTCACTGGCGTAGCTGGTTCTGAAAGGGGGCCCCGTATTAAAAATTTTTTTTTTTGGTAAGAAGCCCCGTTGTGGGACTGAGATACACATGTTGGGGGCCCTGTATCATTGATACGGCGGTAGCTACGCCCCTGCTCCTCTTTCTGTTATTTTATAAAAAGCGATTTTTTTTAATATTAATATGTTAATCCAAGCATTTATATATCAGCGGAACTTGTGGCCGCGGTGCCCATGGATAGGTGTCGGACCGTGGCGCCTTGAGTTCACCCGACCACTAAAAACCCCCCTGTGGGGGGGTGCATTAAACGTCGAAGTGAAAACGTTTCCCCTTGGTGTGGTGTTAGTTAGAAGGGGTGCCGCTCAGGTGTGCACCCCCCGACCATGGTTCAACCCCGGGGCCGTCCCAAAAGCCCCCCGTGTGCGAACAACGTGACGTTAATATTCAATGAACCAATCAATCAGCGAAACTTAAAAAATATTAAACTTTTTTATGCCTTATATCACTAAAAAGTACACTGCTTTGAAAAATTAGGAGAGCAAACAAAGAAGTGAAGAAATCAATGCATGATAGCCAAGCATGGGCTTAAAATGGAGAGTGTAACAAAGCTTAATAGAGAAAAAAAGTAAAAAAACAACAACAATTGCATGAGAACTAATTCTTTGGAATAATATATAAAGAACATGAAATGATGCAACATTTTGGTTCCATGTAAATGACAAAATCTGATTGTTTAGAACTGTTTAATATGGTGTGTGGTCCCCCTTGAAATGCTAAGACTGCCGCACACCTGTAAAGCATAGCTATGATGAAATTATCGATGAGACTTTGGGTTCCACTTTTCAAGAAATGCAATCTCCACGTTTCAGACAGCAAGCGAAGGCTCTGATCTCGTTGAATGTGACATACGAATGAGTCCCAAGCATGCTGGATAAAATTTAGGTCAGGAGAACATGCTGGCCTCTCCATTCGCTGTATGCTGCAGTATTTTAACTTCATGTAATGTGATCTTTCCAGTACGAAGTGCCTCCTCTTTTACGCCATCTGGCGTCACACTCTAAACAGGAGTGGCCGACCCAAATGACCTTGCGGGCCACTTCAGAAAAACATAGTCCCGTGGACCTCATATAAAAAATATATTTTTCTATTGGACTTGAACCCATTACAAACATTTATTGGATTAAAACAGAGGCAACGTGATAAAATGGAAACAGTTATGGGATTAATTTTACACAAAACTAAAAACGAAAATATTGCACAAAATATTCGCATTTTGCATAATTGTATTGAATCTCGTGGGCCGCAAAATTATTCAAGACGACCCGCGGGTTGGCCACCCTTGCTCTAAACTGTATCCGGACTCGTCCGTAAACAGCACATGACTCTCCAATTACTTTGCATCCAATCTCGATGTTTCTTTGGGCCGCTTGGTGTCAACGAATACACACCATTGATCTACATGCACACGGGTGCAGCCCATTTCGGCTTGACTTGAGATATTTTGCCAAAAGAATATCTTTGAACCCACGTCGTATTGACTGTTCTGTCTCTACGAGTGTCATTATTTGCACCCCTGGATGACCTTGTCCTAGCTGACATCGAATTCTTAGAACCGATTCCACAGTCTTACAATGACATTTCTTGCCACGTCAATATTTCTTTGTGTTTGCCCGGATTCCAGTCTCGATATTACATCAAGCTGTGGATTCCGGTCACATTTTCCTTTTCTGAAAAGTTGAATTTCACAACTGAGACAACGAGGAAAAAAACTTCTATACGCACATTCGCGATTTCTCCCTTTATAGCTTTTTTGGGGGTGTTGGAACATGGAAGTTTTCTTCTTCTGTTTTCTGCTACACTTAAGACTACGAATGTTTTGTTTTACTTTAGTTAACAGATGAAATATTTGTTTAATTTCTCTCTAAATCCTTGTGCTCCCTTAATTTTTTTGAGCAGTATAGATTAGCATTATCTTATTATATCTGCATTGACTAAGAGAAATAATTTTTTCAAAATTCAAAGATTAAGGTAGTGTGAAGTAATACAAATCAAAGTTACTAATTACGAAGAACATTTCCCTTGGAAGAAACAGCGCTTTTTATGTGTTATATGAAACAATGTTTCTTTTTTCATTCCTTTCCATGCTTCGTTTCTTTCTTTCTCTCTCTTTATTACTATTATTATTATTATTATTATTATTGTATAAATAATACTATAAAAAACTGTTGAATATTTTCTTAATTCTTGTAGTGCCACTTCCCAGTAACGAGGCAGAATTTCTTAGAATGCATTGACTAACTACTACCGAACTCCTAAGAAAGCGATACTAGAACTCAACCGTAGCTTTGAAACCTATTACGTGTATATATATAAATTGAAATACCATGAAAGTGTGCTAACTCTAAACTTTCCATATCACTGAAAAGCAAGAACTAACCAGCGCTTTGAACATGCCGCTCATTTACCACGGTTGCCAACTCAAATGTCGTGCTCAAAAATAGCTACAAATTCACTCAACTCAGCTAAAAGTAGCAGCTAAAATTTTTAAAGAGTTATTCCATATACAGAGTAGAACCTGTTTTTGTGCGGTCCTTTTTTATGCGATTTTTTCTGTGTCATCTTTTTTTATGCGGTATATGAACTTCAACGGCTTTGACGTCACTAATGCTTTCTGTCAATGTACTAGTGGCGTAACAGAAAATGTTAGGGCCCCCTGTAAAGTCAGGTTTTGCCTTTAATATTTTATAAATTAGGTAAATACGTACTTGGTGTCAGTCATGTCTTGGACCTCCTAGAGTTCCAGGGCTGCGGAGGTGTACGTTACGCCACTGCAATGTACATATATACACTTCAAGACGCTCTCTTTATTTGTTATGAGCTGTCTCCCGACAAAGTACGTTCAGTTGCTTTCTCTCAACGCGCCAACAGCACATGCTTGATTGAAGACGAAACTTTAAATGACTGTGGCACTATCAATAATTTGATAGATTATCTAGACGGCCAAGAAGAACCAGATTCTTTGAAAGAGGATAAGGCTTGAAAGGGATACAGCTTTCCAAGAAATTGAGAAAGCATTTTCTTAAAATATATATCAATTCCGAAAGGAGTATGAAATTTCTAAAATAAAAGTAGCCTAAGTTACTCCTTATAACATTAGCTATCTGTCAGTGAAAGTTCCGTCAAAATTGATCCAGCCGTTTCAGAGATTAGCCGGAAGAAACAGAGTGTGGCGAATGTTATTCCGGAACCAGGATGACGTTGGAGACCAGGAGTGAATGGTGTTGTTGCCTGAGGAAGTGGAGGAGAAGGGTTTCCTAGAATCCTTGTCCTCCTACGTTCCGAGATAGACTCCTCTAATAAAGGATGCGTGAGGACCGTTTGAGGGGGAAGAGAGCAAAAACGTGATATGTGTGTAAGATCGTGATTTAGCTGTTCTGTAAATAAAATTGTACATACTTATACTAGCCTGACTGTGTGTTTTCGTATCCAATACGCCACAGTGTATTTAATGGAGGCACAGACGGAGATAAACAATTACTCTAATGTAATATTTGACTAGAGATATAATGGATGAATTCACGATTGAACAGAACAGAAGAAATCGCGCCGTCAAGGCAATCAAGAATTCCAAATGATAGAAGAAGGATTTAGACCATCCTGGTCTTTGAAGAAACGCCACCCCGGCAGTCGAAAATTATTTAGACCATCCTGGTCTTAAAAGAACCGCTGCCCTGGCAACAAAGAATTTTTGCAATAGGAAAGAAGATATAAGATCAACCTGGTCTTTGAAGCGCCACCTAGAAACTAAAAATCTTTACTACGTGGATCTACAAAAATATATTTCAGGTACGATTTCCTTCTCTATCTGGCCAAATGAATTAAATCATATCTTGTGCGGTTTTTGTGTTTTGAAGTATTAAAATTTGGTGACTAAACTGAATTACATATCCTATGTATTGAGAATAGATTGTTTTAATGCCGTTGTAATTGGTTCTGTATTTGGGAAATCTTTTAAAACGGGGGCTGGGATTTTCCACCGCCAAATCCTTCTTTTCTGGCCGAAGATGGATTGCCAAGGCGTATCTTTTGGAGGAACCGGTTTGCAGTAACCATATGTGATACGTTTCTCCTCGCAGAAAAAGCTCCACGTAGTGACACACTGCATTTCTGATAATCGTTTAAAGCTCATGTTCTCTGGAAATATTACCAGGGTAGTTTCAGCAGTACTTATGACGATTTCGCGAATTCACTTTGAAAAAAAGAATTGAATCAAAACTAGATTTAAAAAACTTAATGCATTTCTCAATTAAGTTCATTTTTTAAGTTTTTCTTTCAAAGCAAAGAATTATTATCATTTAAATACGAAGGTGAATTACATTAATTTTACAAATTACACGTAGTTTTAATTTTTTGATGTACTGAGGAAAGTAATTATTTATCTAATCCCAAAAATTTCATGTATCTTATTATTCTAAGTATATTATTTGTTTTATCTCTCTCATTATCTTAATTTCTAAAGAAGATAATCACTCATGTTTTTCGAAATATTCAAATACTTTACTGAATTTTCCTCCGTTATGTTTATTATACTCAACAAAAAGATTATTTTATACTGAGTTTTTTTCGATCTAATAGTTAAAAGATATGATTTGGAAGTGAATATATACTTGCAGTACGGTATTTTATTTCACATTTTTCATTACTTTTCTCTTTTTTCGTTTATAGTTTTTCGAAAAAATAGCAATTTACGAAAAATAGTTGATATCACATAAGTTAGTGAATAGTATAAGAAAATTCATTTCTGCTCCAGATAGTATATGTGGTGAAAATAAATCCAGAATTATCCATGTAATTCTAAAAAAATTTAGAATTCTTAACAACCGAAACATTACGACTCTTAGAAGAGCAGATTTATTGAGAGGGTGACTGTAAAATGATATCTTATTTGCACTACTTGTCTGAACAGGAAATCAATTCAATTAAGAGTGCATTGGGGATATAAATATATTTATCTTAAATTAACATATCAAAATTTTAGCACTTTTTATAAAACAAATTAACACACACACACAAAAAAAAACTCAAGAACCAATGTCTTTTTGAAATTCTTTTATTCCTTAGAATTCTACATGATTTATTATTATTATTGTATCAACGAAAGAAAAACTTTATTAAAGCTCTTGAATCCTTTAGTAAAACACTTTTATATACATCTGTGCATATAAGATTTTTTTTATGTACACAGTAAGATTTTATGTGTATATTTATTTTCTAAATAAGTTATAAGATGTAAACATTCTTTTCAAAAAAATGAGGATTTCCCATTTTTACAAATTTTCTTCTGAACTATATACTTTTAAATTCTGAGCTTATTTATTTATTTATTTATTTTTCTTTTTTGCAGAGTTTTTTGATGAAATTATTCATCCCAGTATCTTGAAGAAAAAACTTTAAAACTCATTTATTAAGTCATCAAATACTTTTTTCTGCTAAACATAATTATGAAAGCTATATATTAAAAAACTTATTATAAAGTGTTTTAAATGTTTTATTGTTATTTATTTATTTTACTCTTCATTTTATGCTAGTAGATACAAAATATTATGTTTAAATGTTTTGAAACTCCGTAGCATTATTTTTATGACATGGTCCTATAGATTCCTCTTATGTCAAGGAGAGAACTTCTCCCACCTCCCATGTAGTGGTTTAAATACTTGAAAAAGGTCCTTAGTTATTCTATAAGAATTTCTTTTTTTTAATGCTTCGCTACTATATAGGGTCCTCTTGCCTTAAGCTGAGGACCCTCAGTTTAAACTTTATTTTTTTTTTTGCGAAACATTTCATTAAAAAAAAATCCATTTTTTTATTAAATATTTTTATTGGTACGTAATAAAAACATTACGAAAAGAGTACAGAGATAAATTACATCAAATGCTAGCCCATTACCTTTGAACTGATCAACTGAATTTTTTCCTTGTTATATAAAAAGTTCTTTGTATATCACAAATGAAATCTACATTTATCTATATTTATTACAATTGTGTTGTGAAACGAAATGCTAAAATTGTACATAAATTAAAAAAGGTTTAGGGAGTTAGTATTTTTTTTTTTGTATAACTATGTTATTTAAAAATAACAAAATTTAAATGTTACTATCAAAAAAAATAAATAAATTCAAGCGCACTCATTCAAATCCTTAATATTCATATCCCCGGGGAAATAAAATAATTTTTAGTGTTAAAAAGTCAACTTTTGAAAACGCTACCTAAAATCAAAACTAGTAATGATTAAAAATCTAATTTGCAAATTTAGCCGATTAATAAAATTTAAAAACTACTTATCTGATCCATTACATATTTTCAAAAATTAATACTATTTTAAAATCAATAAAAGTACTTAAAAAATTGGGAATATAAAATTTTTTTTATTTTTTTTATTTAGTTCGACACAGTTTAATATTAAAATATGCTCTGATGTTTTAAAAAACGTCAAATAATAATGAAATAAATAACGTTAAATTTTTTTTAATTATTGAATTTAAAAAAGGTGTTCTACAAAAATAAAAAATTACATGTTAGATTATAATTCTGTGAATGTTGGAAGAAAGTCCCCATATTCAATCATCGCAAAAAATTATTCAACTTTTCTTAAACCAAATTTGAAAATTTAATTAATAGCAGTCAAACAATTTTCTTCATTAAAAAAAACAAAGATGGAAATTACAATCTTTTTGCAAATTAATTTCATACTGAAATTTAGTAACATGAGTTTTTTTTGGTAACAATTTCGTAATTTTTTGAAACAAACGAAGACACCTCACGTCTAATTTATATTACATATTAACTACTCAAAATATCCTCGAAAATTTGAGTTCCCGTTTCGTATAATAAGCCGTGCTTCAAAATTTCAAAAATAGATTCTTAGAAAAAATAAAAATTCAAACCCCGTGACTAAATTCTAGACTGTGGCCCATTAAAAGAGTATTAAGCTACATCTGTATAAATATCTTATAAAAAGTAAAATTGGTGAGAACTAAATAAAAGTAGAATTTTCCCCCAAAAACCCCATTCAATATTTAGATGTATTCATAGTTTTGTATTACCACAAACAGGTCTGTATTGTTTTTTTATGAATTTTTTAACGTTTAAAAGTTTGAAATAAAAAGGATAGATTTTAAAACATTATTTTAAAAACTGAACTTGATAAAATGGGCGTTTTTTTTGACATGAAAAAATTAACTATTTGAGCATCCCAAATTTATTAAATTTTTAAAAATCAATAATTTTATAAACTTTAAAAATTTGATTTTATATAATTATTTTACTAAACAAACGGTTAGAAATTTGGATTTTTAAAAAATATAACGTTCCCAAATAATAAATGTGGAATTTTTTTCAGTATATATAAACTAAAATTTTAAATTCCCAATATTTAAAATTAACCTGAAAAAATTTATTAGTAAAATAAGAAAAATGTAAATACAAATTTTGCCTGCAAGATTTTAAAAATACATGTGAAAAGACCTTATGTCGTAATTTTCCCGTATTAAATAAGTACTAATAAAATAATGCAAACTTGTTTTTTTTTTAACTAAATATCTCTTACAAGGAAAATTTTAGTCATTTCCATTTTTTAATGTTATAATTACTTAATGTTTATATAAAAATGGCACCTTTATATTAAAAAATATATTGTTTCACTGAAAACGGGATGACTATTGAAGGACTGAAGAGAAAAAAAAATCTAGAAAATGAAATAAATATGTTTTTGATGTAAAGGAAAAAAAAAAAGCAATATGCAATGATAAAAAAATAAAATTTTTTTTCCCCAAAAAAATACCCGTTTGAAAGAAACATTTATTAATTAATGGGGTATAGATTTGGGAAAAGACGTTCTCTTTTTCAATTGTTCTTTTTCCCCTCGTTATTATTTTTTACTTGCTGCCGAAATGTATTTAAATACCGCACATTTTTAAACCTAATTTGTTTTAAACTTTGTTTTCTGGGAAAGAAAATATAAAATAATGGGTTATAAAAACTAAAAAGTATAAGAGAGTAATCTTAACATTTTTTGGTACCTCTTGAAATTATTTAAATAATTAAAAAATACCTCATTGTGTAGGATTTGGGGACTAAATTGGGAAACTATTTATTGAATTATAATTTCAGTTGTATTGCAAAGAGGGTGTGAAAAATTTAGAGCTCACATCAATAGCCCCTGGGAATGTTATGATTATCAAAAGAAATGAGAAAAATTAAATATTTATAATATTCAAGATACATTAAATCATTTTTTTTTAAAAAAACTGTTCTTTTTTTGATCAGGGGAAATTTTTTTCATTAAAAATTTTTTTTAATGTGATTGATTGATAGTATAAAAAAAACCCCGAATTTTTTTCCCCAAAATCTTATAATAATGGTTTGTATTGATAACTCAAATCAAAACCAACAGCCCATGAGGGAAGGCCTACTTGCCGTCTCAGTTTTTCCCGACTTTGGGGATGAGGTGCTATAGATGTTGTTCAGGTGGTTAGTTTGACGCTAAAACCCCCCGAGTTAAGTTCCCAAAAACTTGGTACTAATTTATCAACCCAATAAAGGGATGAAAACCGAGTCTTTTGCCCCCGGGTTTGAACCCCCGGGCCTTATGCATGATGCGTTACCGCTCAGCCATTACCACTCAGCTCTATTGATAATTTCTGTGTAATATGCTCAGCATTAATTTATAAAACAGAAATGTAATTATTGGTCTAAGCCTTAGCATTTATTCAATAGAAGCGATTTTCAAAATTTTATTCTTTTAATTATCGTTTTCTTGCTACAATACCCAGCTATTAAAGATGATATTACCATAAGAACTAAGCGACTGGCTCAAAATCCTTTCCCCAAAAATGAATTTTTATTTGGATAGGTGATGGATCTCGTAATTCTGAACTGCAGTTTAAACAAGGATGTAGAGCTCGTATGTATTATAACGAGTATATTCACATATTTAATATGAAGGACTTTTGATGAAATATAACTCAAAACCGTGGAGCGATTGGGAAACCCCTTGTTTGTGACTTCTCACTAGACTTCCATTACCCAAACATCAGTTTTAATCAAACATAAAAAATTTAAAAAAAAAAAGCATTCTATCTAATTTTTTTGTGAAAAAAAAAATATAAAATAAAATTTTTTAAAAAAATCCTGCAATTAAATTTTAACATAATTTGGATTGTAAATCAGGCCATTTATTCAAACGAAATTCCTTTTTTGTTTCCTAATTATCTAATGCCTTAAAAAAGAGTCATTTGCATTTTTTAACTTTTTTTCATATTTAGGCTGCATTTCATGATAGGTTTCTTTAAAATAATCGAGATATAAAAATCTAATCCACTAATATTGTTTTTTACTTATTCACATTTTAAGTTCTGAAACTAACCCAATGCTATTAATCATGTTTTTATTGGCAATGACCAAGGAACAAATCGTAATCCGGCGTTGACTAAAGCATCCATTTTTGTTTGAAAGGAGAAAAGTAATTTCTTAAACATTTTCTCTTCGTAAAATTTCTCTGTTGATATAATATATCGTCTTTTTAACAATAATAAAATACTTTTTAAATTATATTCCAAGTTTCTGATTTGTATATAATGTTTACTATCTTCTTTTAGAAAACTGTGGATTGAGGAACACATTAATTTTAATATATCTTCTATTGTATAAACGCAAATATACTATAAATTTTACATCGATATTCGAAATATGTTAATTTTAATTTTAGAAATTGGTTTATTTATTGAAATACAGTAAAATTTCTCACAGACACATTTAGTCCCAGCTATAAGATCAACTTATTTCTCATCTAAGTCATCTGAAAGGAAAAATACACTGCACTCGCAAAGTGAATCGTTCTTTGGGTAAGGCCATCTTGAATCAGGAGAGCCTTGCTTTGGGTGGGAAAGAAAAAAGAAACCGACACATTCCATCGTTTTCAGAAGTTTTCTCACTTTCCTTCGATAGCAACAGCAACATAGGAAACGACACAAATAATGAATGCATGAAATGTAACGATCTACAACAGATTGTTATCTGCTGGATTGAAACATAAAAAAAGGGGAGAGGTCATTCTATAACGAGCACAAGTGGCAAGTTTGGAGTGTTTGAACAATATGATGGACCTAGGCAGGAATCACTTCCAGAAAAGGTCGTAAAACGTTTGCTGGTAGTGACCATAAATCAAGGGAGACGATTTTCCTTTTGAATTGGAAGAAAATATAAACAGAGTCAGTTAAATGTTTCATTCCTGTCCATCGGCTTTCCTTCTTACTTTGCATCGACAACAATCAAATCTTTATCTTAGATAATGTAAGGTTTAGAATTTTGTATAAGGAGATATGATATCTTCATGAGAAATCCAAAAAAAAAAAGAGAAATATGGAAAAGCCAAAGCAGGAGTGGAAACGAAGCACCAATTAAACGAAATACGTCAAAAATAGAAAGTTGTAAAGCATATTGCAGCCAGTGATACAAATGGCACTTTTAAAATACTTAAATTAAAAAAGAAATTTATCTGATTTCCTTTGCGTGTAAATTTAATATTTTTTCTAATAAAAGGAGTTTAATAATTATAATTCTTTCTGAATTTATATGGGGTTGAAAAAAGTAAACAATTCTTTTAAAACCATTTTATATTTCAGTCTACGCTTAAGAATTTAATGTGATGAATTCAATCTCTTGTATTTGAAGTCAATGGAGAATCCCAGTATGTTGGATTTATATGCACAAAAAATTGTTATAAATATATTGTAAGTCTATTTTACAGTAAGGATAGATTTGTATTTGATCTCTATAGAAAAGCAAACTATTGAATGAATTTTATTGCAATTTCATTAAAATATTCTTTACTATTTAGATTAAAATAAAAATCTTCTCCGAAATCATAAAATTACGATATCCATCTTAATTAACGTATTAAAATATTTTTTTTTTCATTGGTAAGTATTGAAACAATGAAATTCAGTAACATTTGTTTCCCATTTTCTTGTTAATTAGTGTCCCCCAAAAAAAGTGATAGTAAAAATTTTCTTCCTTTTTTCCAGCAATTTCTGATAGCGAATTTTCCTCATTGCGAAGCAGGAATTATTCATACATAAAAAATTTAAGAATTATTTTTGAAATGAAATTTTGAAAAATGGAATGCAAAGGATTATAATATTTGAATTTGACTCTTTTCTCCCTATAGTGAATGTGATGAGGCAGTTAGATGAATGATATACCATCTTCGTTATCTCATCTTCCCTCTAAAACAATTTACAGAGCTAACAATTTGAATAATTAAATATTGATTAAAAATAAACTATTTTTTAAATATATTTAAATAATTAAAAAGTTCAATTGTATTAATTTTAATAATAACATTTTAGAAATTATACAGCACACTAATTATACTTTTTGTGGTAGTTCTTGAGGGGGAAAGAAAAAAAAGAAAGACAGAGAAAGAGAGCCATAGAAATTTTTAGAAATATTTCCAAAATTTCAATTAGAAAGATAGCTGCATTTTTAAGAATAATATTAAAACTACGTTAGTATTTGAATAAATAATTTTTTTTAAAAATGCAATGAAAAGGATTATAATATTTTAATTTGATTCTTTTCTCCCTATAGTGAATGTGGTGTGGTGTGGCAGTTAGAAGAATGATATACCATCTTCGTTATCGTCATCCTTTTAAAACAATTTACAGAGATAATATTTACAATCATTAAATATTGACTGACATAATTTTAATTTGAAACAAGTTTGAAAAATGTAAATAAAATTATTCAAGAAAGTAGTTAATTTTAGGATTTCAATAATACATTAGATGATCAAGTGTATCCTCTAAAAATTTAACATTCTTTGATATTAAAGGGGGGATTATTTAGGAAAAATTGAGTGTCAGTGATAAAAAATATTCCTTTTTTTTATAAAACATGTCTTCAAAATTATCAAAACCTGCTTATAAAAATCGATAACCCGTGTATAATTCAATTCAAGTCAATTATTGAAGGAAAAAACCAACTAAGAAGGTAAAAAATTATATTAACCTTTCACAAAAAAGCCCCCAAATTAAAAAATGAAGAAAAGTTTACAAACTTTTTCACTGAAATAAAATTTACAGTATATATATATATATATTGGTATTTTATATGCATATTTGTACAAATCAAATATTGATTTTTACCTTAAAAATTATTATATAAATTTATCAAAAATAGTTTTAATGTAAAAATATTATATAAAAAATGTATACAATGTACAGTAAGTAATAAGTAAAGAAGATAATGGAAAAAAACTTGTAAAAATTAAACTTTTTCATATTCAATACTATTTTTTCTTAAGTTTCTATAATTTTTAATTTCCTATTTAAGTAACAAGAATTCCTAAATTAAAAAAAATACACTGGTGTGCAAAACTTAAGCAACAGGTGGGTTTATTGCCATAACTTTACGAAAAATCATCTGAGAGACTTGAAATTCTGAAATGAGGGACAGTATTATGTACGTAAAGGATGACGAAAGCATTGGCGCTGAAAAAGGAATACAACGCATACGGTATGGAATCAAACAACAACAAGCTTTATTGAACGCATAGTATCGTGACTCATGATTGTCTATCCAACAGGAAGAACAACAAGCAAATATTCCTTAATATGGTATATGTCCTCCCCTTACTACAATGGTTGCTTCGCACCGTCTCCGCATACTCAGAACCAGCTGGTGCAACATTTCTTGAGGTAGGAGTGCCCATTCCTCAATCAACATCTGTTTGAGTTGTTGGTTGTTCTCCGGATGATGTAAGCGTGTGACAGTACGTCTCCCCAAAGCATCCCACACATGTTCGATGGGATTTAAATCTGGGGAGCACGCTGGCCAATCCATTCGAGTGATATCTTCACTTTCCAGCAGCTCCTCAACAGCAAGAGTGCGATGTGGCCGTGCATTGTCATCCATAAAAATGAAGTCTGGGCCAATGGCACTTCGGAAAGACGCACATGGGGAAGAAGTACCTCCTCACAATAGCGATCCCTGGTTACAGACCCTCTGTCGAAAATGTGAAGCTCAGTTCACCCGTTCAGCATAATGCCTCCCCAGACAAGAACTTCAGGACCACCATAACGGTGTCTTTCCTTGATGTTACTGGGATAAAACCGGGTCCCGATCTCTCTCCAAATCAAAACGCGTTGAGAATCGCTTCTGGTACTGAACCGACTCTCATCCGTAAAGAGGACACGACTCCATTGATCAGTTGTTCAGTTTTTGTGCTCTCTAAACGGTGGCCAACTTTCAACAGGAGGCAGCGTTCAGGACGGCGGGCGAACAGGCCCCCTTTGTGAAGGAGTCTGGCCACAGTAAACCGCGACACTTGTCGACCCGTTGCTGTACAGAGTTTCTGAGCAATGACGCTTGCTGACTGCTGTCGACCTCTTTTCACCTGCAGGATGATATATCGGTCATCCCCTGCAGTTGTCGTCCTCGGGCGGTTACCACCAACCTTTCTAACAGCTGTACCTGTGGTTTGGAACGCTTTCCAAGCGCGCGAAACGACACTTTTGTTGATTCCGAACTCTGCAGCTACACTGGTGACTGTACGCCCCTCCTCCAGCTTTCCGATCATTCTTCCACGTGTGAAGACGTCTAGGTGATTTCTTCTAGCTATATTTCACGAACTGACTCACTGGCACTTGCAGCGCATATGTTGAACTGCGTCTCCGTCCTTCATTTTATTCTATTGTTGAGCAGTGCGCGCCGACATCACGCGTTTTGCGTACGCTCACATCGCTTCTGACGTTTTGTTCTTGATATTTGCATACGCATGACGTTTCTACTGACTTATGTGTTCACTGTACTGATCTCCAGACCTCTTTTTCTGCAATTTCAAGGCTATCTGCTAAATTTTTACATTGTTGCTTAAGTTTTGCACACCAGTGTATATACATCAACTGTTCCAAAAAAAAATTGGAAATTTTACTTATAAAAAGAATAAATGTAAAGGAACTATTTTATGAGCGTTTGTATATACAAATTTATTCTATTTTATATATAATCTCTTAATTTACAATAAGAATATTATTCTAAGACTGTTTGAAAATTCGTTAGCATTAAAAAAAGCCCAAAAGAGACATTAAAAATTCCTTTTTTTATGTATTCTCTTTAAAAAAATGTAATTATATTTCGGACTATATTATGTTGTGGAAGAACCACACTCCACCACCTATTTCTAACTTTAAATTACGTGTTGCTCTAATTCTGTGACGTAACCAGAAGTAAGAAGATCTAATAGACGACAGCCACATTTGAATGATACTCGCTCTGTTTAGCGTTTTGGCGCATTTTGAAGTGTCGAAAAACCCCAGTTATTGAAGACTTCCCGATGAAACATATTCTGGATTATGGTATGAAGTGTCTGCGGCGGCAAATTCGCTGTAAAATCAACTAGTTTATGAAGAAAATAAACCAAGATTACCCAGGGATTCCACAAGTTAAAATAAAGATTCGAAGGGAAAAAAAATTAAAAATGTGTATGCAAAATATTCACGTTTTCTATGGAGTCATAGGTTTTTTAACGAGTATTCATTAGTATTTAAAGCCGTTTTTCCCCAACGCTGGTCCCATGGGGAAGAGAGGGGCGATAAAGAAGAATTTCGACATCGCGGTTCCTTCTCTTTCAACTAATTTCCTACAACGTTTACTGCTTTGTATGCGTGAATTAGGGTACTATTAAAGAGACAGATTTTTGGCAGAGATTAGTCTCAACAAAGAGATGAAAAGCACGGTCAAGTTTTATGAATGAAAAGAAAGGGGCAGAATGACCTGGAGAAAAAGAGCCTTTTTCCAAGAAAACTGACATGAGGGAATCTTGTGTCAATTTGACTTCTGAACTAATTCTTTTAGCTTACGGGCTTATGCCGCCAAGACAAAATCGGGCAACAAATAGGGTAACAATATTTTCATTTCAAATTATCTTTTAGATTTTTAAAAGTTTAATGCCCAAGAATTTTAATCATTGCGTAAGATGAAGTGAAAAAAAAATTATTTTGTTGCTTTTGTGCATTTCCTATTTTATTATTATTTTTCTTTTTTTTTTTCGTTTTACATATACATAAATATAGATGTCATCAGTTTCGTAGAATATTTTCATGTTGATTAACATTTTTCAGTATGTGTGTTTTCTGCTCAATGTACCGTAATCGTCTTAAAACACTTTCGATTGACATTGTTATTGAAACGAAAAAATATTATTTGCCCCTCTCGTATAAAAAATAACTTTTTAGAGTCCATAAGGACGATAGTAGTCATTTAAAATGTAAAACATTAATGAACGTTTCAGTACATTCATTAATTATTTACCATACCTAAAGGATCCTAATAGCAATATCTCGAAATTGAAATACAACGTAGTTATATTTATTATGATGATTTTGTTTTGCAATCATAATATATTGTGATAATTTTGTTTAGTAATAAATGAACTAGTCTATAATTGCTAAATATTTAATTTATATTGCTTCAAACTGTTAAAAGAATTTTCAAAGAAAAAATAAGTTAATTTTACTTACATAGACGTTTTTTTCTTTTTATTGAATGTAACATGTGAAATAAACATATAATTTTTCTAATCTATTCTAAGATTGTTAAGATAGCCATTATTTTGTAAAATTAAATTTTAAAAACTTAAAGAATATTTTTTTTTTTTTGCATGTTCTTGCCATTTTAAGAGGAATTTGCACGATAACTTTTTAATTAAGATCTTTTACACCATTGATTCCGAAAGTGATCTACATAGACCCCCAGGGGTCTATGACGACCTGTAAGAGATCCATGTCAGCAAAAAAATAATTTGGGCGTCAATGAGGTGTAAGTGGGGGTCTATGTGATATTGTCTCTCATTAAACTAGATAGTGACTTTAATTTTAAAAGAAAATTTAATCAAGTGGAAACCAAATTTTACTTATTTAGCAGATTTATTTCTGCACAAATTTCAATGGAGGTTAATTCTTGGTCTCGTACAAGGTGATACTCTTTTTAAAAACGGGAACCATTTTAGCGTTTATTTCCAGAGTTAAACTACAGAAGTATAATACTGGAGGTCCAGAATTTTCTCAAATTAACCCAGACGATCTGTCAGCAAGTTTTAACCTACGTTCAGTATTTGCCTTTTATTGAGATTTCGAAACCAGGTTTGAGAATCTTTTGACTATGGTAATAATACAGTAGGGAATGAATTTATATGGTCATATTGAAAAAAAAAATGTCACCTGACAACAGGAACTGATCGTGATATGCACCAAAGAAGATTTTAAAGTTTAGAAATGGATGCCAGCAATTTCGGCTTTAAAAAGGCAAACCTGTTATTTGTCCCGAATTATGGAATATCGTGAGGAAGTTTTTAATTATTTTTCCTAGTAAGAAGGTGTGACGTCTTCAATTGATGTGAACCCCACCCTGTCAATTCATCTGAAATCACCCTATCCATTCATCCCCAAACAGATGTTGGATGACAGGTGCAGGTGGCCATGGGGTCATTGTTTGTTGACTGGCCTCGGACAAGCGCAGACATCTGGTCTGGAATCTACAATGGCTAAGGAATGCCGGTGTCAATAGGCATTCCTTTATGAAAGTTTTGAATAGAAGTCGATGACAGGTATGGGGCCGTGAAGCCCAGGTGTGATGAATGGATGAGAGTTATGGCGCCCTTGGATTCCAGAGTGTGACGGACAGAATGTGTTTGTGTTTAACCGCGTAAATGAGAGACGAAGGTGGCCCAGGGACGAGGGCAGACCTTCTTTGACCTGCCACGAAGACGAGGGCAGACCCTTCTTTGACCTGCCAATGAGGGGAGAACGAGGGGCGTGGTGGACCCTGCCCCCAGGCTTAAAGGGGTGAACTTTGAGAGAAAAGGGGAAACGGACGAGAAGAGGAAACCTGAAGGACTTGGACGCGGAGAGAGAAACTGGAGAAGATAGAGCCATGGAGGCAAACTGGAGCCCGGAAAAGCTAGGGACTTGCACTACCATGATAAAGACTGTCCGTCTCGGCCTTGGGCCTATTTAAATGAATATTTTTAATCTATTAAATACTAATTAAAATTTTTAAATGAGGCCAAAAATTTTCTGTGTACGAACGACTTGATGACGTTAAGCAGCTATATATATATATATATTTTAAATTTGGTGGTAGCGGTGATCCGGCATTTATGAATAGATGCCAGAATCCTTAGCTCTTTATGGAAAATATGAAAACGGCCAGCCGTGCGAATGTGATGTGATGAATTTTGTATCACCCGCCTGATTTGGGAGCGCTGACTTCGAGAGGTTTCTGTTCCTGCTAGTGATGAAGTGTGCTCGCCTGATTTTTGGAATTACCCATGAGATGTTTTCCTGGAGTCCCCAGCTGAAGAGCCGGATAGAAGTGTCTCCTGTTCCTGCCTGATGAATCAACGAGGATTTAAGAGGACCTGTTTGCCCGTGTGTTTTGAGGGACGTTTTTCAAGAGTTCCCAGCAGAAGTCACGAGTTCCTTGCCGCCAGATGAGTGTGGTTTTTAAGAAGTGATTTGTGTGTAAAGAGAGTTCCTGAGTGTTCCATGTTCATTGCCCACAAATTTTTAAGGTGAGTCTTTTTCTCTTTGAGATTATTTTCGACAGCAACTGAGTATTGTTTTTTGCATGTAAAATGTTGAGATAAGGAATATAAAAAGACTAGGTAAATTTAGTAAACAATAAGAGACTAGGAAAGATTTTGAGTTTTGTATGGAAGTGTATAAATGTGCGATATTGGGCATTTTGGTTTGACTTAGAAAATTAAGTATACAGTAGTTATAATTTGTTGTGTTGGTACAATATTGCAGGATATTGTTGAAGCTATAGATTTCCAGGAAATTAAGTACAGTAGTTATAATTTGTTGTGTTGGTACAACATTGTGTAGGATATTGCTGAGGTTATAGGATTTGTGAAAGTTAGTATATGGTAATTATAATTTTGTAGCGTTTGGCGTACAGTGTGGAGTAAGTTATTGTGGGTTATTTGATTCAAGCTATTATCATGAAATATAGTTACAAGTCTAGTCTAGTGTATTGTTAGTTTACCTTGAGTCTGTGTATAATTTTTGTAACGATTGTTTAGATTTGGTTTTGTGTGTATTAGTGCATCAAGTGGCGTTTCTGTTAAGAGAAGGAAAGACGTAATGTTAGAAGTTGCGAAAGAATTCATGGGTAGAAGTTGATATTACTTTTAACTAGGATGGAAATTACATAAGAGAATTTGTCAAAGTAAATACTATATACTGATGAAGTAGTTAAATATTTGTTAGAGGGTATTTTGATGAAAAGGAAATTACGGAACGCGAAGGCGAACGTAAGACGGGAAATTAGCGGAACGTGAACAACGCAGCGACGGGGAATTACGAAACGCAACAACGTGAAAGACGGAAATTATGAACGTGAACAACGTGAAAGACGGGAAATTAAGGAATTTGAGAAGCGTAGACTAGCTAGGGAATTTGAGTTAGAAAGACTAAGAGCTCAACACAGAAATAAGTTAAACGAAAATGAATTGAAGTCAGGGAATAGGTTTAACAATCTCGCAAATGTTTATTGTGTGTCAGGAAAACGTACCGCAGAAGTTAGTGAACCGGTTAATAAGTGTAGGCCGTTATTTAACCCGGTAGTCAATAAAAGCGTGGAGAACGCCATGTCTGGTGATTTTGAATGAGAATTGTTCCCCCCTGCGGGGAGAAGTGACGAACGCCTTCCCCTTCTGAAGTAAGAGGGATAGGAACAGAAAAGAACAGTAAATTTATAGTTTGTTGAGGAAAGAAATCAATGTGGATAGAATTGGTCATTGTGTAAGGGAATCCGGGGCCTTTTCCAGGTGCAAAAGTAAGACGCAATCGCTTTGTGTGCAAAGCGGGTAATAAATTTAATGAAATAGGAGCTGATTCTTGAATTGATAGAAGCTAGGGAATAGTGAACCCTGAATTTTTGAGTTGTGAAAATGAATGCGAAAAAAAAAAAAGAAGATACCAGTAAGACGTTAATGGGTGGTGAGGCAGTTAACAGTGAATAGTGAAGGTTTTCGAATCATATAATGGCTAAGATAGCAGGGGCAGTTAAAATGAAGGAAAAGAAAACACGTGTAAAGCTGACATGTGTGGGGAGGATTGAGAGGTGAGTTAACAATGTGCTCTGTTCCTCTCAAAACCCAAAGAGATTGATAGGAACAGTTTAGGAGACGGATAATAGGTCTAGTTTTATTCTCAGAATTTAATTGAGATAGATTTACCCGGAAAAGTAGAGACGCAGCACATTACCGTCTTAATTTTAGTAAAATTGCACCGTAGGAAATGGATTGCAAATTTGGTTAGAAAGAACAGCCTCGAAGGAATAGGAAAGATTCCGGAAATTTCTATTCGGTAAAGCTATTTATGGATTTTAACTTTCAGGGTGTTTTTAAGGAAAGTCAACTGTATTTTAAATTACCGCCTGATCGAAGTAACTATTTAAGAATGATTAACACTCAAAAAAGAAAGAAAGGTTTCTTTCATATCCTGGATGATTTCTTGCTGCAGAAGGATAGTAGTTTAAATACGGAAAGCCAGTTCAAAAATTAAACTTGTTGTACATCCCAGATGTTAATTAATTTGCTACGAGAAGATACAGAGTATCTTTCGGATTTAGATGTAAACGGATGGGGCAGTCGAACCGTACTCGCCCTCGTTGTTTGTTAGAAGAGTGAGCCGGTGTCCTTATCCACGTATTAAAATGTAATAAGTTTAGAATTTGAACCAGGTGACGCGGAGCCGAAATTTATCTTTATTAAAAAATGAAGGTTTGGTAGAAAAGAATAGCGAGGTATCGTGGGTCACTGTACTGGATTTGTGGAAGTGGTATTTTCGTCGTTCTCTCAGGAGGAGTTATCCGAAGTATGCCGCATGCGTTATGCCATTTGGCATGTGCATTATTAAGAAACTGAGGTTTAAGTTTGTATGCGCTTATTCTTATGGATGTAATTTAAATGTCACAGGTTATGAGGATGGCTAGAGCAGAACAGATGTATCACGAATGGTCGATATAGACATTCTGATGCAGATTTGGAAAAATCGTGTAAAGCAGCTTGTATTAAAGTGGTTGAGTTGGATTGGGTCGGAAGTCAGATCGACCAAAGGAAAATTAGAGCCGTCGGAAAATTTGTTCCATGCACATAATAGACTTAGTAAATTCATTGCATGAGCTAATGAAGTATGTTAATTATATTCCTTAAAGTGTCAAATTTTTTACCAATAACTAACGTAATGGAAGACAATACCATGAATTGTGAATAACTTGTCATAATGGTTGTGAGAATGCCAACCGAAAGCCAAAATTTAACTTAATTTAGAAGGTCTTGATTTAAACTTCTTAAATTTTAAAAAAAAAAAAATTGTTTTACTGTTTGCAAAGCTTGGAATTTATAGGTGTTTATTTTGTTTATTTAATATCGTTGGAATTAGGTAGATGGGAATAAGCAATTCTTTGGATTTGTGCTAGGTGTGAATTAATATCTGTAGGAGTATGAGTGTTTGTGTGTGTGTAAGGTGGAAGGATATTATGTGTTATTGAAAATCTTTTGTGTCTCTTAGTAAGGTGAATACTCACAGATGTTTAACACAATTGATTGAGCGATTTAATGTATTGGAATTAGTGAAATATTATGATTTGATTTAACTTCTTTGAAACCCCGAAAATGTAAGGTGTGATGTAACTTACAGAAAAGGAAAAAGAATCCCAAGATTTGGGATTTAAGTCTTAGTTGTAAAGTGAATGTTTTATAGAATTTTGGATTTATTTATTTATTTTACTTTTGATTGTATTTATTACTTGGATTGCTGTCCTCGTCAGTCTCATTGATAAGACAACCTTTCGGTGTGAAATATTAAGAACTGAACTAGCCTGAGGCCAGAGCAGTCCAGTGAAATGGACCTTTTCAGGGGAAGGAGTAAGCGTGACGTCTTCAATTGATGTGAACCTCACCCTGTCTATTCATCTGAAATCACCCTATCCATTCATCCCCAAACATATGTTGGATGACCAGGCAGGCCATGGGGTCATTGTTTGTTGACTGGCCCCGGGCAAGCGCAGACATCTGGTCTGGAATTACAATGGCTAGGAATGCCGGTGTCAATAGGCATTCCTTTATGAAAGTTTTGAATAGAAGTCGATGCATTGAGAGTGGGGCTGTGAAGCCCAGGTGTGAGATGAATGGATGAGAGTTATGGCGCCCTTGGATTCCAGACGGATGAGGAATGTGTTTGTGTTTACCGCGTAAATGAGAGACGAAGGTGGCCCGGGGACGAGGGCAGACCTTTTCTTTGACCTGCCAATGAGGAAGACGAGGGCAGACCCTTCTCTTTTTTGACCTACCAATGAGGAGAACGAGGGGCGTGTGGTGGACCCGCCCCTGGTGTTTAAAGGGGGTGAACTTTGATTGAAAAGGGGGAAACGGACGAGAAGAGGAAACCTGAAGCGACTTGGACGGAGAGAGAAACTTGGAGAGATAGAGCCATGGAGTAAACTGGAGCCCGGAAAAGCTAGGGATTGACCTCGAGTGATAAAGACTGTCCGCCCGGCCTTGGCCTATTTAATGAATATTTTTGAATCTATTAAATACTAATTAAAATTTTTAAAATGAGGCTGTAAAAAATTTTTCTTGTGTACGAATGACTGACGACGTTACAAAGGAGTTTCAGCGCAGTTGCCAATCTCCAAAACAGAAAAAGAAACTGGACACTACTAACAGAAGAGATTTAAGGTTAAACCTGACAAGATTGATACTAAATGTTGAAAATTTGTTATTGTAGCAATAGATTCATCCCTCCCATTAAAATCAATTGTGTGTTGTTTGGTTATTTTATTTAACAGTTATTTTTTTATATTAATTAACTTTTAATTTAATTAATTAACATATGCTTTTTAAACTTTTAACTCTATAATTCATTAGTTGGCATTAGTTTAGACATTTAAGTTGATAAATTTTCAAAAATTCAATATTAATTAAGCAGGAGTCTACCCTATACCGAAACACATGGCAAGAGGTCTATGAGACAAAAAAGTTTCTGTTTTACACGGAATATTTGAAGGAATATTTAATGCAGTCTAATAATTAATTATGTGTATAATTAATTATATATATTATGTGTACAATTAATTATAAAAATACATAAAAAATGTATAATATCTTTAAAATATTGTAAAACATTGTGTATGCTACTAATAAAGTTCATCAAAATGCATATTTTGAAAAATTTAAAAATTGTGTTAATAAATTATCTGCAGTTAAATATCAGGAAATTTTAAGAAAATATTTAAAAGACTTTAAGATTTTAAACCAAAAAAATACAAATATTTTAAAAAATACAAATATTTAACTCAATGAAAAAACATCCTTTAGATAAATAAATTGCAAAATTTCAAGTGTGAATTTTAAATTTCAAATGACGATTATTAGAATTCCTATTTTAATATCTTACCAAAAACGTTTCAGAACATAACCACTCATCTAAGACATAAACGAGAGGCTTTTCATCAGTGTTCCGTAGAACACTGGTGCACTAAAAATTAAAAAGTTGGTCTTTTCAGTTTGCAACAGTTTTTATTTACTGTTTCATTTTACTATTATATTTCTCAGAAATCCTTTGAAATGTATTTTTCGTGATTGTGAAAAGATTTAAAAGCGTTAATATGTATATTAAAGAAAAAAATTAAAGTAATAATAGGTTCCAATCTATATATAGCAATATTTAAACTCTTTAAAAAAGGCAACAATAAGAATGTCAAAATTATGACAGAAATTTCTTATAAAAAGCAACAGAAAAAGAATTTAATTAAAGTTTTATTGTTACAGAACAATAATTAATATGAAAGAACAAAGGTACTATTTTTTTTGGTTGTTTTTGTTTTTTCATTCTTAGTATAAATCTATTTAATTTAAGTGGAAGCAAAATGTGCATTACAGAAATAAAAATATGATGAACACAATTTATAAAGTAGATAAGCTAGTGATTTTTTTTTCAAGCAAAATCGTTGGGAAAGCCGAATAGATGCATCAAAACCACTAAGGTTTCAAGTAGGAGGGATATATGGTGCTTTACTTGCTGTTTGTAATAATTCGGGGATTGACAACTCTAGAAGAGTTGAGGCTTCTGGACTATTAAGTTGTGTTAAACAATTTAAATTCTTATGCTGCATTGTAATTTGGTACAAAATCTTAAATTGTATCAATCCGATAAGTAAGCTCTTGCAGACAGAAGACTATTGTAACGTCGTCAGTAGTTAGAAAACAAGAAAATTTGTCACAGCCTCATTTTAAAAAAACAGTATTTAATAGCTTCATATGTTATTAAAAAGTCCAATAACCGCGCCAAGCGGGACAGTCTTTTTACTGAGGTCAATCCTACCGAAAGGCACCGACAATCCCTTGCTTTTCCGGCCCTCCAGTTTACCCATGGTTCTCTGTTTCCATCCGGGCTCCGTCCGTCTCACCCAGGGCTCTATCCCCGTTTCCATCCGGGGCTCTCAAATTTTTTTTTTCCCTCCGTCCGTCCGTTTTTTCCGTCCAAGTCCCCTTTTTTCCCTCCCAAAATTCCCCCTTTAAAACCCAGGCGGTTCCCCCACGCCCCCGTTTTCCCTCATTGGCGGGCCCGGTCTGCCCTCGTCCCCGGGCAACATTGGCCCCCATTGGGGGAAACATTCCTCGTCTGTCTGGAATCCAAGGGCGCCAAAATTTTCCATCCAACTTCTGAAACTTCCATTCATTCACCACCTGGGCCACATAGCCCTATTCTTAGGCACCGGCATTCTTAGCCATTGTAAATTGAGGAGCGATGTCGGCTTGTCCGAGGCCAGACAACAAACAATGACCCCATGGCCCCCTGCTCTTGTCACCCCAAAGTCTGTTTGGGGCCATAAAACTTTTGATGAATAGGGGGGGTGAGGCCACCCCCAATCGAAGACGTCACACTATGATTTACCATCTGCTATGGAGCTTTTGAAAAATTGTAAAGATTTTTTCAAGGATCTTAGATCGGACACACACACAGCCTTTAATGAAATGCTTTGTGATGCTCGAGACGAAATTGACTTACCCACTAATTTCGAACTCACCCAGCCACGTCATAGAGTTCGAAGAAGGAATGTTAATTTCAACTATGTGGCACAAGATGATAGGATAGAAGATCCTGCTTTGAAATATAAGGCAGAGTTTATTTTTTCTCGTTAGATAAAGCTATCAATGCACTTGAATCCAGGTTTGATTTGATAAGTACCCACAGCAACTATTTCCAACTTTTATACAATATTTGTGATTTAAAAAAATATTCAAAAAGATGAACAAGTATTGTAAAAATTAGAAGCAGTGTTAACTGATGGGAATTTACAAAATAAACGCGCTGGGCCCCGGGCAGATAGTAGGGTTTTTAAAAAAAAAAAAAAAAAAAAAGTCCAATCGAGATCTTAAAATTTATATCGAACCTGGATTTTGCTCCAAATCTCGGTATAGTTTTAAGGATATTGGATTTCTCTCCCCATAAATGTGGAAAAATGGGAAAGGATTTTCTCCAAA
>BMAV01019871.1:0-28006 GCA_019973955.1 Trichonephila inaurata madagascariensis
TTTAATGTTTCATTTTACCTCTACATTGTATATTTATTTAATTTTTATCTGAAGTAAAGTGGCGATTCCTTTTGTGCATTGCCCAAACTTAATAACTTTTACTTATATGCAGCCTCATTGAAAAAACTTTGTAAAATTATACTTAAAATGTACGTTGTTTAAAAAAATTCTTACTTCAGTAGCGTCCCGAAAACTTGGCCTTAAGTGAACCGAAGGATAGCCAAATTTGGGAAAATGTCGAGTTATCGAAACTGGGATTAAAAAAGAATAAATAAGTTCTAGTGTTTCCTCGGAAAATATTGTTCTGCACTTAGATGTATTGTTTGTTTGAGAATGCAACAGAAAATAAACTGCCCAAATACCCTTGAACAAAGGAAAAATACGTACTTTATGAAGGCATAAAGCACACATTTACTTATGAAAAGAAAACTGATGAATACATAGTATATTATAATTTACCTCTGATCAGACACATCTCAAAGAAATATTAATGAAAATTAAGTAGCCGACATTGCAAAAACTGGCAAGTTCTTCAAAGAAATGCTTAATACTCTATTGTCTTCTGTACTGCATTCTGCGTTTTGCTGCTTCATCACGAAGACGACGAAGAAACATTAAGTACGTTACCGACACACCTTTTTGTTCAAGTTATAGCCTTTAGTTCATCCCTATGTAATATCTTAGAACAGGGGTGGACAGACTTTTACATGACATGGTTTTTTAAATTTTTTTCAAGGTTTTGCGGTCACTCTGTGGCGAAAGGGTACTAAAAAAAAAACAACGATATTTATATTATAATAATAAATACAGAATATGTACTTATCTACATAGCTACAATCAAAAAACTTACTGTTAAAAAACGCAAAATAATACACTCATAATTATACTCACAAATTTAATAATATCAACTGATGCATTTATTATCAAACAATTCAAAATACATAAAAAAATAAACAATTTTAATTTAAAATTAGTTGTCGAACTTGTCTTGCTGCACTGTGTGTAAGCAGTCATGACTTTTGACATTGTACCTCTAGTGTAACTGGGATGTTTCGGTCACACTAGCTCCAGCTGTACGGGCTCCCACAATTTGACCTCTTTGAAAATTTGAGAGATCTAACTTTTTACGATTTTGAAAAAAATTTAAGAGTTACAGAACTTCAACAAAGCTACTGAATACTACCAAAATATATATATTTATATTTACAAAAAAAAAATCTGGTAGCTATTATTATACTTTAATGCTTACGAAGCACATTATTCATGGGTGTTTCCATTATTTTGATAACAACCTGTGTTTCTTTTAGTATGCACATCTAAGATCTTATGTGAAGGTGGTCACCCCAAAATGTCTTGGTTTTGGGCCACCGGTCATTTGATCGACTTAATGCCCACCCCGGTCTTATAAGCTTGTACCATGTCCTCAATGTTAACATCTTTTTCTAGCATTTTTTTCATTAACTGTGACGACAGCAATAATTTTTACATCGGACGTAATGCCTTGCTCAGTATTGTTCTGGAACGGGTCTGCAAGTGGGGATTTTTCGACCTGCAAGTGTGTGGCCGAGTTATTCGGACTACCGAGTTATCGAGTGCTGAGTTTTCAGGACCCTATTGTATCAAATACATACTATAAGATAAAATTTTCTTTAGTTTTAATCAGTTTTAAAGGAGAGACAATTTAATCTTACAGGGGGATTGATTGATGCAATCCAACCACTCAAATTCGTATTCTATAGTGTCGTGACTCTCAAGTTTACTTAATTCCACGATAGCGAGAGGGATTACACATCTTCGGTAAAATATTGTTTTATTTACAAACTTGAGTAGAAATTTGCACCATTATTATGGGATCTATCCTTCGCTTCCCGCAGCCTTTCGCTGGAGAAAATAACAATTCTAGATCGCAGTTCGCTGATTTTCCCGATATCTGGTCCCGCTGCCACGCAGCCTATCGCAGGTTTCTACCTCTTGTCGCTTAAGTCCCCGGTCACTTTTCGAACCTTCTCCTTATACTCCCTGTGTGGTCCTCTTTCCACCCTAATAATTTTTGACCAAAAACCCCCCCCCCCCTTTTTCCCCCCCCCCTTTGGGTTTTTCGGGACAAAAGACAGTCTTGATTGAATCCCCCCTCCCAAAATCATATGGAGGGTCAAAATCGACCTTTTCATTGAAAGAATCCCCTTAAATTTTTTCCCCAAAAAAAAAAATTTTTTCCATAAATTTTTTCCGGATTAAGGGGGGGAAAAAGGGGGGCTATCAAAAGGGTTGGGTTTTAAAAAAGGGTCGGGAAAAAAAAAATTGGGAAAAAAAAAACCCTTTTGGGTTTTAAAAGGGGGCAAAAAATTTTCAAACTGGTCGTTGTTTTAAAGGGTCAAAAAAAACTTTGTTCCTTTGAAAAAAAACTCATCTAGTGTTCTTTTTTCCCCCTGGTGTCAAAAATGAAAAGGGGGAAAACTCCCGCTGATGGACCACCTTTTTTGGTGTAAGGTATAAAAAGTAGACCAAAAACGTGGTCGAATTCAGAATTTCCCTTTTTTCATGGGACTATAAATGTAATTGGAAATCAAATATAATATTTTTATTGATAAATCAAGAATGAAATAAAATATATTAATGAGAGTTAAAATAGTCTGTCTTTGCAAAAAGGGGGATTCTTTCATAAAATCAAATATAATAGTCTGATACACATGGGAAGAAAAACTTTTTTTAAACATTGGCAAAAAAAAAAAAAATTTATAATGGGCTACTGTAATATATTGTGGCGTCATGGACCCTTTAAATTACTTCGTAACATGGTAGCGGGGTCGGAAATTCTTTAACGATATTAAATTTCCCCTAATTTAAATCTTGTTGACATCAAAACTATAACCTGGATGAAAAAAATCAAAAGGCCAAGGAAATTCTCCTTGACTCTATAATCCCCATAATTTTTTTTCTTGTTCATTCCAAAAAATGAATGAACCAAAATAAAAATATGTTTTATTTCCTGTTATTAAGTTTATTCTATTTTTTTAAAATTTTTTTCTGCACCCACCCGGGCCCCCCCTCTTTAATATTTAATTTTTCTCAGGGAAACAGAGTTAATTCTCCCTTTCTCACCCATCCATCAGTGGCTCCATCTCCAAAAATTTAGTTCCCGCATCAATAAATCAATTTCTTCACTGCCGAAACCGGAGGGCCCAAAAACCCTATTTCACCCAGGTCCTTTCCCAGCCAATCAAATTCCAGCCTCACTTCGGAAAGGGGTTTAAGTCATGTCCCCCTCAAAGGGTCATAAATTATCCCGATAAAAGGGGGCAGTTCGCCCATTTTCCCCAGACGTGAATCAAACTCTAATCTAAACTAGCGCGAGGGATCACACAGCTAATTACCAAAAAGACATTTTATTCTAGATCAAATAAATAAAACAGTAGAGTCATTATTAATTTGTCAAAATTCACAGATTTTCGCTGTAGAAACGTTCTAGTTCCAAGCCCGATTATTCAAGCCGTTGCTCCACCGACTCCGGCACTCCGTCTTTTACAAGTCCGCAAAGTTCACCCCCTTTAGTCCTTGAGGTGCGACTGCCCCCGCAAACTCTACCGAGCGTCTTCAAAGAGAAACAAGAGCTAAGTAATAATTACGATTGGAGGAGATCGAGAGTTCCGTCAACTTCGAGCCAACCCTTTAAACTCCCTGAGCGGGCTACTTTCAATCCCCCATTGCTGCGTGTAACAATCTGCACACGGCTCTCCTCACTTTAGTCGTACTGCATTGGTGCTTGGAGATAAAAAGGGCGGCACGTCTGATCAACAATTCCGACGCGGTATCTTGTTCACCTTCTGAAGAGCTATAAATCGCCTTATCACATTGACACTGAGGGTGTGTTTTTGTCACGACCGGCCAACATTACTCTTCATTCAAGTTCTTTGAGGCTCAGATGTGCGAGGGGAATTCAACACAATAGATGCTGTTCCCTGAAGCTTTATTCCTATAGAACGTTCAGACAAAAGATCGTTTGGATGTCGGCGAAAGAAAAAGTTTGGCGATGTCAAAGCCGTTTTCCGAATGGGCTCATATGTGTTATGCCCTAGACATGAGGAAAGAACATATAGTCCTTTTTGGGACATGCAGTGTCACATCTGGACAACTTGTCTCCCGTACGTCCATCTTGACAAGTATTGTTGGAAAGAGTTCTACAAATGAGCAGATACACAATAGATGTAAAACGTAAAATATAATAATTTAATATAATTTGGAAAGTATTTGATACTAATGCAATGTGAATAGCGTTAATTTTCTTTTTATTTGTTGTAATTTCCCTATTTAAACTTAAATATGAACCCATTTTATGCATATGTATTTGAGCGAATTCCATTCTTAGTGCATGCAAAAAGTTTTAAAATGATTTCTAAATAAACTCTCAAAACTGGTTTGAATACACCAAAAACTATTTGAATTTCTATGGAAGTTTTGATATATGCACAAAACAGAGCACACCTTTGAATGAATTCTTTAAAAAAAAAAAATATTTAAGATAAAAATTTCCACATAACTGTTTCAAAATCTGCAGTGAACTGGATAAAATCTCTGGGCGTGCCGTAATTTGCTCATCACTGACTGACTTCACTGACACATGAACACAGGACTTCAAAACGTCATATGTGTTCACCACCTCCCATCTCTAATATAAATAAAATTCCATCCATTTTGGCTCCTATAATCAGGAAAATATTTGCTGTAGTTGAAAAAAATATATTCTGAAGAAAAAAAAAAAAGAAGCAAGAAACATCTATTTATTTTATTTCGAAGTCTACTATTGCTGTTAATACTTTGTAATTCAAAATTTAATCAACATAAAATATGAATTATTGTAGGGATACAGATGGACATACTCTTCTCTCTTAAAATATTTAGTGAAAGTCGAAAAATATTTTTATTAGTATATGTACAATGCATTATAAAGGATTAGAAACGGTAATTTTTATAGGAATGTTTTTTATTTGTGATTTTACTTATATTACCTTCACACTTTGGCACTTCAAGAGGCTATTAGTGATGGATTTCGTAATTTTAAATTGTGGTCAAGTGAAGAAAACGACACCTGATCTGGCACCCAATTCTAAACCATTCCACGCAAAAGATTGGACTTTGAGCCCAAAGACCTGCATTTATATATTATATATCAAAGTCTTTTTGTTGGAGCGGTGTCGAAGTTAGGCGAATGAAGCATTAGCTCAGATGTCGCGCGCGCGCGTCGTCCTCACTTGACTGTGGTACAAAATTACAAGGTTCGACACCAATAAATTTCGTTATTTCGGGTTGCAGCATTAATAATCGATAAAAGCCAAATACATATATGTATCGCTTGATTTGAAATTACCATTAATTAAGAAAATTGCATTTTATGATCTTGAGCGTAAGTTGTTGAAAATTTAAGGTATCCGACTGCTTGCGACAACTTTTTTTTAAAAAAAAATGGAGATATGGAGATTTTTTGTGTGGTTTTTAGATTTATTTAGCACGTTTTAAAAAAAAAGGCTATAATTAAGAAGAAAAAAAATTATTACTACTAAAATGGGTAAAAATGGACAAAAAATTACATAAATGGGGCCCGCTCTGTACAAATAGTAAATGAACAAATTCTCAATTTTTCAATTTTGATGTATTATTTTGCTATTCCTTTTTGAAATGACCTTCAGGATAAGAGAGAGAGAGAGAGATTCTAATTTTTACAAACGCTAGAGCACTTTATCTTAGCTATTATATGAAATTGCTTAAGGTATCCGATTACGTTCGAAACCGGGATTTTGCAAAAGCGTATAAATAGATATTTTGCTGTCTTTAAGTATCCATAGATTAGAATACATATAAAATTGTTTTGGACGTTTGACAAAAATATTTAAATACAATATTTCGGCAAAATTAACTAGAATAACCTTTTTTCAAAATGTTCTCCTTTTGTGAAAAATTCTTCTATTATTAATAATATTTTTCCCGTATATAGCTCAAACCTCTGTACACAGACTCAACTAGAATTTTTCAAATATATAATTTAGAAGTAGGTTTATACATGTTTTACGACAACAGAGAGGAGAAATTTTAAGAAAAAAAAACGCCGATAATTATTTCAATAGATCGTAACTCTGAAAATAATGTGAATTTTTCAAAAATCACATAGTTGAGACTCTGTACAGAGGTCTGAGCTATATACAGGACTTAGGCATATTGACCCATAATAAACATTTTTCACAAAGGAAAGGCTGACACGAAAAAAGAGATTTATTCAAGGATTATTACCTTAAAATATTATTATTTAAAATAATTTTTATCAAAAATGTCGCTTAAAATTATTTTACTCCATGTATTCTAATCAGAGGTACTAAATATCATGAAATATCCATTTATGCGCTTTTTTAAGATCACGGTTCCAGTATAGTCGCTTACTGCCGGATACTTTAAAAAAAACAGTGATTATATATTCACATAAAGACCTGTAAATTTTGTAATAGAACAGTGATTGATAAACCTGAAGGTTAAATCACTTCTACTGTTATACAGAATATACACACGAAATTTCCGCAAATTATTTTAAAATCTTTCTGAGCAATCGCTGACCCCGTTTGAGTTTATCGAAGTAAAAAACACATTTCGAGTAAAACGCATTTTAAAGTTTAACATCTTATGTAAAGTTATGGCATCTGTTTTTATTAAAACACTTGTAGTTTTTGTTCTAGTGAATGGAAAATAAAAAACTTGGTATTTTTATACAGCTACTAAGATGGTCTATAAAATAAAATTATAAAAAATATTTGTCATTTTTTAAAAAAAATCTTGATTTTAGGGTAGTCGGATACCTTAAAGGATTAAAAGAATTGCTAAGAGGACTAAAACATGTTATTGAGATAATAGCTTTCTCTCTAACTGCTGCATCAAATTTACCCTACTCTCTTTAAAATACCTACTGTAGATCTTATTCACTTCTGAGACACGAAACATTTCTTTATTTACTCATTCATGCAAAAAGAGTTGCTTTGTAAATTCTCTTAAAAGCAAAAGTTAGCAAAAAAAGTTTTATATTCTGAACGTAGTTTGTAAATGCTTTGGAAATGGAAACTTTTAGAATAACAATAATACATGAATTATGCATACATTTTTTAAAAAAATATTTCTTTGTAAAAATGGTAAATTTATGATCTTGAAAATAGAAAAAAGTATTTCTTTTCAAGTAACAATATAACTACTAGCAATTCTTATTATGTAGTGAATCCACGTTATAAGGGCCCCCAAAAAAAGTTACTGAGAGGATCTATAAGTATTAAAGATGGGAAAAAACATCACATTTTTAAAAAAACGTAGAAATAATACTTTTATACTCGCTCTAAATTTATAAGGAGTACCGTCAAGTTTAATTATTTCTAAAAGTAATCAAGATAGAAACCTAATTCTTATCTGTGCTGCAATTCCTAATTTACTTTACATGAAATCACCATCCACATTTATATAATTATTTAGGTTTCTTGTTCTTTTTAAAAAAATGTCATTCTAGAATTCATCAGCTTACGTCAAAAATCGGTGTCCCACCCTCTCTTAAAAGCAGGAGTCATAGAAGTGGTGGTCTGCGAAAAAATTTCGCTGGTTCGCAGAAAAATCTGGGGAATATACTTACTCATCACGTAAAATTATGTTTTAAAATGCATTGAAACATAATTCAATTTATAACAATACGTGAAAGGCTAAAAAAACGTTACTTTAAAGAATAACGCCACGGTAAATAAGTTTGGCAGCCCGTGTGCAGTGGACGTACTGCATACCTACTAGGGTCGGTTCTGAATATAATTCTAAAAATAGGCAAAAAGACGCATCCCTATTTTTAGAAGTGATACAAGAATTTGTCAACAGATTTCAGGATTTGAGAAAAATTGAATTGGAAAATAATAACCTAAAGAGAATCTCATCATTATGAGAACTATCAGTATAAAACGAAAGAAAAAGAAATCTCTAGTTCAACAACGAAACACTTAACTAGAAACTGAGAAAAAAATGTTAACATTTAGAAATGTTCGACATAGAGAAAAGTGGTCAACTTTTTAGAGACTATATTTTATTTTTAAGGTATTCGACTACGTTCGGAAACGTGATTTTAAAAAAGAGCATAAATGGATAATTTTCATGATATTTAGTGTCACTTTGATTAGAATATATATATAAAACTGTTTAAGGACACTCTGACAAAAAATTATTTAAATACAATATTTTTGCAAAATTATCTTAGGATAATCTTTTTCAAATGTTCTCCTCTTTTGAAAAATGCTTCTATTATAATAATATTTTGCCAGTATATAGCTCAGACTACTCTCTACAAAGGCTCAACTAGAATTTTGAAAAATTCGTTATTTTCAGAGTTACTACCCATAAAATTACTCGCACTTACTTAAAATTACCTTTAAAATTGCTCTCCATCTGTTGTCGTAAAATATGGATAAACCCACTTCTAAGTTATATATATTTCAAAAATTCTAGTTGAGCCTCTGTAGAGAGGTCTGAGCTATATACAGGCAAAAATATTATTATAATAGAAGCATTTTTCACAAAAGGAGAATATTTTGAAAATGGGTCATTCTATATGTTGATTATTTGTCAAAATAGTTTACTTAAATAATTTTTTATTGTAATACTATTCTTAAAACAATTTTATATACATTTTCTAATCTAAGTGACACTAAATATCATAAATATTATCCATTTATACGCTTTTGCAAAATCACGGTTCAGACGTGATCGGATACCTTATAAAGTCCTAAAGTGCAAGTACCTTTACCCATATATATACATTTAAAAATAGTTACATGTGGCAGAAATGATAAATATTTAGATAGCAATTGACAGCATCTGCCTTGTTGTAGTGGTACCCTTAAAATCTTATAAACACCGAGAGTTCCATTCTCGAACCTGATATGACACTAAGTGTAGTCGATATGCCACAAAACATTTAAAAAATAATCAATTGAGTATTTACTGATTACAAGGTTGGCACAAGCTACAAGGGGAAGAAAGATTCATTATCTGACTAAATAATCAAAATACACTTATCTGTAAGTTCCAAAGATATACACGCAGACGATGAGTTTTAAATGAACGACAGAAGTCCCTTTCTTGAACAGACAAATCGAATCCAACACATTGTGAAATTTAGACAAAACATATTTCACTATCATGATTACCTTAAGGCTGTTTTCGGTTAATGTTAAAGAATAGGACCCGAATTTGGAAAAAATTTCGAAGATAGCGAAATAAATTAATATGATATTCAGGCTTCACTATCCTTTGGGGAAACCCCAGCATTTTTTGCATACATACACACCCCAAACCAGTTTTGATTTATTTTTTCTGGTATAAAATGTGTTTCGCATTTTTTTATCCTATACCATAATGTTAAACGGGTTTTGCCTTCAAGTATTAAAACAAAAAAGAAAGTATTCACGGAATATTTTGAAATTTTTAAAAATACTATATTGTTAACAGAGGTACGAGTTATAATATTGCAAATTTCCATGGAAATTGGGTCATTTTTTTTTCTGTCTGAAAATGTGCTTCGCGTTTAGTTCAAGCTCTCGTTCTTTTATCGAAACAGCCTTAACGTAGGAGTCTTCAACCTTTCACATTCGAGATCTAAATTAATACATCTACAATGATCCGTGGGCTACATCAATAAATTCACAATGATCTCACACGACTGTAAATATATATATATTGATATATTGTAGTCAGAAAATTGATATAAAAAAGGAGGGTTTGTATAACAACAGATTCTAAGGAAAGATTCTAAGAGACAGATTTGTATATATATATATATATATATATATATATCGGTTTCAAAAAGTTGAATAGAAGTTGAATTAAAATACTTTGCAAACACGTTAAAGATAAAAGTCTACCATAAATCCGGCGTACATAACGCGTGGCCGCGTAGCCGAGTAGTACATAGGTATCGGACCGTGGCTTTACCTTGTGCGAGTTCGAGGCCTAATACCACTAAAGACCCGCCGTGTAGGGCGGCAGCGATGCACGTTAAATCTGTCGAGGCTGGAAACGTCCACCCGTTGGTGTGGTAGTTGGGAGGGGGTACCAGCTCAGGTGTCGTCCACCCGACCATGGTTAAAAATTATGGCCCTTTCCCCAAAAACCCCTCTCAGCTAAACAGTGCGACGTTAATAATCAACAACCGGCGTATAACGCGCACCATTTTTGCTGCCTTTTTAATTGTAGGTATTTCGCCGTATTTTAAACGCGCCCCCCCTTTTACAAAGAAACTTGTAATGTACGTGTGCTATTTTTTAGGTTTTGAAGTCCTTTATTCGAGATACTATCCCAAGGCTTTCGAAAAAATAGAATATTTCTAAAACTATGGCCTCTTAAATTCTTAATATTTTTTTTTCTTTTAAACAAACAATATTTCAATATATGTAGAAGTCTAATTTTTTTTTTATTATGTGCTTATCGTTTTTTTTTAAAAATTTTTAAAGCTTTCATTTTGATATCCGGCGTATAACACGTACCCTTAAAATTTCGATCTCATTTTTTGTGTTAAAAGTGCGCGTTATACACCGGATTTTACTGTACCTTTTTTGCATAGTCAGACTTTTTATATTTAAAATACAGTAAGATCTTTGAAAAATTCTTCATTTTCAGAATTTTTCTTATCTCAAATGGATATCAAACACATCACAGAAATGTTTTAAATATCAAGAATAACAAAAAAATATTTTTTGCAACAAAAAGCAGACAAGGCATTTTTTTTAAAATTGCCTCAAATTCAAATGAAAGGCCACTAAAATGCCATCAGTGCCCACCCCCCCGCGGTCACGGTTGAAACCCCACTTTGGGGTAGATAATTCCGAACTAGGAAGGGAATTGCTCGCTGATTAAATCAAAAGCTCACACTTGTAGTGTAAGTCTTTGGTAACCTTTTTTACTTTACATACCAAAACTAATCTCTACTTATCTTGTTTCCACTGCAAAAAAGGGCGGAGAAGTTACTTTCACAATAAAACTCTAAAGAAAACAATGCCAGGGTAGTTTTGAGAGGGAAACCTAACTAGAAAGCCCGCTACAGTGTATCAGTTAAAAAGGAAGTGATATGAAATTTTTGGCTTATTTGTAAGCAAAGAAAAAAAGTTTCAAAAATTGCATAGTTGAGTTAGCATTCTTTTTTTCTTTCTTTTCTTTCTTTTGTATCTTAAATTTTTGTGTTCATATCCTATCCCACTAGCATTAAAAAATAAAATTTCTGTTAAAATCTGTTAAGTGGTAAGGAGAATCTCAAAATATCATTAACACTTTTTGAAATAGCTAATTCCGAATTCCAATTTTGCAAATTCCAAATATCGCAGTTTGTGTGGGTGCATGCGCGTGTATTCGTACGTAATTGCGTGTGTGCGTGTGAAAAATTTCTCCGAATTTATTATTATTATTATTATTATTAAAAAAAGAAGCATGAAAAAAATAATTGAAATAAATTATGCTCAATTATCTTTTAATGTATTATGAAAATCATTAGTTTGAGCTCTCTCTCTATTCTGTCTAAAGTTAGAAAACATTCATATGCACCTCCATTTATTAATTCAATTGCGCACTTTTTTGTGCCATTTACTTATCATTCTCTACCATAATGTAGTTGCGTGGGAGCTTTGCCGACTGTAGGGTACTCAAAACTTTTGTTTGTTTCTCAGCAGCCACTCAGCATTCGCCACGATACCTATTCATTCTTTCCCAATACACATTAATACACGTTTTATTACTCGTGCATCTGTATTCCAGATATTGTACAGAGGTGGCAGAGAATTTTGAAACAATAATACCCAGAGAATCTGACGCAATCATTAAAAAAGAAAAAGGGAGAAAATCAATAACAATGGATAACTTTAAAAAATATGTATACAAAGAGCTTATAGAATATTTTTTCGAAAGTTTTTTCCTTCGTAAAAAATACGTCTCTTAATTTCTAACTGTAATTCAACAATATTATTGTTTGACGATTGGTATTAGATTTATTTTTAGTCTTTGTGTAAATAAAAACAACTTTTTTTTTCTCTGATAAAAAAAAATTACTGTTTTAATGCGAGGAAATATAATTAAACTTGAATTCTCTTCTCTTGCAAATATTTATTTTTCATCTAAATTGTTCAGCAAAAAATGGAATTAATTCTTAGTACTGTGACACATTTTTCAAAATTAAAATTACATGTATGTGTGAGTTGCGTATTATATATTAGATACAGTGAAAATCGTTTAACACGAAACTGATGGGACTGAAATATTTTTTCGCGTTAAAGGATACGGCAAAGAAAAAAAAACGAATATATATTCAATAAAATTAAGTTTTAGAGTTAATTTTATTTACACAGATATTTGCGTATGCATGTATTGAATTAAAACCATTCAAGCTATACGTAATTTGCTCACTTTTAAAATTATTGTTGATAAAGTTGAGTTAGAGCAACATCAAAATTTTTACAGATTTCCATTTTCGGCTTCTGTTTTTGATCAACAGCCTTAAGAAGCTCCGTCTTCCTTTTGAGCGAACTAGCTGTTTTCTTTCCCCTTGATCTCTTTGCCATTGTGCTCGTAAAAAAATTCTTCCAAAATTGAAACAAATAATGCGGACCAAATTTACTGATTTTCACTCACACTGGTATGAACCCGTCAAAGAATTTCAAAGTGAACTGATGAGAAATGAAATGTTTTTGTGCCGCGTTTGTAGAAGTGGAGGATGAAAGTAGCTTAAATAAACAAAATTGGCTTGTAACAGTCTATTCCGAGGGTATTTCAAAGCCAAGTTAGCCTCCTTTCTAAGAAACATGTGAAACCACCCTCTTTCATTTCACGCCCCTCTTAAATCTCACTTGCCCGGCTGGTGTTTTCCGTTTTTTGTTCATTCCCAGTATTAATCGATTTTCATTTCATGTTAAGAGAAAAGAAATGCATCGAAATACATAGTATTTGTCTAGACCATTGTATTATTTTGTATTAACCGATATTTCGACTTAAGCGTTTTCACGTGAAACGCGCGCGTATTTTACTGTATATAAAACTGAACGTGTTCCTATTTTCGTCTTGTAAAACGATGCATATAATAATCGATTTGAAACAGAACATTAGTCCCATGAAGGCCGGTTAACAGAGTTTTTACAGTAATATATGCTCAATGTTGTTTCTGTTGCATTCTAGAAAATTTTTGTAAATCGGGAATATATATATATATTTTTCATACTAGAGCAAAATTCTACCTCTTGAACCCGCGAAGTTTCTTAAGCGCGTTTACTTTCTCTTATGAATGCTCACAAACTCATGTATGCAAAGAAAAATTGCGGGAAGTGACTTTAAGGAGTATTTACATCTATAAATACAACGATTTAGAGTAAGATGCCTTGTGGACAGTTCCAGACTAGCCAATAAGTTAATGTATACCACTCTGTTTAGATCAGTGATTCTCAAAGTAGTCTATATAGACCCCCAGGGGTCTATGATGACCTGCAAGGGGTCCATTTCAGCAACAAAATAATTTGGGGTCCTTAAGGTATAAATGGGGATCTACAATAGTGGCTCGCATTAAACCAAATCGTGACTTTAATTTTAAAAGATAATTTAATCATGTGGAATCCACAGATTTTACCTATTTAACAGATTTATTTACTAAATTTAATTAATTTAATTTGCAGTAAGGTGACAGCATAAGTTTTATTAAAGTAAGAACCATCATTTCAGCGTTATACCTACTATTTATCCCGAATAATGGAATATCGTGAGAAAATTTTTAATTGCTTTTCCTAGTGAGAAGAAATTTCAGCGTGGTTGCCAATCTCCAAAAGAAGAGAGAAAAAAAAAAGAATTGAAGACACTATTGACCGAGGAGATTTAGGGTTAAATCTGACAAGATTGATACGAAATGCTGAAAATTTGTTATTGAAGCACCAGATTTATCCCTCCCATTAAAAGTATTTGCTTGCTGCTCAGTTATTTTATATATTAAATGAATTTTTATTTAATTTATATGTTTCTTTAATTTTAATCATTTTACTTCACTACAGTTAGAAATTTAAATCTCTTAACCCCTTAACGATCACAAAGCTAAAATATACTTTTCTGTGATAAAGTACTTGATAAATGTAATGTTCTCATCCCCAATAAACATTATTTTTAGTCACTAAAAAAATATATCTGATCAAGGGTTTTTTTCCTGGGTGGTGGCTAGACGTTATAGCCACTACGCACTTAAGACATTTAACTTACTTTTCAGGACAGAAATAATGAATCACATTACAATAAATTTTTTGTGAAAAATTGACATTTATGTAATAACTATTTCAATAACAATTAAATACAAAGTATAAGTGTAATTAAATAATAATAAAATATTTGTACAACATAGTATACTTACGAAGAATATATATATAGAATACTTAGAATATACATTGAAATTGGCATATATCCACATTTTATATTTTATTTGATTTTAGTATAAAGGTTAGAAATAAAAGTAATATTTTGAGAATTTAAATTAGTTATTTATTGAGCTATTTGCTGTGGGACTTTTATAATATGCAAACGTTTTTCCGAGCAAGAAGAAGCTGAAATAAAAGGAATTTTTCGAACGCGAGAATCTTATTACCACATATTGTAAACAAAGTTTGCAGCTTTATATTTCCGACTAACATTCTCACATGATTCTAAGTGTGGAGAAAAGCGAAAATTTCTAGGTCATTTTCTGTTCTATGTGGGCAGTGGATAGAGCCTCTATCACTAAAAAAACTTTAAAAAACCTAAAAAAAACCCTTTTTTTTTAATTGAAAATTTCAATTCATTCAGATGAGAGAAAAGTTTTTAAGACATGTCGAAATTTTTCAAAGATAAAATTTTATTTACATAATCAAAATACAATTTGTAGATTTACACCGAAACACTTTTTTTAACTCCCCATCAGGGGACATGAAATGAAAAAAGGGTATCGTCCCCATCTTTTTTTGATTTTCGTGCTTTTTGGCTTCAATTCCATGTAGATGGACTAAATATCCATCACCCGCTTGGAAAAAATTTTTAATATGTGGCTAGACGTATTAGCCACTGCCCCAAAAAGGGGTTTAAAAGGTCTCAGGGTGTTAAATTTCTCTAGAGGTCTGAAAATAAACAATTTTTAACAGGTATAATTCTTTTAAATTTAAATTAAATGACTTGAATCTTATACACTTTTTTTAAAAGAATGGGGCTTCAGAAAAGTATAAAATGTTTAAAAAATAATCATAATTTTTAAAAAATTTTAAACATATGAAAAAAAACTTTTCTATAAGAAATATTTATTAAGTTTTACCCCGCATGCTATTTTCTAAAGTATAGCTTTAATTTACTAGCTATAAGTTGATTTATAAAAGTTAAAGTATTCTTATTACACTATAGCTATTTTTATATAAATAGAATAATAACTTACATATTTTAATAAATAAAAAAAAATACATTTTTTAAAAAAATATTCAAAAAATTGCAATATTTTACAAATATTTTGAATTACAAAAGATATATAATACTAAAATTAGGTAGGGTTTAAAGAGTATGATGCATTTTATAATTCTATAAAGTTTTATACATAAGAGGCTACTATTTTAGAAAATAGCATGCGCAACGTAAAAAATACTAATTATTATAGAATTTTTATATGCTTATGTGCGATTTTTTTTTTAAAATTATTATTATATTTTAAACATTTTATACTTTTCTGCGCCCCCATTCTTTTATAAATAATGTGTAAAAGATTCGAATCATTTCATTTAAATTTAAACGAATTATACCTGTTTTTGAAAATTGTTTATATTATCAGACCTCTAGAGAAATTTAACACCCCTGAGACCCCTAGTTTGTCAGCTGTCAAAAAGACATTTAAGTTGATACATTTGCAAAAATTCAATAATAGGTAAGCAGGGTCTACCCCAAATCAAAAAACATGGCAAGGGGTCTATGAGACAAAAATTTTGGGGAATCTCTGGTTCAGATCATCACGTTTCGGGGGCATCAATATCACAAACAGGAATCGATTTGAATTTCACGAGACCGTATTAGGAAAAAAAAAAAATGCTGTAGTCTGGTACCATCACATGGAATTTTAAAATCTACTTTCAACTAAATATTTTAGATAATTATGTCTCGAAACTCTAGGTACTCTAACGCAGTGGTCCCCAACCCCCGGGTCTCTGACCGATACTGGTCTGTGAACCACAAATAGTATCGGACCGCCTAAGGAACTTGAAATTATTTCTATTTTATTGACTGTAATGTATTTCACTTGGGTTTGTGCGACTTTCCATGGAAATCACTTTATATTCCATGTTCTCACTTTATGTTCATTTTTTTTGGGGGGTAATTGTATTTATTCTAAAGGCATATTTAAATACACAATTACGCTCAAATTATTAAATCAAAACAATCTAAAATATAAACAATCAACGCCCCTTCCCCCCGTCAGCGGGCCGCGGTAAAATTAGTATCAAAAGTTGACCGGTCCACTGTGATTGAAAGGTTGGGAAGCATTGCTCTAACGGAACCAAGTATTCTATAGAAGCTTTATTTTTTAAGGCAAGACAAGAAACATTCTATAAGAAATTTATGAATATGTTAATTTTTTTTAATCCTGAAACTAAAAAGACGTTTTAAGAAAAAAATTAAAACAATCAAATTTTATGGAAAGTTTTTTGTCTTAACTGAAAAACTGTGCTTTATTCACAGGAATAATTCCGATATAACTTTGAAATAAACATTTGTATTTTAGTAACAATAGAATTTCTCAAAAAAAAAAAAAATGTTAAGAAAATTATTTTTAAAAAAAACTAGCTAACCCGGCCACTCGTTGCTGTGGCTTTGTTTTAATACGTTGATTTAATATTATCGTAAGCTATTCGATGCAATCAAATTAATCTTTGTTTGCAATTTCGGAGAGTTGAAATTAAGTATGTATATAAAACAACATAGTGATTTTAATTTTGCAATTTTTATTCATCTCCTACTTGAGTATAGTATAATGCATGAATTACTGACGAAGTGTTAAGTAACAACATATGAATATTTTATTTTATAAATGTGGTGAAAAACATTGATTTTTTACAATTTTTAGTATTATTTTTGTCATTTTAAAGTTTTAAAATAACTAATCGCTAATCGGTGCACAATATTTTTCTGTAACCCATCTTTTGCTAACTCAAATACACACACGTCCCCACACGTGAGCATGCACCATATAGTTGTCCATTCGAGAAACATGGATTTTCTAAGTCCAAGCATCAAATGAACATTGTTTGGCTTTGGGATTCATTTATAGTTATCGTGAAAATCAAACGAATCGGGAATTGAAGCCTTCTGAATGGTATTGAAGATTCTGAAGGTATCAGGGGAATACGTGGCAACAGATTTCGACAGTAGATGCACAGTGGCAACAGAACCAATTTCTCCTTTAAACTTTAGTCAAAATGTTAGCTTCAATAAGATTCCCGGTAATTCTTTTGATGATCAAACATGTGTACCGTTGCATAATCTAGGTGGATTTAAGTTACGCAGCAGAATAACCAGTGAACCAATCTTCAACCGAAGATTGTGTGGTTGCATTCCTGATATATGTCTAGAGAATTCAAAAATCAGTTGGAAATTTAAGGTTTTGTTTTCATCAACAATAGTATCGATTGATTTAAAAGCCATTGGATCTCACCTGGCAACAACAACAACAACAAAAACCCAAAAGAAGAAGAAATAAAAATATATTTATCTCCAAAGTTCAAATTAATTAGTTTCTGATTAATGTGCTCCTATGTACTCTTATTACCCCCCTTAAGTTTGGTATTGGTTTTAAGTAGTTCACCAGTCTAACTCCTGACATTTAAGAATTTATTATAATTATTGTTTTCTTTTCTATTTAATGAGAATATATATATTTTTTTTGTTTTTTTACTATTTTTGCTTCATAGGGTATTTAATTTCATTTTACTCTCTTCTTTATTAAGCTGTAGTTCGAAAACAACAAGCAATATAAGTAAAGGGTTTGCGAAAAGCTGAAACCGTCCCAGCCTATGATGACCCGATCTCATTGTGCCATTTCGTTACTAGTACCAGTGGCGTAACGTACACCTCCTTAACCCCCGCATTGTAGGGGGCAGGGTTCTAGGGGGCCCAAAACTGACTTTGTAGGGTGGCCCTAATATTCTCCGTTACGCCAATGACTCGCACTTTATCTCGTGCGTATCATTTGTTTTGTCGTGCGTGATTCTCTGCGTGGGTTATTAGGTCGTTGGTCGTTTTTTAAAAATATTAAACAAACGCAAATCATCATTTCAATACTTTTAATGTGTGGATGCCATTATTTAAATCACGGATCTATAATGTAGCGTTTACCAGGGCCGGCTCTAGCAGTTTTGCCACCCCGGACAAAAATGGAAAATGCCGCCCCTCTCTCCACAATGCCGCCTTTCTCTCTCTCTCTCTCTATATATATATTAATATATATAATTTTAAGTATTAAAAAATTCAAAATAATTTGAAATTAAGGATGTGTAATTACTTGTTATTATTTCAAACAAATGAAATGGAAGATAAGGAATCGTCAATTTAAGCAGTTGAATTTCTTCGAAAAATAGTCTACACTACTGGTGGGGACCATAAGCGTTTGTTTTAATTTATAATAACTACACTCAAGACTAAAATAAAGCATCTCCTGTGGCTCTGTATCTACCCAAAGCTCTAATTACCCTTGTCCCCTTTTGGATAGCTGGGACCGGACATTGTGAGGGTGAAAGAATGTCCATTGTGACCTCACTCCGGAATGGGGAGAAAGTTACTAGTTAAAGATGTGTAAACATATTAAACTTTATGCTTTAACATATACTCCCGCCTCAAATCCTTCAAGTTTCAACATAAAAGAAAACTGTCATTAAATATACAGAGTAAAAAGTAAAAAAATTAAGATAGGTTAAATGAAATGCCAAATTCAGACCCAATAACATTTCAAAAAATATATCAAATTTTTTGTAACAATAAAAAATATATTTTTCAAATTTGATCGAAATGCCGCCCTTAAAATTTGCCGCCCCGGGCAAGGGTCCGGTTTGTCCGGCCCTAGAGCCGCCCCTGCGTTTACTAAGGTAAGGTGATGTACAAATGAGAAAAAATTTGGTTCATCTTATCCCTTTAAGACCCAACCAGCACTATCTCGGCACGTTTTTACTTCCGGAATAGTCGTATGTAAAAAAACCGAATCGCACAATGGAGCAGGTTTGTAGAAAGTACAAAGAATCACTTTTTATCAACAGACGGCGATTAAAGTCCATGTTTTACTCTCAGCTAGCAAATTTAGCTTTGTTTATCAATACAACGAAAACACGTCTTTTTTTGTTTATCTGTTGTTAAAAGGTAATTATCAATATATTTCTAATTGCTTGAATACAAATTTTTGTCTTAATGTTTAAATAACTGTAAAGTAGTAAAAATATTAATTATACTCTATTAATCTTGATTGTAGGACTCAGGATTTTGTTACCCACACGATCGTGCGACTTGGGCGTTACTTGATTCATTGTAGCTGAAAAAGTGAGTGCTTGCCATGTGAATTTTCTTTTCTATTTCAATAATTTTGATGGAAATAAGCCTAAATAAAAACGAAATATATTATTACATAATTAATACCATATTTTCTTGGGGATGCCACGGACGAGTCTCTTTTTTTGATTCTCTTGCTTTTTCTTTTGCAGTTTTCTCTTTCATACATTTGTTGAGGGGTATGGCATGTTCATCCTCTCAAAGATATCTGCATCCAAATCTCTTTCTCCCCCCCCCCCAAAAAATTCTGGGTTTTCCTGGGGTCTAACTTTTAACCAAACACTTTTTCAGGTGTCTAAAAGGAAAAGAATGCCGTAGTTCCGTTTGATTATTCATTTGGATCCCGATTTACCGAACCCCTATTTAACGAATTTTTCATTTCCAGAAATTAAAATGAAAGCAAAAAAAAAAAAACCTATTCAATGAATAATTAACCCAAATTAGCGAATTATTTCAACGGCAATTTTTTTAATAGAATGGATTAGAAAAAAAAAATGAATTTCTTTCCAAATATCCTTTTTTCCGGAACAGAAAAGGACTTTTCCTACTTTGTAGCAAATTTCGAAGGGAAAGGGTGCAGCCCATTATTAGATTTACAGGAGCAGATGAGTCATGAGTGTAACCTATCGCGTGAGTTTTGAATAGGACAAGAAATTTCTTTCTTATCTCATCCCATTCTACAACAAAGAAGATTTTTTAGTACTTTTTACGATTCGCTCTCTTTTTTGAGAATAAGGTTTATTATACGTACAAATTTGCAGAAAATTTTGTTTTTAAAAAATTAGGAAGCATGCAGATTGTAGGAAATGAAAACGTTTTGCTTTAAGGGAAAAGCTTAACATTTTACTCAAATTTGACAAAACACGTTGCAGATATTGATAATGAAAGTCGTATGAAAAGTGTTACAATTTCAAATGCTTATCATTGTTTGGAAACAAACCTGATGCTGCAGGATGTAAGAGATGCAGTATTTCTTCTCTGCATATCTGTAGAGAGGTCTGAGCTATATACAGGTAAAATATTATTATAATAGAAGCATTTTTCACAAAAGGAGAATATTTTGAAAATGGATCATTCTATGTTCATTTTTCGTCAAAATATTGTACTTAAATAATTTTTTTTATTGTAATACTATTCTTAAAACAATTTTATATACATTTTCTAATTTAAGTGACACTAAATATCATAAATATTATCCATTTATACACTTTTGCAAAATCACGGTTCCGAACGTAGTCGGATACCCTAAAGTAAAAAGAAAAACATTATTAAAATGTAAATACAATTCTAAGTGCAGACCCTCCCCCTTTTTTTTTTTTGACTAGCTATGTCACAATAGTGACAAAATACTTAAGGCTGCTTTCGGCGTAATGTTAAAGAATAGGACCCAAATATCAGGAATATTTTTCAGATATAAAAGAGTACTCAAACATTAATATTTTATTCTGGCTTCACACACTATTCTGTAGAGAATTATTTATTTTATCATACTACTCATTTTTATGCGAGTTGACCCTTATTTTCTTTTGTAAAATGTGTTTCGCAATTTTTCTCGTATACCATAATGTAAAATGAGCTATTTCTTTACACGTTAAAATGAAAAACTAATTATTTATGAAATATTTTGAAATTTTAAAAACACTATGTTATAAACAAATGCATGAGTTAGAGTGTCACAAATTCTTAGAAAAATTGAGGCATTTTTCAGTCTGAAAATGTGCTCCGCGTTAAGTTCACGTCCTTGTGCATGTGGCGAAAATAGCTTTAAGGTATCCGACTACCCTAAAATCATGATTTTTTCAAAATTGACAAATTTTTGATTTATTTTATAGTCCATCTTATTAGCTTGATAAAAATACCAAGTTTTTTATTTATTTATTTTCCATTCGCCAGAAAAAAAACTACAAGTGTTTTATTTAGTAAAAGCAGATGTCCCCTTTATCTACCACATTATGATTTACTGCAGTTTTTTTCATGCAATATTTTTTTTTTTGGATCACTACATTGAAAATTAAGGAATGTACATAAACAAAACATTCAATTTTGGGAAATTTAATCCGTTAGAGCTAAATAATTAATTAAAGATATTCCACTGTAAAATTAATTATATACACTGCTCTCTTAAAATAAAGAGTCAAATCGTTTTCTAAGGTCCTCATTAACATACAAAAAAAAAAAAGCCACTTAAATTTTGACATTAACTATTTTTTCGGGACAAAAATGATAATCTTGCCGATCCTCTGAAAACGCCCCGTCAGCTGAAAAAGCAATTTCTGCTATAGAACTATTCGCCTTCCCCGCTAAAATACTCATATAGAACCCGTGTTGCCATATATCTTGGAAGAGTGGATTTCAAAGAATATTCCTGCTATGTATTGTCAGAATATTTGTAAAATTGGTTATTCTATGTTATCTTGAAGTGAGTGGTACTTATAAGTACCGCGTCGGTAGATAAATGGTTAAACAAGATGTCAAACTTTAAAATGCGTTTTTTTCGAAAGATTCAAACGGGGACAGCGATTGCAAAAAATTTTGAAAATAATTTGCTGAAATTTTTTGCGTATATTCTGTATAACAGTAGAAGTATTTTGACCTTCAGATTTATCAATTACTGTTTTATTTCAAAATTTACAGTCCCTTATGTGAATATAATCATTGTTTTTTTAAGCAATTTCATATAATCACTAAGATAAAGTGCTCTAGTTTTTGTAAAAATTAAAATATCTCTCTCTTATGCGAGGTCATTTCAAGAGCACTTGAGTAACAAAGTAACACATCAAAATTGAAAAATTCAGAATTTGTTCATAAAATTTTTGTGCAGAGCGGACCCCGTTTATGCAATTTTTTGTACATTTTCACCAGTATTTCCTATTTTAATAATAATATACTTTTTTTTCTGTTTTCAATTTTAGGATTTTTTTTTCTTAAAATATACTAAATAAATCTAAAAATCCCAAAAAATTCCACATATCTCCATTTTTTTCAAAAAAAAGTTGTCGCAAACAGTCGGATACCTTAATTAAATAATAAACAAACAAAAATATTACTTTTAAAATAAAAATAGACATTTTATAATTAGAAATACAAAATAACATATTTACTCAAGTAATCAATAAAAAGTACTAAGAAAATCACAAATCTCGTGAAAAGAAAAGTATACTATATAAATCCGGTGCTTCTACAAAAGACTACTACCTAATAATTAACTATGAAATAACTTTTCACGGCTTTCCGAAACCTGGATTTATGGAATGATTTCAGTGAAATCCATTTTTTTCTGAGAGATTTCAGATTCAATAGAGATGATGGTTAAATCAAGAAGCCTTTTTACATGTCCTTATTATTTATTGAGTAATTTTAATAATTTTCATTTACTGAAACTTCTTTTCCCTGAAGGTAAGGTTAAAATTCTTATTGCTTGAGAAAAATTTGGAGGGTATTCTTGTCTATAATTTCTAATACATCAATTAGCTGTATTTACCTGGAAAAATATCTTTGAAAAAAGTAATTTCTATTAAAGGTTGTATAATGCGTCCATATCTTTCCACAATACTTCCTTCCTCCTGTACCTGTAACCAATATTCAAGTCCATTTCAGGTTTTCATGAGATCACCATCGGAAAAGTTGTGAAACTCATACAGAAAGCAGAATATCGAATAGCACTCAGATCATGTTAAATCGTCCATTTGCTGAAGAGATCGCAAATTGCTGGAAGGAATTTGAAGTTGGTTCATCTCTCTCTCTCACTCCCCTCATAAACAAATAAATGGACCTTTTTCCTGATCTTCGAAGTTAAGAAATTCAGGGATCCAATACCTAATCTATTTACCAGGGTATTTTGAATCGGCAAGATATCTTTAAGAAGTTATCATCATATCTTTTAGGAAACTAAATATTTTTACAATTATCTAAGCCTTCAATGCCTTCCACGATATTTAGGATTTTGAATCATTTTTTTCAATTTTGTCAATTCACTTGATAATAAATCATGCCAAATTAAAATTAGATAAAAATTTAAATGTTACATTTTTTTTTTTTGTCACCATCTAATGGTATCGCTTCATAGGTACTAAGGCATTTAATGCGGTAATAATATTTTTAGGTCTTGTTTAAAGAGGTCTAATAGCATTGATACGAACTACAATCATATCTCCCTTAACAGCATTTTAAGTTAAGACTTTTTCACGTGTTTTGGTATTTAGAAATGCCATCGATGGGGACGCAGAAAAGTATTACATACCTCTTATGCCTTGCAAAAAGAGGCAGAAATTTCACCAATGAAGCTAGCAAAGTATGACTCATTCAGTTCCTGTTTTGATGATTTTCAAGATTATAAATGCTAATCTTTTCACAGACCCGTTTTCAATTTCTCTGCAAGACATTGAAAGTTATTTACTCACCCGAAATTTCAATCGAAACGATTGACCTACAGCATCCTTCCACACTGAAAAGCAAACATAAGGAAATTATTTCAACTGCAAATATGATCCGCATTATTTTGAATTTTGAAAATTTGTACAAAACAATGTCCCAAATTTACGATTTAGATGCCAGATAAACAGCAGGTTTTTGGATCAATATGTTTTCTGAAGCAAGTATTTTTCTACTATGAACATAAACAAATCCAGTCTTTCAAATTAAGCAGTATGCATTTAAAGCAGCAAATTTACAATAGCATCTTCAAAGAAGAACTAAGATACTATTATAATGATTACTTGATAAAAACCACAAGATTCAAAAAGCCGTATTATTAAGTACTGATTGTTTGATAAGTATTTGAGAATAGATATTTCCGTGATTCTCATTTTTATTTTATACATAACCTAACTAATTGAACTTGCATAAAGGTTTTAATAACAATATAACCTGTAGTTTGTACTTTATATTTATTATATTATTTTTTAAATTGGAAGTGGAAAGCAAAAACTATTTTTGTGTGGCTGGTAGTGGCACTGTTCCCGAAAGGTTGGCCACCCAGAGTTTTGTAAATTGTGCCTGCCGCGCAAAATCTCTTGATGATTCGACGGTGTGAGAGTTAAGAAGTATTTCGTTGGTACAGAATTTCCCTGACGACTGCTCAACCATTTCGAACAAAAGACAGCCACAAAAGACAAACCTTTTCAAAGATTTTTTTTTAATTAGAAGTAAATGCACTTGTATTGTTTACGTAAAAAGGAGTCGTGGGAAAATGCATTGATGTATGCAGATGTTTGGAAAGGTAGTAAAAATGACAAGATCTCAGGGGAGTTTTGTAGATCTATATTGTGGTGTTCAGCTACGCATCGGTTCTGGTTCTCTAAGATTGCAAAAGGCTAATGAAGTTCTTCTGTTTTTAGTGACCTCCCATTCCTCATTTTCCCCGGTACTCTTCCTCAGGACACCAATACGACCCTCTGCTTAAAATCTTCCAAACTGCGTTCGACGCAGCTGAGTTTACCAACTATATCAAGGGGACTCCCCAAGTCAAATTAAAAATTTGAAAAGCAAAAGTGAATATGTATGCAAAATAGATTCATGTTATCTATGAAGTTTATATAATCTCTAGTTCCTAAAATCATGTTTTGCAAAGAGGATCCCACGAGGAAATTCAAAACATAAATTCGGCGCCGGGCTGCCTCTTTTTTCAGTAATTTCCTGTTGTTTTTATTGTAATATAATAAAAAAAAATATTAAAACATTTTTTCTTTATATGTACTTCCTAGATTATAAGTATTCTATTCCTTTTGATCTAGGGTCCCACAAAATTAATTTATATTCGCTAGTGTAATGTTTTACACACCTAACACCTGTAAAATAATGGCTACTCAAGAAAATTTAGCTAATTGCATAAAAATCAGAAGGCTTGCCAATGAGGGAGGAACAACTTATCGACATATAAGCTGATTCGAGGGAAAAACCTTACATTTAAACGGAAAGCTTCAAACCCCAGGCGCAGTTTGCAGAATAAATGGTTATTAAAACAAACTGTCCTTTGCCCCGATGCAAAACTTTTTCCTCTCAACGATTGGCACAAAATAAAATGAAAAAACTTAAAGCAGAATATAAAATCGACTGCAGCGTTTTTAAAGGGCGTAACTTAATTTTTGGTAAAAAAAACACACACATACCCTTGTTACATAAATTTAAATAAAAAGGGTTGGTGAGTGGGGAAAATTACGTCCACTGTTCAGCTCCCGGGGCTTTTGGAAACGGATCCGAATTTTGAACCATGGCGGCAGGAGACACCGAGCGGGCCCCCCCCCTCTCCAACTACCACACCACCAATGGGGACGTTTGAGCCTAAGATTTAACGGTTTAGCAAATTTTATAATGCAGGTTTCTTAAACTTGGGTCACGCCCCCCCAAAGGGGGCAATAACCTTTACGAGGGGGCCGTTTTATTTAAAAAACCGAAAAAAAAAGATTTTTTTAAAAAAATATGAATTTACGAAAGTAAAACAAACAAAATACATTCGGACATAAAAAAAAATAAAAACACAATTCACGGATATAATACATTATAAATGTATCAGTACTACACAATGTATTTAAAATTTAATTTAAAAATACTAAGTTAAGAACAATGACAATTACCATGAAATGGGCAATATAAAAATTATATAAAAAAAAACCCCTTTTCTTGATAACTTTTGTAGGTTTATAATTAATCCCTTTTTTAAACCCCAAATTAAAAGTTACGATTCGCTAATCCCCTTTTTCCCCTGGTGCGCGAAAGTGATGTATTGGGGCGGGGGGAAAAGGAATAAAAATGCAAATTACCTGAAATAAATAAATCCCTTCCAAACAAAGGGTCCTTTTATTGCATTAAAGCCTTTGGAATAATTTTATGGATAGCAGTGCAAGAAAATCTACTTCGGAAACGTATATATACGTTGGGGAAATTAACGCTTTGGCTAGGGGCTTTATAAACCCAGGCATTTTTAAAAGTTTTAAATCGCATTGATCTTTATTCAAAAAGTATAATTGAATTCAAAACATTATTTTGGAAGGGGGAAGGGGGGGGGATGAAATTATGAAAATGTTTTGAAAATGTTGAAAGTTTGAGAAGCACTGGGCTAAGTGGGTAATAATTTTGGGAAAATTTTTCTTCAACTAGGGGATGGGGTATACATAAAAGCGGGGGAAACTATTTCGGAAATCGTTTAACACGAAACTTTAGGGTACGGGAAAAATTTTTAGTGTTAAAAAGGGTATTAAAAAAAAAAAATATATTCCAAAAATTTAAACGTATTAAAGTACATTTACATAAGATACGTATATATGCATTATTTAATTAAAATCAATGAAAAAAAAATCACAAGACTTAAGAAATTTAAACAAAATTTTCAAGTTTTTTTTAAAACAAAACATTTATTGAGTTTTTTTAAAATAATCTGATAATTTTTTTTCATTTCTTTTTTCATCAAATTATCGAAATTTCACGATGTCTCATTTTGGTTTTTCAATTCACCAATGGAAAATTTCTCTAAGGAAAAATCATACTTTTTTTATGATGTTCCTCATTTCGGATGACTTTTTAAAACGGGGATGACCAAATCGGAATCTGTATCAAGATACAATATTCGTTTTTCTTAAACTATACTGTGCTATCGGGGAAAATTGGCTTTTTTATTTTTTTAAAACTATTTAAAATTGATATTTATTAACTTTTATAAGATTTATTTTGGGAAAATTTCACAAAATTTTACTTGACTGATAGAACATATGCCCCCTCGGGGGTTTCACGCGCTGCACACCTGTAGGGTCGCCCCGGGTTGTACCTGCTTAAAAAAAATTAGAGGTGCACGTGGATTTAACGAAACTACGCAAATACTTTTCTGGTTACTAATGTAAAACAAAACATCCATTGTTTAAAGTGTATAGCAGAAAGCACAAGAAGAAAACTTCGTATGCAAATCAGCGTAATGACTTCAAAAACTAGAAAAAAGTTCGCTATTATTTTCCGTTGTCACAGTGATGAGCCTCAAACTTTTGGCTGTTGTTTTGAGAAAAGATGACTGGAAAGTGTGACAAGGTAAACCCTTTTAGGCTTAGTTATTTCGGGGACTGGGATCCCAAAAAAGAGCTGTAGAGGACACTGTTGGGTCCTTACAAGGCCGTGGAATCAATTCCGAGGAACAGGAAATGTTCGACATCGGCCAGGACAAAGTCGCCTACGAAACAGATAATGACTGATATATCCTGTTAATAGCTCGTCGAGACAGAACTGTAAATACGACTCAGATTCAAAGGCAGTTTCTTTTGGCAACAGGACGAAGGATCTCAAACCAAACAATCCGAAATGGGCTTCATGTGCAGTGGAGTAACGGAGAATATTAGCCCCCCCCTGCCCGTTTAGCCACAAGCCCAAAAAGACTTAGGTTAGTCAAACTTTGGGACCTTCTCCCCCCAAAAGGGGG
>BMAV01019872.1:0-22489 GCA_019973955.1 Trichonephila inaurata madagascariensis
ATTTGTGGAATTAAAAACTCTAAAATATTTGGGGTAAATATGGCTATATTGCACAGATTAATATGAGTCCTGAAGCAAAATTAATGATTTTAAAACATTCTGATGTACGTAGGGTTCGTGTAGCCTATCAAAAGCATCTTAATATCCCAAAAAAGGCAAAATTGTCAAAAATAATGAAAAAAAAAAAAAAAAAGAATAGAAGAGTCTTTTGTAAGGACAGAGAGTAAAAATGGCTTCATATGCTTTTGAAAAGTACTAAAAAAAGTAAGTGTTCAAAAAATTACAAATTTTTACTTTAAAGCCTGTTTTCTCAAAATGTAATATTTTTCACTTTATGTACATTTTTTTCAAAAGCTTCTAATCATATAACCCTCAAATTTTCAGCTCATTTCTTTGTGAGCTGACTTTTCACATATTTACCCAATTTAACGGAAGGGGAATTCGATCTATCTAGCAAATTTTTTTAGATATGACTTTTTCAGCTAAATTTTAAGGAAAAGAAATTGGACAATTTTAAAAAAATCGTAATTAATTTAATCTCTAACAAAAAAGACCAAACACTTCGTTAAAGTGTTATTGATAGTACACATACACTGTAAAAATTTTATCCATGACAAATAAGTAGTTTCTGAGAAAAAAGGTACATAGACTTACACAATTTAACATGGGCTGCTCCTATGGACATGCCAGACTCCCTTAATGGTTCCTAGAGTTAAAATTGACTTCAAAACTTTCATTTAATAGTTAAGTGCAGTGACTACAGCCGAAAATTTTTAAAACGTAAATGATAATTAAGGGTGATTAATGAATAATAACAGCACTGGTGTTTTATACCTCTCTCTAATCACCTGATAATCTGTCGAGAACATCCAATCACTTGCAAGTGATGATTGCTTGGAGAGGAAAATTACCTTTACTGAACCTAAATGGATCTCGTGATAGCACTGCTTGCAGTTTAATCACCGATCTTTAGAAACTTATCAAAATTCAAAACTTCTTAATTTAACCTTTATCAAGGATCTTTCTCAAACAGGAGAGAAAATGGATGTGATGGTTTAGCAAGAGTGCCACCTCCTTTGTGAATAAACCTCCTTTCCGTCCTCCCCGAACAAACAGCGGTAATTAGCCTATACACGTGCAATTAGGTTAAGGCTGTTTTCGTTTAATGTTCAAGAATAGGACCCGAATTTGGAACATTTTTCACATATAAAAGAAACGAAAAATGAATATGATATTCTGGCTTCACTATTCTTTTAGAGATCAGCATTTTTTAACATACTTCCCATTTTTAACCGAGTTGATTCATTTTTTCTGGTATAAAATGTGTTTCGCATTTTTTATCCTATACCGTAATGCATTAGCGCACACAAGGGAGGGAAAATCCTGAGGCCCGGACCCCCCAAAGCCCTTGATTTTTTTCTTCCAATTGTTTAAAATTCTAAGTATACAGTACGTAAAATTTAATTAAGTATTTGCTATTAATGATTAATTTTATTAATTAATGCTAATTATTTATTCAATAATTAGTTTTTTACTGTGTTTTGTTCCCGAAAATTTACAAAATCAAAAAGACATGATTACAAGAATAGTGAACTTTCGACCTGGGACCCCCCTTGAAAAATTCCTGTGTGCGCTACTGCCGTAATGTTAAATGGGCTTTGCCTTCACGTATTAAAACAAAAAAAAGAAGGATTCACGGAATATTTTGAAATTTTTAAAAACACTCTATTGTTAACAGAGGTACGAGTTATAATATTGCAAATTTCCTTAGAAATTGGGTCATTTTTCTGTCTGAAAATGTGTTTCTCGTTTAGTTCGAGCTCTCGTACTTTTAAAGAAGACAGCCTTAAAGAATCGGAGAAGCAAAAGATTCGTTGGCCGAGAAATTTGTTTGAGAAATGTATCTTGTTTCAACCGTTTATTTATGAAGAATCTTGCATATTCAATAGTAATAAAAAGAAATACCTGCATTTTTTAAAATTCCTTCTATTAGTTCACTCTCCCTATATATATATATATTCAAATTTTCAGTCGTTTCATATGACTTCATAGTCACATGATGATGATAACCATGTGATTTTAGCCAATCAGTTCAAAAACTCGTGTGACGTCATAGTCACGCAATAAAAGCACTTAGGTATTTCCAGCTAATCAATTCATGTGCTTCGTTGTTGCCAATTTTTCAGAAATTTTCTCTTAAAAAGTACAGATTTATCAACAACAATAACGCACAAAGTTAGATAAAATGAATTTGATTTGAAAGTATATAAATAAAATAAGATTTTTTTTCAATTTTAAAATTTTTGGTAGAATTTTTTTATACCATTTGAACATAATTATTGACTTATGAAATTTTAAATTTTATCTGAGTTTTACAAGTAGAATAACAAGTACAATTAGTTTGATGTCTGTTTTGAATTCAATGGAGAACACGTGTTTGTCATGTTATCACGTGTTCACGTGTCATGTGATCGTCATGAATTGAGCCCATTACATTTTTTCAAACTTGTAGTGGAGATGACACTTGATGTTAATACAGTTTTTTCAAATATTAATTCATTAATTAAATTGAAAAATGAAATAGTAACAAGCATAAATAATAGTCCAACAGCATATATAGAAAGGAAAATAATCGTTCGTTGTATCCCTGTTGAGCAATGAATAGCACGTTGGACTTGTAATCCAAAGGTCGTGGTTTCGAACCTCACCTAGGATGACCTAATTTCTGAGAATGTGATTTCTTCTTTACTGTAATATTTTATTAGAATAATTAAATTTAATGAATGAGAATAAATAGTAACAAACAAAAAAAAAATAGTACAGCACCATGTATAGAAAGAAAAATGGAAAATTGCATGGAAAATCGCTTTCGATTTAGTCACTTAATACTATGATTCTGTTATATGTATATTTATATTTACCGGTTGATTCAAAATAAGTGCGACCAATTTTAAAAGTACATAACTATTTACGATGAATTTCTATCGTTTTACTAATGGTTTTATTTGAAAAATGAAACATCTAAATTACCAATCTAACCATTTTTATTATAGGGAGTAAATTACAGTACTGAAATTGGATCCTTAAACTCGAAACGAAATTTAAAGCTTTTGAAGGATGGTTGCTCAAATTATATAAATAATAAAGCATTTAAAAATAAAAAGACATTTTTCTATTGTGTTACAATCTAAACTTCAAAAAGAAATAAAAATTGGCTCGCAATCAAAAGCTCCAGGAAAAAAATGTGAACGAAAGGAAGTTCTTAATGAATGAGAAAAAAAGAAGTTGAAAAGAATTATCGCTGTAGAAAATTCTTTGCCTCAAAAACTTATGGCAAAGAAACTATAGATACAGCAATCGACAATTTATCGTCAGATAAAGAAAATTGGCTATAAAAACATAAAATTTTCAGTCTGTCATCAAATGTCTGGTAATACTTAGAAAAACGAAGAAAACATTCTTGGCCTCTGTATTTAATGTTACGCAAAGGTAGATACAAAGCATAGATAACTTCTGATGAAGCACAGTTTCATCTGTCATTCATAACTGGCAAGACGAAGATTCAATACATTTCAAGAAAAAAACGCCGCAAAGACGCAGCTGTTTTGAAAAATGCAAGTTGGCCGTCGGGTGTTATGGCATGGAGGGAAATGTCCTCTCAAGGCTTAACAAAACCATTTTTTTTTGTAGAACCAAAGTTTAAAATTGAAGGTAAATACTATCAGAATAAGGTTATGAAACACTTGATCAAAAACAGTAAACGTCTTTACTTTGTTTTTCACCAACATTCTGCACTAAGTCATACTGTAAAATCAACCATAAAATGGCTGAAAGATTAAAAAATAAACTTTTTGCCTCCTGATAGATGACTATCACTATCTCCTGTCCGTGTTCCTTGCGATTATTTTTAATGGGGATACTTGAAATAACAATTAAATAGACGTAAAGTAAGAGCATCTCAAGGGCTTCAAAAAGTAATTTATGAGGGAATTGGAAAAATACCCCCAAAATGATAAAAAAAACCTCTTTTAGCTTAGTCAAAACGCTTACGAAAAGTGTATTGTGCTAGGGGAAATCACATTGAAAATTCCATGTAAATAACTTTATTCAATAAAAATTTATGATCCTCTGAAATTGGTCACACTATTTATGAATCAACCGGTATATCAATGGTAATTATTTGATAAAAAGTAACTAAAATAAAGATTTTCTTTGTTAACCTAAGTAGGAATTGACTTAAATTTTTTTTTATATTACTTGTTTAGCATACTTTCGTTATTGGATATTCATTGTTTGCCCTACTAGGTGGTTAAAATAATAAAAAATAGTATTAAATCAAGATAAAGTCGTTATTTTAGTATTTCTTTCGGATGAATAAGATATAACCTAAAATGGGGTAAATTCCGTTTTAAGTTACTTCATGTCTATTTCTGTATTATATATCTTGGAACTGAATTGAAGGTTTATTTTTTATTTTTCTATTAAATCGCAAGTGTAATAGTAGTTATTCAAATAATTATAGTAAAATAAGTGCAGTAGTAAAATCATTGAAAATAAAACTTGTGTTGTGACTTTTAATTTTAAATTGCGAAATTATTTTGTACAGAAAGATACTTAAGTTTCAAAAAATGATGCATGAATTGTTCTAGTAAACTTTGTTTGCTTTATTAGTTTCCTGAAATTTTAACCTTAAATCAAGTGAGCTTCATAGTTTCATCATCGTTATGTTTCCCTATTAACTTATATTTAAAAAAGTTTGATTAAATCTACAAACAGAATAATGAATCACGTACTGTAGTAACTCTTTAGCCCGTTATTTGATACATAAAAGCTTGAATTCTATTTTGAAATGTAATACTTCCGGGAACTTACAGGACACACAAAGTAATTTATTTCAAAGTTTGAGATTTTGAGAAAGAAAAATGTCTTTTTATGAATATCAATAATTCATCAATTTGTTGTACAATATATTAGCTAAGTATCTATGAGTAAAATTCTTTGCCTTATTTACATCACGGAGAACATTTTAATTCTTTCTTAAATCATGAAAAAAATAAGGAGAATAGATCCTGACACATGCGTATATATTGTGAATAACGAGAGTTAAATACCCTAAGAATAGGTGTTACAAAGAAAGTTTGAAAAGCTGGGACTATAAAGGAGTCGTTAAGATTTTTGATATAACTCTGTCCCTATATATATATATATATATATATATATATATATTGTTCAAGTATTCAATCGCTAATAAAATACTTTTTATTCATCCACTGAAGTACAGATATATATTTTTAAACTTTTAAACAGTAGTGGATGAGACTTGATGTTAATACAGTTTTTGAAGTATTAATTTATTAATGAAGTTTTATTTTATAATTTTAAATTTATTCTATATTATTTCTAACGAAGTTAGATTTATCTGTAACAGATTGCGCCTGTAAGTTTTTCTAATAAAGTAGGAATTGATTTTTTTAAAAGAAATTTATATTACAAAGAAAGGTTTGCAGGAAAACAAACACATTCATAAGAGAAGAATAACTTGAAATAGTTAGTTATACTAATCTTTTTCATTATATTGATATTTCATCTTCAGCATTGAAATTGCACACGTTAAGATCTTACACATTCTTTTATATATATATATAATTTCTCTATAACTACATGAAAAGGATATATATATATTCTTCATGTATTCATGTATTATTATATTAATATATGTTTTATATTTAATTTTAACTTATTTAAATGTCTTACATACTTCTATGTTAACAAATTTATGTACTATTTTATACTATTATATTATGAACATTTATATATATTTTAGAAATTATAATTTTATCAGGCGTACCTATATTAATATACCTATCGCAATTGACGATTTATGATTTCATGGGTTTGTTTCTTATATATTATTAATTTTAAAAGATTTGATCGGAAATAAAATGAATTTTCAAATTTTTATTAAGAAATTTATTTTCCATTTTCGTGGGCTATGTTTTTTCTTTCTTAATAATGATAATAGTAACACATACTCTTTATGGAATAAATCTGATAGTTTAGTGCATGAGATGTCTTCCTAGATACTAATTGAGTAAGCAATACGCTTTACTAAATAAGGTGAATCAAGGAAATTTAAAATCTTTTTTTTAAAAAAAATAAACAAAATTATTACTTTTATGATAATTTTAGTTTGCTTCTTATTTTTCATTTCAAATGATTTTTACTTAAATAATATGCTGTTATTTAGTTTCAAGTTGTCAAAAAAAGGTTAAAGCACGAATATACACTTCTGGCCACCGTAAATGCAACACCAAGAAAGACAATAGATAGCACAACAAAATTTATATATTTTGTAGATAACATGATTAAATTTATAGACTTCTGTGAAGTGTGGTTCCTGCCAGAATCAGTAGCCAGAGTAGCCGCCATTGTTGGATATTACCGCTGCCACACGCCTCGGCATTGATTCAAAGAGATTTTGGGGTGTTTTCCCGGGGGGTACAGCAGACCAAGCAGCCCACACGTTGCCACAGTTGATCTGGTGGGGACCCGGGACCCCCCCTTAATCGTTGAGAAACCCAAAGGGCCCCAAAGGTTTTCTATCGGGGGAAGAGGGGGAGAGCGACCCGGGCCCAGGGAAACAATTCAATCTGGTGATTTAAAGAACCTAGGGAAAGCGTCCCAAAGTGTGGTCACGCATTATCCTGTTGAAATATGGCTGTCCAAGTCCTAAAGGGAAAGGGAAAGGGGGACAACGGGCTCCAACACCTGGGGAGATGGGCGCTGGCTGTTTAAAGTACCGGCAATACGTACTAGAGGAGGGCAGAGTGATATCCAATACCACCCCATACCATAAAAAACCCCGGGGAGGGCCAAAGCGGCGGTGCATAACGCAGCTGTTCAGCATCCTCTCCACGGTGTTCCAGACTCGAATCCGACCATCGTAGTGTTGCAGACAGATGCGTGACTCGGGGCAGTAAAGAAAATTCATTCCATTCTGCCGCCCACATCCTTCTTTCATCGCACCATTGGTGGGGGGGAGTCTGTGGTTCTGCGTCAAGGGGAAGCCGCCCGTGGGCGTTTTTGCGGAAGATCACTCTGCTGTAAACGGCGTCGAATGGGCGCGTATACACCGAATGATGAGTTACAGACTCAATGTGTTTTGTTTGGTTCGTGATGTGACTGAGCAATCCGTCACTGCCATGCGCACAATTTGCCTTTTCCTCACGTGAAGTGGCGCACTGAGGTGGATGCGATCGACCACGTCGGTTCGTCGGTTTCCCCCTGCATCCAACGGTCACATATCTGCATTACAGTTGTTTGGTTTCTCCAATACGACTACCGAAATTTCCTGAAAGATAATCCCCAATTTCGGTAAAGGGCCAATTTTCCTTCCTCTGTCGAACTCGGATATCTGATCAAAAGCCGATCGCTGTTTTCTGCGAGTCATAAAGATCGTTTTTTAAAAACCCCAAGAAAACACAATTGCCGAACTTGGGAAAAAGCCCAAATCTCCAACCCAAATAGCGCTTTGAGGTGGCACCCAGGCGCGCTGATGTGTGTCTGCGCTGAAATTCTAATCATTTGCATATCTCACCTCTACTAATGCATGTTGTAAATTTCATGTTGTTTGCATGCTTCCTTTAGGGTTTTGCATTTACGGTAGCCAGCAGTGTATTTTGGGTTACGTTTTTTCATTGATCAGGACCTTCTGCATTTAAACTGTGAACTGTTGCTATCCATTCTTTGTGATTTTTACACTTGTTTCAGTGAGTGTGTGAATATTAAAGTTGCACTGTTCAGCTACAAGAGGGCATTTAGTGATGAACCTCGTAATATTGAATCATGGTCAAGTGACGAGGATGAAATCTGAGCTGGCACCCCCTCTCCTAACTACCACACCAACGGGAGGATGTTTGAGCTCTCGATTGATTTAACGTTCATTGCTTTTCTACATGGTAGGTCTTTAGTGGTACTGGGCTCGAACTCATGACATGTCTGTCATGATCCGATACCTTGACCACTGGGTTACCGCAGCCCTACACTTGTTTCAGAAAGCACTGTTTAGTTATATACATCAAGATATTTCTTCTTCATATGTATGTTTAATAATACATTTCAGGGGTTTTGGTTTCTTCCCCGTTCATTTAATGTGTTCAATAAATGCGACATTGGGAAAGGCCAGAAAAGATAACATCTGCATGAAGATCGATGGACTTAAGATATGCTAGACAAAAAGGATAAAGGGAAAAACCTAAACAGGATAAAATGGAAAAATACTATCAAGAATCTAAACTAACTTCAAATTTTGTGAATCCAATTTTGCTAACACGTATTCTTAAACTTTTCCATACAATTGCTTAAAATAATGAAAGAAAAAAAATTAAATTCTTCAAATGTATATTTAATAATATATTTCAGGGTTTTTGGTTTCTTCCCCGTTCATTTAATGTGTTCAATAAATGCGACATTGGGAAAGGCCAGAAAAGATAACCTCTGCATGAAGGTCGACGGACTTAAGATATGCTGGATAAAAAGGATAAAGGGAAAAACCTAAACAGGATAAAATGGACAAATACTATCAAGAACCCAAACTAACTTCAAATTTTGTGAATCCAATTTTGCTAACACGTATTTTTAAACCTTTCCATACAATTGTTTAAAATAATAAAAGAAAAAAAAATTAAATTTTTTTTATGAAAATGTGTATTTAAAACTAATTTTTTACTTACAAAATTGTGTAAATTAAAAAAAAAATGTTTACTTTATTTTTAACAATGCTTAAGTCTTAAAACAGAAAAAAATGCACTTTTTTTTTAAAAAAAATTATAATTAAACAAATAATAGATGAAAAACCAAACTAAGCAAATCTAAACGTTGACTTTTTAATTCATTTTATTACAGCTCGGTCTCGAAATTCGGAAAATGAGCTGCCAATTTAGATGTTGTTCTTGTTATTGAAGAAGTTCAAAATTACAATATTCGTTTCCAACAACACTCACATTGTTTTAGAATGAGAAGTTAATAAAATCTGAAATGAAATCTAAGAAATTTTAGAATCTGTATTCTTCACTTTTATATAACCAGCCTAAGAAAATATCCTAATTTACACTGGTGTGCAAAACTTAAGCAACAGGTTGGTTTATTGCCATAACTTCACGAAAAATCATCTGAGAGACATGAAATTCTGAAATGAAGTAGAGTATTATGTATGTAAAGGATGACGAAAGCATCGGCGATGAAAAAGGAATACAACGCATACGGTATGGAATCAAACAAAAACAAGCTTTATTGAACGCATAGTATCGTGACTCATGATTGTCTATCCAACAGGAAGAACAACAAGCAGATGTTCCTTAATATGGTATATGCCCCCCCTTACTAAAATGGTTGTTTTTGCACGTTCCGCATACTCAGAACCAGCTGGTGCAACATTTCTTGAGGTAGGAGTGCCCATTCCTCAATCAACATTTGTTTGAGTTGTTGGTTGTACTCGGATGATGTGGCGTGTGGTAATACGTCTCCCCAAAGCATCCCACACATGTTCGATGGGATTTAAATCTGGGAGCACGCGGGAATCCATTCGAGTGATATCTTCATTTTCCCAGCAGCTCCTCAACACAAGAGTGCGATGTGGCAGTGCATTTTCATCCATAAAGAAGAAGTCTGGGCCAATGGCACCTCGGAAAAGATGCAGATGGGGAAGAAGTACCTCCTTACAATAGCGATCCCCGGTTACAGACCCTCTGTTGAAAATGGGAAGCTCAGTTCCACCGTTCAGCATAATGCCAACCCAGACAAGAACTCCAGGACCACCGTAACGATGTCTTTCCTTGATGTTACTGGGATAAAACCGGTCCCGATTCTCTCCAATAAAACGAGTTGAGAATCGCTTCGGTACTGAACCGACTCTCATCCGTAAAAGAACACGACTCTATTGATCAGTTGTCCCGTTTTGTGCTCTCTGTCCACTGCAAACGGTGGCTTCGGTGGCCATCTTGCAACCCGGGGGGCAGCGTTCAGGACGGCGGGTGAACAGGCCCCCCCTTGTGAAGGCGTCTGGCCACAGTAAACCGCGACTTGTGACCTGTTGCTGTACAGAGTTTCTCAGCAATGACGCTTGCTGACTGCTGTCAAACTTTTCGCCTGCGGATGATATATCGGTCATCCCCTGCAGTTGTCGTCCCGGGCGCACACCAACCTTTCGCTGTACCTGTGGTTTGGAACGCTTTCCAAGCGCGCGAAACGACACTTTTGTTGATTCCGAACTCTGCAGCTACACTGGGAACAGTACGCCCCTCCTCCAGCTTTCCGATCATTCTTCCACGTGTGAAGTCATCCAGATGATTTCTTCTAGCCATATTTCACGAACGGACTCACTGGCACTTGCAGAGAATATGGTGAATTGCGTCTCCGTCCTTCATTTCATTCTACTGTTGAGCAGCGCGCGCCGACATCACGCGTTTTGCGTACGCTCACATCGCTTCTGACGTTTTGTTCGATATTTGCATACGCATGACGTTTCTACTGACTTACGTGTTCCCTCTATTGATCTCCAGACCTCCTTTTCTGCAATTTCATAGCTATCCGCTAAATTTTTACATTGTAGCTTAAGTTTTGCACACCAGTGTATATTGATTTATTGCATGAGTTTCCCTGCTTTTCGCTGGAAAAACGAATAAAAAAACCTCCACGTAAAATATCAGATTTTCGAGAATTATATATAACAGGAAATTCAGGAAACGAAATTAACCGAATTTTAAAATTCAGTTAACACAATAGCTTCCGAATTTTGAAATTCTACCTAATAAGTCTTTATACGATCCTTTTGATTACACACCTTTAATTTGTGCTTGATTCACTCAATAACTATTTCTTAGTAATTTATTGATTTTTATGTCTCTTATCTTAGAAAATTAAACTCCATTATACAGGGTGTCTGGACTTAAAATATCCAAAAGTTATGGCTTATTATTATAGAACTACCCATCAGAATATAATAAACTGTTCATCCATGGATTGGAAACCCTTCCGAGATTTTTTGGGTGTAGTCCGATCGGCCGCACTTGCGTGCATTGTTCGGCAATCAGACGATAAAATTTTCACACTAACTTCATTAGTAAAGATATGGACGTCACAGTAGAAGGTGCAGTGGGTTCTTTGGTTAAAGGAATTTAAACCAGTCACGCATGGCAGCGACGTGTTCCAACAGAATGGAATGACGTTACTGGCTTGCTAATAGGCTTATCAGGGCTCCTACAAAATGAATCACACATACGATTAACAATGTATTCTATCTCGGAAACTTAAGTAGCCGCGGTAGCCGAGTGGTCAAGGTATCAGATCGTGGCTGGCTTTGTCACGAGTTCGAGCCAAGCACCACTAAGATCCGCCGTTTAGGGGCGAGCGTGCGCTTAAATCTGTCGAGAGCTCAAACGTCCTCCCGTTGGTGTGGTTGTGGTAGTTAGGGGAGGGGGTGCAAACTAAGGTGTCGTACACGTCCTGACCATGGTTCAAAATTACGTGGTCCGTCGCCAAAAGCCCTCGTGTAACTGAACAATGCGACGTTAATATCCCAAACACTACTGACTCGGAAACTTAAGGATACTGCCCGTTTGAAATACTTAAGTTTCTATCTCCTTTAAAGTTCTTTTTTCCCTTGGTGGATAGATTTTTGTGTCGGAGGTCGCTATACCATCCTGCACGAACAGATCGCTCAAACGCGTGAGTGATTTAAATTCCGTTCACCAAAGTACGCACTGCATCTTTGTTGGGTGTCCAACTTACTAACAAGTAATGTAACAAATTTATCGACTGCGATTGCCGAATAATGCGCGACCGATTGGACTACACCCAAAAATCTCCGAGGGGTTTCTAATACAAAGAAAAAACAGTTTATTACATTTTGATGGATAGTTCCGTAATAATAATCCATAACTTTTGGATACTTAAAGCACGGATACCCTGTATATATCTTTTACTACCTGATATTTTCAATGTCAATAAAATAAACCTTTAAAAATTTAATAACATCCAATTCAGTTGTATTCAAGACAACATTTTTTTCTAAGAAAAGCCCTTCTTATTTAATTATTTATTTTGAAAATTTTCGATCTATTTCCAATAAGAATGACATTAAAATGTGTGCCTAATCATTTTTTAAATAACGCAAGCTACGCTAATTATTCTATCTGAAAACTGGTTTCGTAAGTCCACAAGTTAATTGGAGTTTAAAAGAGTAATCTAATTAGAAAATGTCCCATACCGCGCAAAAAAAAAATTATCCGACATGCATCCAGGAAGAAATTACAGTTCAATTTGTTTCATTAACTAACTCAATTCGTTTTATAGATGGAAACCTTTTCCGTTGCAAGTGGGTGTACATCAGTCAATTTATGAATTGCTGACAAGAGAGAAAAGAAAAAAATTCACATACATAGGGTTTTCATTTTTTTTTTAAAACAGAAGAATTATTTCTTAAAAAATATCTAACCTCGTTAAGTTGAAAAATTTGTGGAAAAGGAACAGATGTTTCATCGTTTCAAGCTGGTTTTATATGGCTTTTTTATCTTTTTATTTTTTTTTAAATATTTGGCCAAAACGCAAAGAAGAATATTTATTATTTTATTTTTGTAATGTGAATTTTTTTGGTTTAATATAGATATATATGTTTTTTTCCCTACAATAAAATCATCCTACTTACTAGAACTTAGTAATAGTTTTTTAAGGTATATATATATATATATATATATATATGTTTTTTCTTTCTAAATAGCTAATTTTATATGCGGTATTTTTGTTGTGTGAAAATTACCAAACAATGATAAATCGATTTGAAAATCAATTTTTTCATTTCTATGCAATACTTTAAGGTATCCGACTACTTTCGGAACCATGATTTTAAAAAACGCATAAATGTATAATTTTCATTATATTTAGTGTCACTTAGATTAGAATACATGAATAAAATTGTTTTAAGGACATTATGACAAAAACAAATTATTTAAATACAATATTTTGGCAAAAAATTAACTTAGAATAACCTTTGTTTCGAATGTTCTCCTTTTGTAAAACATGCTTCTATTGTATTAATATTTTGCCTGTATATAGCTCACAGACCTCTGTACAGAGGCTCCACTATGATTTTTGAAAAATTCAAAGTATTTTCTGAGTTACAACCATTCGAAATAATTATCAGCGTATTTTTTTAAAATTTCTCCCTTCTGTTTTCGTAAAACATGGATAAACCGACTTTCGAGTTATGCATTTCAAAAATTCTAGTTAAGCCTCTGTAGAGAGGTCATAATGTCCTTAAGACAATTTTATACATGTATTCTAATCTAAGTGACACTAAATATCATAAATATTATCCATTTACACGCTTTTGCAAAATCACGGTTCCGAACGTAGTCGGATACCTTAAGGAATCTGAAATTACCTTGAAATAGTGCTATAATTTTTTGTAGAATTAATTTCTAAAATGAGTTAAATTTCACCGGAGGGGTAATATCATTTAAAATAAAACTACAATTTTTACTAATCATAAATTTTATCGAATTCATTTGTATTTCTAGGTGATTTTTACTTTTCTTTTCCTGAGAATATTCCACGGCACTCGTAGATTGTGCTTGGTGCCCCATAGACAAATCAGGGGTGGCTTTCACCATTAATATATAAACATTAGTATCATTGACAATTCAGTATATAAACATACATATTTTTTACTTTTTGTTCTATTTATCTTTTATAAAAAGTAAATTATTTATTTTCCCCCCAAATTTGGCTGATATTTTCAGCTTGAGATATTACAAAAAGTTATTTCAAAAATTTCATTTTTAAAGCGATATTCAGTTTTTAAATATTTTACACTGCTATAAATAAACTTATTTGTAAAAAAAATCGTATTTAGAATAATAGAGTACATTTGAGAGGATTACTGTTTAAAAAACATTGAAGGATAACCACGACCTCTTTTCAACAAAATAATTTTTTTGCTTTATCACTCTATATCAAATCCATGAACTTAATAATTATGTTGCTACAATTAGAAATTTTTTAAAAAAGGGCGGGGGCAAATTTTTCCCCCCAATTTTTTTCGGGAAATTTTGTCATCGTTAAAAAAGATATTGACGAATAAAGACGAAAAAGTTTTTCATTCCTTTTTGTTTTCCTTTTCCCCGGGCAATGGCCCCTTTCCCCCAGCTAAGTTTAAAAGACAGAAAAAAATTTAAAAATGTATAAAAATTACGTAGGGGGACATATATTTTTTAAGAATGTAAAAAATTTTACTGTTTGTTCTTGTTATTTTTTTGTAATTTTTTAACATTTAAAGAAGATTGTTCTAAAAAATGAATACAAGGATATAAAAGTGAGAAAAAAAAGGGCCCTTAAAACAAAATATTTAAAAAAAAATTTTCTAAAAAAGGGAAGATTTTTTTAATTTTATTTTTATTTTTTCCTTTTTTCCCCTTTTTTAAAAATTTTAATAAAAAAGGAAGCGCATTTTTTTGTTTTTTCTTCGTTTTTTTTGAAAATTATGCTGTTTGAAGTTAAATTTCTGGGAAAATCTGAGGGGAAAAACGGGAAATTAAAAATTGGGAAAATCGTGGGAAAAGCTTTTATTTAACCCGCTTTTCCATATGCTTTTAAACCCTTTAAAATATTTAGGTTTATAAACGAAAAAATCCTTCGACATTTTTCCCGGGTTTTTTTTTTTAAAAAAACTATTGCCAACATAAGGGAAAAAGAGGCATCAATAACTGTTTTCATTTTTTTATTTCGCATTCTTTTTAATCCCCCGATTTAATGTCAAATGAGTGTAACAAGGGAAAAGGGCCGCGTAATATGCTCGTTATTTAAAAAGTATACCGGATAGTGCATGGGGTTTTTCTTATAAACTTCCTTTCCAAAAAATGTCTTTATGTAATTTATTCCTAGAATGAAAAAAAGGGTGTCAAAAAAATCCCATTCACCCAAAAAGTGTAAACATTTTTTTGGGGGTAGCTGAAGAATAGCGACTCGAAAAATTCATTTTGGGAAAAAAAATCCACGCAAGTTTTTTAGTATAAAACTCTTTAAAAAAAATCACCCTTATTATGAATTAAGAAAGATCTATCATCAGCATGTACAAAGGTCATTATAAAATAGTATTATCAGCACTCACACACACACTGTTTTATATGTGCGTGTGTTCATTTAAGACACGTTATAATGGTTATTTTGATTTCGTAGCTTGTATTCCTAGAGCAGAAGACATATTCATACTTTAAATGTATTTCTTGAGATATTTTTCGGCACATGCAAGTTGTTTTAACTGTGCTTACCACTGTTGAGTGTATAATTTAATTATTTATCATCAAAATGTTTACTCAGTGGAATCAAAACTCGAGAATTAGTGATGATTATGCAGTCTTACTCAATGAGATATCAAGGAGAATTAACTATATGTCATTCATACAATATTTATACGTATAGAGAAAAAATTAGTTTTTGGTTTGAATAAATTTTAATTATCAAAAAGTTCGAATAGAGTGTGTGTACTATAAACCATTGAAACCATGAATTATGAACAGGAAGTCATTAAAAGCATTTTAATATATTCTCACTAGAAAATGAACATTTCTATCCAACCAGTAATTCTCAAATCAATTTTCGATTAACTATAGGACTTTAATTTGTCTTTCTCAAATACATGTTTTCAAAATAATCCTTAACACCAGAGCTGAACGTAAAGTCAGAGAGAATTATAGAATTTAGTTTGTGTGCGAATAAAGTTCACAACCTTCCATCGGCACCGTGTTTCCCCTAGGGAATTAATTAACCAATAAATGGGCACTAATTATATTATTCCCTTCTAATATTATGAAGATTAGAAAACTTCAAATTGCGTCATCAGAAATAAACGTATAAATTAATTATTAATGCTTCCCTGAATGCAGATAATTCATCTAGGACATTATCCTGCTATGTAGTACTGTTTAGTAATGAGATGAACTTTTTTATGTAACGTTCGCTTTGTATCGGGTTTCTGCAGCCTTTTACCCCCCAAAATTATAGCCTTGTATGGGTTAGCCACGAATCCTTATGTTTCTGTCAATTATTTTCTTCCGTTATTGTAGTTTCATGGGTGATGTCTTCCATTATGCTTATGAATTCATGTGCTGTTAGTTCATGTTTGAAGCCAAATATATATTCTTTTGTCATTAATTAAAGAATATCGTTTTCTTTGCGTAATTTTTTACCTTTTATGGGTTCCATTTCTTCAAAATGTTGTATAATTAATTATTAACTTTTCCACCCGTAACAGAGGTTTGTGTAATGAATTGATTCGATTTTTTAAACTATTTTGAAATCATAATTAAATTCCAATTAAATTAATTTATAAAGTCACATTGTCAAATAAATTTATTTCATAATTTATTAATTTTAACTTTTGTAGCTCAAGAATTAATTTAAAAAAATGTGGCACTAAATGAAAAAAAAAATTAAAAATCTATAAATAAAACCGATAAAATCTTTATATAAAAAATGTATTTTAAATCATTTAAGGTATCCGACTACGTTCGGAACCGTGATTTTGCAAAAGCGTATAAATGGATAATATTTATGATATTTAGTGTCACTTAGATTAGAATATCTGTATAAAATTGTTTTAGGACGTTTTGAAAAAATTTTTTTTTAAAATACAGATATTTGGGTTAAAATTAACTTAGAATAACCTTTTTTAAAAAATGTTCTCCTTTTGTGAAAAATGCTTCTATTATAATAAAATTTTGCTCTTTATATGGCTCGACCTCTTGTACAGGGGGCTCAACAATGAGTTTTGAAATATTCACATTTTCAGAGTTACAACCTTTGAAATTATTATCGGCGTTTTTTTCTTAAAATTTCTCCCATTTGTTTTCGTAAAACATGGATAAACCCACTTCTAAGTTATATATTTCAAAAATTCTAGTTGAGCCTCTGTACAGAAGTCTAAGCTATGCACAGGCAAAATATTATTATAATAGAAGCATTTTTCACAAAAGGAGAATATTTTGAAAATGGGTCATTCTATGTTCATTTCTTGTCAAAATATTGTAAAATAATTTTTTATTGTACTATTATTTTTAAAACAATTTTATATACATTTTCTAATCTAAGTGACACTAAATATCATAAATATTATCCATTTACATGCTTTTGCAAAATCATGGTTCCGAACGTAGTGGGATACCTTAAAGTAAATAACCTAGTAATCCTGAAATAAATACAGGCTTATAAAAAACTTGTGTATCTAAAGCTAACATACACACTCATCGATAAAAAAAACATTATTTCATTTAAAGTTCTGAAGTCTTTAAAGAATATCAAGTTTTTCCCCATTTGAATTTGATTTGATGATTTCGATGTTAAACCTGCTTTCAACTGTAAAAAATTAATCTTTTTTAATACCAAGTGCTGTGAAATAGCTCAGTGACCGCTGTAACTTAGTCTTCATTTTCACGAACGCGTAACCAGCGTTATCAAGTAGTGGATTTGAGTCCTGATGTTATTGAGGACCAGGCGTAAAAAGAAAACTTGTGCATATTTTATCTGTTTTGGACCAAAGTCCTCATGTTGAGGTAGTAAGGAAGCATGAAGAGTGGACTGCCAACTCAAGTGTCATTCTCATTAGCTGATTAAGATTCAGAATTACGAGGTCAGTCGCCAGCACCCACCACATTGTTTTAAAGTACTCTACCAATAATCTTTCAATTTTAAAAGTATTCATTCGTATAAAATTTTTTTCCCCCAAAACAATAAATCGAAAGTTATGTAAATTTTCATTTTAATTTTCTTCAGAAATGCTATAGTTGTGTTACAATAAAGTTTCCTCTTTTTCTGCTATTATCTGTTTAAAATTTTAAAATTGTTAATCTTTACTTTTTTATCTGCAAAGGAAGGATTTAAAAAATATTATTAAATCATATTTTACGGTATTAGTATTAAAATTTTTGTTTTGGTTATATACGTGTTAAAAGAACCATTTTAAAGTTTATGTAATATTTTTTGGGAAATATTTTAGCATTCTCTTACATAATAACTAAAACACCAAATATTCCACTATTTGGGTAATCATGCTCTGTTACAAAAATCATTGTCATATTCATCAAATTTACTATTTTCTCTTTACAGTATTGTATGGTAAGTAGCACTTATATAGGTGGGGGGTATTGTTTCTTCTTCTTTTTTATATTTTAAATGCATTTAGTCCATTCTCATCAAATAAATCTTAGTAGCAATGTTTTGACATTCTAATCGAATGAATACTTATGAGGAAACAATGTATTTTCAGTAAACTACAACAACCATTTCTTAACACAATTTCCGTCCTCTATTTTTCTTTAAATTACTTCCTTTTCACAACGAAGTCTTTTGCTTAAAGACACGAAGAAGGAACCAATCGGAAATGAGAGAACAATCCAATCAGAGAGAGGAGTGCCACTTTAGGAAGTAGCGCTTTTCTTCGATTCCACGACTGCCATTTTCGTAGCAATAAATGGAAATCTTGTTCATTTCCGTTTACTATTTCTAGTCTAGCCATGGAGTGTGCAAGTACAGAATGGTGCAACATTGGCCTGTTGCAATTTGGAGGAATAAATATTCAGTAATGAATAAACTGAAACTGCGGTATAAACAAACTGTCAAGGTGTTGCGTGGTAATGTATAACAGCTGGACCCCAATTTTCTGAAACCCTATTTAACAAATTTAATGATTTAACGAATTTTGGTTTCTCGGTTAAAACAAAAGCCCCATTTAACCAGTAAAAAACCATCGAATCAAGGGAATTATTTCAACGAAACCCATTTTTTTTTTTTTGTAATTTGGATTAGAAAAGAATGGATTTCTTTTTCGATGGCATGCCCTTTTATCTTCCTGAACGAAATATTTTCTTTATTAGCAAAAATTTCGACGAAAAAGGTTGCAACCTAATATTAGACCGGCAGTAGCTACAATTTTTATATAAACAAACAGAAAATAGAAAAGTCTGGGGGACGTCGAAAATGGAAATCATGAAAAGGCACTTCTGCAGTTTTAATTAGACCGACAATGTCAGAAAATGGTCTTCGGTTGCAGTTGCTACCTTTAGTTTCCTTTGACTTTTCTGTCTATCAACTGATCCATTCCTAAAAACTGCTTTAATCTCTTGACATGACTGTCAGAGATACTCAAATCTTGGGTACCTCCATTTCTGTTTAACTTCCCTGGATACTATACTTCTACTTCAACTTCTCTCAAATGATACCGTTGAGCCACAGCTAATGAATACTGATCACTATCAGAAACCACGTTCACTACAGCTTCTGAATGCACCGGTGAAAGTTACCGGCAAATTTAAACATGCCCATGTTTTACATATGCGATCTTGTATCTCGCGTTATTTGATTTCTAATGCCCGTCTGAGATTCGTTCTATTAAAAATAAGTAGTCTAGATCAGTGTTTCTCAAATTGTGGGGCGTTAACCCTGCAAGGGGGCTGCCTGTGAAAATATAAAAGGTTTAAAAATAATTTTGGAAATGAAGTAAAACAAAATGCTTTTTGACGTAATAAAAAATACACATTTAGACTGATATAATTTATTTTTATCATCTGGTGATCATCAAAAATAATAGATTCCACTTCAAACGCTCATTAGCTATCTTTGAGCCTATAACCAAATAAAAAAAGCAACATTTGTTGCTTTACTGTAATCCACGATGAGATTTTTATACGTTTCTTTTAAACCCCTAAAATACTACTTGCGATTATATCTATTTGACCTTCAAACTTACTGGTATGTTTCACTCCGTCTGTTTCTTTTTAGGAAAGTTGTAAATAATATTTTCTGTTGCTTTTCCGTGTGAATAGGTTTTATGATATTAAATGGATAAGCATATTGACACTTTGAAGGATGATTTGACCCCAGATGTATTTTTATAAGTATTCTGAAACACTAGACAGAAACGTTTGAGTTGAATTGAAATTTTCAAATGCTGCCTGAAGAACTCTATGAAAACTATGAATCAACTAAATGTAGCACTTCGCCTTGATAAAAAGAGACAAGGAAGAAAAGTTCAAAAATACTATTTGTAGATCATCAAACGACAGCAAAACTACAATAACGTGAACAAAAATATGACAGTTTTGCTGGAAAATACTGATTCCTGTATTGTTAGAAAAGGTATTCAGTGAATTATGTCCTTTATTAAGGACACGCACATTGGAACATTTTAACTTTGGATTTTATTGGATTTTTTCTCAAATTATCAAACAAAAATTGAAAAGTCCTTGAAAGTAGGTAAATATATTTTCTCTTAGTTAGTACATTCACTTTAGGTGCCTTTTTATTTGTATAGTAAAAATAATTATAAAAATAAATTATAGTTTAAAACAAACTAACGCTTTTATAATTGAATCGAATTAAATAGTAAAAATAATAAAAATATATATTACTTAAGAGTAACGCACAAAATTTAATACTTATCTTGTTAATTTGTATGGTTTATAATTATGATCGTATTGTAGCTTTAGTGCCAAAGTGCATTATTATTGCATTTAATACATTATTATTTTGGGGGCGCGATAAAAGTATGATTGAAAATTGGGTCGCCAGTAGTGAAAGTTTAAGAACCACTGGTCTAAATTATAAAAAAACTTATTAACCATGGATACCACTATGTAAACATACTGGCCAAATGACTTGTTACCTCATTTAATATTTGATGCTTCCACCAGTTTCTTTGTACAGTGCATTAGCTCGGTGTGGTACTGATGTAATAAGCTTCTGACATGTCTCTCCAGTGATTTCAGACCATTCATCATGAAGTGATATTTCTAGTTCTTTGCCTTTTCTTAGAAGGCTATTCAACTCTCTTAAACGCATTTCCAGTTCATCTCACAGATATTCGATTACAATAATATCTGGACATTTTGATGGTCATTTCAAATGATGAAGTGAATCATGGATATGGTAACACCAAGTAAGTACGGTTTGGGCTAGATGGCAAGCAGCATTGTCGTCCTGAAATATTTCATCACCATCTGGAAAATAATCTTCCATTAATAGTTTAACAACATATTCTGGATGGGATAAGTAATTTCCAGTTCTTTTACGTTTTATAATGATAAAGAGACCTGTACTGCTTCAACAAAATGCTCCCCAAATCATTAGTCCTTCACTTCCAGCTTGCCCGACTGGTTGTTAGGCTGCGATAGCTTTATGGTCAAGACAACGGACTCGTAGCCCGTGTCATGAGTTCGAACCCAATACTTCTAAAGACCTACCGTGTAGGGTGTGATGCTCGTTTAATCTGTCGTGAACTTAAGCGTCCTTCCGTTGGTGTGGTAGTTAGGAGAGAGGGTGCCAGCTCGAAGTTTCGAGGTTCATTGGCAAAAACCCTAGAGTAGCTAAACAGCGCGAAGTTGATATTCACTCACTCACTTACGCTCGACTGTTTGTATGTAATCTGGGTGAAGAGCTTCATGTTGTTCCTGGCGAATTCTTTGTCTGCCATCATTTGTAAAAGTATAAAATGGCTCTCATTGTTTCATACAACTGTTTCTACGTCCCAAAATTTGTTTTCTTTAACGAATAACGATTTCTTCGATTTAAAGCTGACAATTGATTGAATATTAACGTAGCACCGTTCAGCTACACAAGGGCTTTTGGCGACGGACCACGTAATTTTGAACCATGGTCAAGTGACGAGGACGACACCTGAGCTGGCACCCCCCTCTCCTAACTACCACACCAACGGGAAGACGTTTCAGCTCTCGACAGATTTAACGTGCATCGCTGCCCTACACGGCGGGTCTTTAGTGGTACTGGGCTCGAACTCGTGACAAGGTAAGCCACGATCCGATACCTTGACCACTCGGCTACCCCGGCTACTTAAAGCTGACGAACAGGAGCTCAGTGTTGGTCGTTGACTTTCAAGCAAAAGAAATTTAAGTTCTCTTTGTATTGTTTTCCGAGTTTAAATTAGACTCCTTTATAATTTGCAGTTGTCAATCGTTTGCTTTCAATATTTTTCTTCACAATACGCTTCAATTTTCTCTCAACACGTTTTGTCATTTTCTTGGATCTATGCCCCCTAGATGATGAAGCTTTTGTGTGCTACTTTAGTTAAATATATCCTTACTAATATTATAAACGCAAAAGTTTGTATGGATGTATGTTTGTTACTCTTTCACGCAAAAACAACTGAATGAATTTTGATGCAACTTTACAATAATATAGTTTATACATCAGAATAACACATAGGTTATAATTTATAAAGATATTGCGTGAAGTGTCCAAAATATAACGATAATTGTCAAGTAAGTAGGAAAAAATTCTGCCATCTGCAGGGTATTCTTGCGTGCGCTGCAAACACCGTTAGAGATACAGTGAAATCCAATACCACACCAACCATAATACCGGGAACAGGACCAGTGTGGTGATGCATAACGCAACAGTTTAGCAGCCTTTCTTCATGGTGTTCAAA
>BMAV01019874.1:0-54403 GCA_019973955.1 Trichonephila inaurata madagascariensis
AAGGGGAGATCAGTACAGGAACCCCGAATCAGTAGAAACGTCATGCGAAATGCAAATATCAGGAACAAAACGTCAGAAGCGATGTGAGCGTACGCAAAACACGTGATGTCGGCGCGCGCTTCTCAACAGTAGAATGAAATGAAGGATGGAGACGAAAGATATTTTGCATATTTTTAGTTTTTTTTCTAATTTACCAGCCATGTTCAGTCAGAAATGAAAGCAAAACAATCTCAATTTCTAAAAATATCCATAAGTTCCTTGGCTGGACGGACTAAAAGTTATGCGGATACAGATTCTAATTTAAATAGAATTAGCAAACTGTAAAATTAAAAAAAAATTGGTCTAGTAAATCTAGGAACATAAATGAGCAGTTTTGAATGAATCAATAAGAATAGAGAATTTCGACAGAATAATAATTTTAGCATTAAGAATTCCATAAAAAGTTTCAACATATCTCACTTTATTCCACGATTCGATTCGAATAAGAACATTTTGCTAATAAATCTAAGCGAAAAAAGGTTGTCGCCAGATAATTAACATTAACAAAAAAGCGTGACAAATAAAAATAATTCAATGCGTTAGCACAGCTTCAGTTCATGAGTCAACACAGGATTTAACATTAATTATGTGATACAATAAAAAAGTCTAACACTATGAATATTCAGATACACAAACATGAATATTTCTCATATATATCATCATCATATCTGGCAAGAGAGCCCCTCGTGGGAGAGTGTCTTCCTTCGATAAGATATATATATATATATATACATATATTATATGTATATATATATATATATTTAATACTATCGAATTAAGTTTTTTAAATATTTTTCTTGGAATGAATCTATATTATCCATTTTACCGAAGAAAAAAAATATTTAGAACTACTTACTTACTACTATACTTTTTTTTAAAAGTTTATAAATACCTTAATACAGATATTCTCTACATTTTTTTAACAAGAAAAAAATAAATATGATTTATCGATTTTTAATGGTGAACTTCCATATGATGTAGTGTGGCTATTTTTATCTAAGCGAATTTTTTACACAAGGAGAGAGAGGGCACAAAAAACTAAGGAAATTCATTTGGGATCGAGACTTGGTGTAATAATAGTACACCTTTAGGGTGTTCACCCCTCAATGTAATTCCGCCGAATGGCAACAGTCAATTCAGAAAAATTAGGCTTCGAAATTCATGCTTATAGCTTTTATACAATTAAATTTTATTTTCATATAACGATTTTGTAGCTTGGTTGGCAAATCGTCTGCTTACTATGCGTGAGGTCAGTGTTCAATTCCACGCGCGATCAACTTTTTTTCTTCAATTCATTTAATTTTTTTTTAAATTAAACAAATTTATTTATGAAAGGTTTATTAAATATTAAATAATATTTTATAAAGTAAAAAAAATTATTGTAATTATATAAATTTTTTTAAATATATTTTATATTAATAAATAATATTTATAATAAAATACATAATAAATATTAAATGATATTTTACATAAAAATTAGTTACAAATAATTTTATAATGTGAAATATAATAAACTATAAATAAAATATTATATAAAATAATTTATAAAATATATTATTATTTTTAAATTAATTATTTTATAATTAATATAATAAAATGTCTTTTTATATATATTATTAATTTAATTATTTTATAATTTTATAAAATATTTATTAAGTTCTTTTCAAATAAATTTATTTAATTTGAAAAAGTTTATTTCAATAACTTTTATAAATTTATTTAAATAATTTTAATAATAAATTAATAATAATTTTAATGATAAATCATAATTTTAATAATAAACCCTACTTTTAATAATAAAACATATTTTTAATAATAAACAGTAATTTTAATAATGAATGAAAAATTTTAATAATAAATTAATAATAATTTTAATAATAAAAGAATAAAAATTCTTATTAATACTAATGCTTAATAATAATTAATTAATTATAATAAATAGTAATTAACTAATTAATTTTAATAAATAATAATTAATTTACAAATTTTAATTATTAATAATTTGCATTAATAATTATTTTAAATATTTTTAATTATTACTAATTTTTAATATTTTTAATTATTAAATTTTGTAAATATTTTTATTTATTAATAATTGTACATATTTTTAATTAATAATAATTTTAAATAATTTTACTAATAAATAATTTAAGTTATAAATTTATTTATTTTTTTTACTTCATTAAATACAAAATAATTACATAAAATATCATTTAATATTTAATAAACCTTTCATAAATAAATTTATTTAATTTAAAAAAATAATTAAATGAATTGAAGAAGAAAAGTTGATCTCGCGCGTGGAATTGAACCCTGACCTCGCTCGTAGTAAGCAGACGATTTACCAACCAAGCTACAGAATCGTTGTATGAAGTTAAAATTTAATTGTATAAGAGCTAAGCATGAGAATTTTGAAGCCTAATTTCTCCGAATTGACTGGCCATTCGGCGGAATTACATTGAGGGGTGACCTAAATGAGTACTACTATTACACCAAGTCTCAATCCCAGATGAATTTCTTTAGTCATGCCCTCTCTGTTAGATTTTAATTTGCATGTGTTTCTCCATTAAAAGTATATCCTCGCGATATGAATAGAATTATCTTTAAGAATTATAATGAAAATGGAATTAACCTTTGGATTGGAAAATGAAAGTGAATATTAACGTCGCATGGTTCAGCTACATTAGGGACTTTGACAACGGACAGCGTAATTTTGAATCATGGTCAAGTGACGAGGACGACACCTGAGCTGGTACCTCCATCTCAACTCCCACACCACACTAACCCGAGGACGCTTGTGCTCTCGACAGATTTAACGTGCATCACTCCTCTACACCGTGACATGCCTGCCACGATCCGATACTTTGACCACTAGGCTACCACGGCCACTTGCACGGGAGAAAAAGTTAGGTTTAAATTATTAGGGTTTGGGTTCGAACGTGTATAAAAAAAGCAATAATAATTTTAATTTTTTAAAAATTTTAGTTGTTTTTTATTTTATGATTGACACAATTTTTGTATTCAAGTTTCATTTAAATGTAATATTTCGAATACATTATATTTAAAGTTATTGATGGAAACTAATGTTAATCAATATTTCTCAAACAATACGATAAGTAAATAAGGAAAAATTTCTCCAACAAATCATTATTCAAACTGAAAGCTGTCAAAGATTATTATAAATTGGAATACATTTCACATTTTGAGAGATGCATTTGTATAATTCTAAAAATACTTTGTGTTTAAGACGATCACAAATGTAATATAAATGTCACAGAATACAAAGATATTCTGTAAATCGCACCTAGACACACACAAAAAGTAAACTACACATAATATATATATATATATATATATATATAATTTATAAAGGTGTGATCTTAAAACATTTGATATTGTTACCAAATCCACAGAAGAATCCCATGTTTTCACTTAAATTTATCAGGAATGGAAGATATGTATGCAAATCCAAACTATTCTTTGGATTTTACAAATGTTTTTGAGAAGGTAATATATATTTTAATGACGCATTGGTAGCTAATAGTTTTTGTCAAATTGAAGCTTTTTTAAAAAAAAATATTTCATATATTTGTGTCAAATATGTAATTAGTCCAAAGATTGAGTTAAAGGAAATTCAAGTACAGATAAATTTGTCTGTTAAATATTCGAATAAGAGAAAATAATTCATGTGTGTGTGTGGTTTACTGATTAAACTTTACAAAAAATACAAGAAAAACAATAAAAGTAACACCGGTTTTTGACAATGAAGTAATACCGGATTACACTGAATTTACTATACAGTGAAATCTGTTTTTGTGCGGTATGTAGGGACTGCATTAAAAAAAACCGCACACACACAAAAAAAATTACTCGAAAATTTCTCATAAATAAAAATAACAAACAACTTTATCGATATACTGTAGAACAATTTTATTATACGGTGGAAAGAGACCGCATAAAAAAGTTCCCACTTAGAAAATATGTCAATTATTTACTAAATTTAAGAGAGAAACTGCTTCCAAACAAGAAAAATTATTAAATTACATATAGAAACATTTTATTTCTCACTGAAAATATGGAGTTATTTTCAAAAATGCACATAACTCACTGCTACTCGTCGTAATCAAAAATGCTTATCTTCTCGTGATAAATTAATACAAAATCGCTTCCGTTGTTTAAAGTTACAATTTCAATTGATTTCTTCTTAAAATAAGTGATGAATTTTTTTGCGACGAAGGTCAGTTAGTCAGTTACTTGTAAGCATCACGATAACCAGATATGCATGATCAAGGCTCTTTTTGGAATTTCTAACTACTTTTGGAATTGGAATCTATTTTAAGAAAATGCATTTCCGATTTATTAGAAGGCTAGAGGAGTTCCCAGCACATACACACTATAAAAAGAACAACAAAAAAACGACGCACCAAGAGCGAGTTGTCTAATAGAGACAGAAATTGGTGGGTAGAAATATTATGTACAGAATAGAAAATGATTAAAATTTCAGAAAAATTTAATGATTTATTTCAGTGTTACATAGTTACAAAGTAACGAACTCAATAAGGTCTTGGTCCACTTCTAGCCTGGAAGCAAGATACCACAAGACGTGGCATTGAGATGGTCTCCTGCGGTATTTCTGGCCACGGTAGCCGAGTGGTATAGGTATCGGATCGTGGCTTGCCTTGTCACGAGTTCGATTCCAGTACCACTAAAAGACCCGCCGTGTAGAGAAGCGATGCACGTTAAATCTGTCGAGAGCTGAAACGTCCTCCCGTTGGTGTGTGGAGTGGTAGTTGGGAGAAGGGGTGCCAGCTCAGGTGTCGTCCACGTCACTTGACCATGGTTCAAAACTACGTGGTCCGTCGCCAAAAGCCCTCGTGTAGCTGAACAGTGCGACGTTAATATTCAATCAATCAATCAACCTGCGGTATTTCTAGCCAAATTTGTTCCAATTGTCGGACCATGTCATCAACATTCCCTGGTAGATGCAGTCACGTTCCCATCATATCTCAGGCATACTCGGTTGGAAAGAGATCTGGCAATCTGGCTGACCAAGGAAGTGTTTCACAAGCTGTAAGACAGTTCATAGCAACACGTGTCATATGTGGTCTGGCATTATTATCTTACTGAAAAATAAGGTCAGAGTGCTGCAAAAGGAACGGTAACAGTTCTCATAACAGAAAAACAGTTCTCAGAATGTTGTCGACGTACCATTATGGTGTAAGTGTGCCTCTAATGATGACCAAAGGGTCAGGCTGTCAAAAGAAATGGCAACCCACGCCATAAGTCCTGGTTGACAGCCTGTGTGGTGGGCAGTAGTGAAAGCAGGATCGGCACGCTGCTCTGAGAATCTCCAGACACGTCTTCAATGATTGTCAGGACACAGTTGGAAACGGGATTCGTCGCAAAATACTGTACGTCTCTAGTCAGCATAATTCAAGCTAGATCTTATCAAGCACTACTGTAATCTGGCTTGACAGTGTGCAGGCGTGAGTGGCAGGTGGCGTAGCGTTCGGTAAGAGCGTAAATTTTACTCTATCAGCTGTATGTGAATGGTCATGGTAGACACTCGTGTGCGGGTTGCACATTTGATAGTTGATAACGATCAATTCCGGCGCTGTGGCAGCTGATCTGACAATCAATCTATCCTCCCGATCTGCTATTGCCCTAAGTTGACAGCTACCATCATGACGCTGAAATCTACCACTGTCCACCCATTCTTGCCAGCATCTTCTAACGGTCGCATCGCTTCGACCCATAGGACAAGCTGTTCTCCGATTTCTCCAACATTCCTCTTTCAATCTAATGATTCGACCTCTTTGAAACTGACAGTTGCTCGTAATGAGCTAGAATCCTGATGTAAGGAATTTTTTTTCAGTCGTTGAAAGGTATCCTAAATCACATTTCAACAGGAATTTTGACCATCAGGTTAAGAACCATTTCTTATAGACATTTTCTGAGTGCGCCGTTCCGATTAGCTGTAGCCCCCGATTTTCGTTCATTGGACGCAATAAAATTTTTAGGTCCCTTATCTTCAAATGAAAAGATTGCATCAGAATTCTAGGCACAGTAAATCCACGAGTTCTTTAGTGGCTAAAGATTTATTCTCTAGTTACAGCCACACACACAAAACAACATTAAAAAACTAAGATACATTTAACTTTGATTTGTGCTAATACCATTTTGTTTTATCCTCGCCAACGTAATCCTCTCGAGTTCATTTCGCCATCGTGTCTTCCCTTCCACCTCTCTAGTTGTCAGTCTCCGTCTCATTTCGATTGCCGCGCCACCTATTAAGTTTTACATGCCAGGCGAATATTACAGACACCGAATTTTACTCATTTGCATTTTGGTACAAATGTCTTTTCATACGAAATTTCACGAAATGTCGGGAAACTCCTTCTTGGTACGTCTTTTATTGGCTATGGAGTGTATTTTATCCGTCCTCAAAGAATACAATACTTCTTATCCATCTTTATTATTAATCAGTTTATTGATTATGTCACTGTGATTGACAGTTTCGTCTTTAATCCAGCGCATTCTGCTAGCACGTTGAGAGAAAATAATTGAACGTGCATTGTGGGGATATTGTTTATAACAAACGAACAGAGCGTCTTGAAGTGTATACATCTATAATGCATTGATAGAAAATAGGACAGTGGTACCACACACACACACACACAAAAAGTCGTTAAAACTCTGCCGCATTAAAAGATCGCACAAAAATAAAATCGGGTAAAATAGGACCAACCTAAAGCAAATGTAAGCATATATTTATTGTTGCGTAATAAAAGTTCAAGAATTTAATTTACATTTGACAGGAAAGAGAAAACGGGAGTAAGACCACTTATTTGGGATATTAGTTCTTTTTACTTGCGTAAGTCATATCGGAAACAGCAAGTCTTTCATCGGTACGCGCCAAACATAACCTCAATTGTGGTGGCCAATTCAAATGACAACTTTGGGTGATACTTGAAATTTTAGCAAACTTATCGCACCTGAGAAGTCCTATAACTGTCTTGAAATTCTTCGGTTATTACACATTATATTTTTAATAAACACATGAAGTGAGTGAGTGAATATTAAGGTCGCTCTGTTCAGCTACACGAGGGCATTTGGCGACGGATCACGTAATTTTGAACGATGGTCAAGTGACGTGGACGACACCTGAGCTGGCACCCTCTTCTAACTACCACACCAACGGGAGGACGTTTCAGCTCTCGACAGATTTAGCGTGCATCGCTGCCCTACACGGCGGGTCTTTAGTGGTATTGGGCTCGAACTCGTGACAAATCCAGCTACGATCCGATACCTATACCACTCGGCTACCGCGGCCACTAAACTCAGGAAGAGAAGAGCGATTATAAATCAACAAAATTGTTTAACCGATTCTCAGATTATATAATATTTAACATGTATGATAGTTAACTTCAAACAAAATCAATAAATATTAAAGTAAAGAAAATTAATATTATACACCCTATATATAGATAGGCATGCACTTTAATTATAAATCTTTTAAATGTGTGGCTCATGCATTTTTTACATAGCTCTTTGTGTTTGCCTAAAAAAGATTTGAACCCTTATAAAGGTTTCAAAATACAACAAAAGTATACTACATTCGCACTCTTTTAAAAAAGTGATGAGAATTTCTAAGTAAAATTTTTTACTATATCAGCTGTGTGTTCCACACACACAGGTAGTTAAATATAATTTATTAATCTAATATTACAATAAAATTAAATACGAGAACAGCAGCAGGATTATATAATTTATTTTAAACATTTTTTATTTATAACAAAGTTAAATTGCATTTTTTTAACAAAACTTTTGAGTTTAATTATTCTTGAGCTTCTAAAGAACAACATGATCAATTTGTTCATGAAACGTGATAAACTTGTCAAAAGATTTGATATATGTAGAGAACAAATTTAAAAAAATAATAAAATTAATACATAAGGATGACAATTAATGCAAGTTTTAAAACTACTTTGTCTGAGTAATAACTAACAAAGAAGCGAAACTAATGAAAATATCTGAACTCCTCTAAGAAACCCTAGTCTCAAGCAAATATAATTTGACATTTCTTTTGTTGACAGATTCTTTTATATTACATGATACGTAATAATGTCTAATCTTTTTTTTAAAAAATTATACTATAATGGCATATATCCAATATTTGTTGTTTTTAAGAAAGCATTTATAGTTGAAAACAGCGATTTAAAACATTAATTAATTTTTAAATAGAGAATACAAGATTGTTTTTAATACAATTATTCCTTTCGTAGATAAATAAGATGATTGACTTAAAAAAGGAATTGAAATTTTTGAAGTTATACTTCTCTTGGGGCGTTAGAGAAATAGGATGAGGGTGAATTTTTACAATGCGTGCGCACTCCGTCACGGATGCGAAAATCCTTTGTCAAGAAATATACAGAACGGGACAAATCATTCCCGCCTTCGAAATTCTCAGAAAAATATTTCTCTACACTTCCCGGAAGAAGGGGACACCCGGGTTTGAACCGAGGACCTCCCGATCTGCAGTCGAATGCTCTACCACTGAGCTATACATCCGCCTCAGCGAATTTTTGCTTTGTGTTCCGTAGAAACGGATACGAAAATGCTTTGATTAGAAATATGTAGAATGGGGATTGATCACATTCCCGCCTTCGAATTCTCAAAAAAGTATCTCTTCACTTCCCTGAAGAAGGGAGCATCCGGGTTTGAACCGGGAACCTCGTGATCTGCTGTCGAATGCTCTACCACTGAGCTGTACCCCCGCGTCAGCGAACCTTTGCTTTGCGTTCCGTAGGAACAGATACGAAAATGCTTTGTCTAGAAATATGCAGAATGGGACAGATCATTCCCGCCTTCGACCCCCTCCCCATATTATTGGTCCTATTGTTCCTGAGCGGGGGTGTTTAAATTTATTTAAATCGTGATTATCTCAGGTTTGGCTGGTCCGATTGACTTAAGGTTAGTATCGTTCAACTCTGCTCGTGACTGCCTTTCGTCCTTGGCCCAGCTTGCCCTGCTAAAGATTTTTAGAAAGATTTTAATCTTGTTACGCCAAAGAAGTATAACTTCCTACTTGCGTACATAAGTACACACACACATTTTTTAGCCTGTTTATGGAAAATATAATATCAAGTCGATGATAAATATCTTTTGGTTATAAGGAAAAGTTACGAACAATTTAGTGGTAACTACTCATTACCAAGACGTATATTAAAACGTGTGGTCCTCAATGGTTGCTACTTTTTTCTGGGTAAAATAATATATACGTGTTTTATATACAGGGACATATATTTAACGGTAATTAAGTTTCCCAACTTAACAGATGATACAGAACTTACGTAAAACACTTCTTTCAGATTGACATCCTCTCACAAAGGAGAAAGGGTACAAAAACTACGCGCTGTCTCATTATAACTACCATTTTTGAAAAGAGAATTCTCCCTCCAAAGAAAAAGAAGTGTCATCTGTGGCTGTCATATAATTGTGAAGAGAAGATAGTTTTAAATATATGGTGTTACAAACAATATATATATTTGATATTTAATTGAACAAAACAAAAGCCTCAGCAATAAATAAAAGAAAAGAAAATCTCATTACATTTTATACACCTAGTAAATAGAAAAAGGTCATATTTCTCATAAAAATCTCAACATTTTTAGACTTAATTGTTCGCTTATAAATTGCACTGACGGGAAAAAAATTCAACACCAAAAAGGACTTGTGTTAGATAAACGAAGTTTGGTAGGCGTATTTGTAAATCTGAAAGATGACATCAATTCAAATTTCGGCTTCTCGCTTAGTGTGGTGCTAGTAGTACCACACTGAGAACTTGCACAAATCAGGGTTGCTTTAAATGCGTACTGCAAAGTTCGAGAGCCTTATTTTTCTGAGAAATTTGACGTATTGAGTTGATGTTAGCCTAGAATGCCTTCAAGAAGACGAAGAAGCCATTATCCACAGTTTACCGAGTTTGAACGAGGTCTTGAACACGGCTACGAGAACGTGGATTTTCTTTCCGCGATATTGCAGAAAAGAACTCAGCCGGAATGTGCCCACTATGCATGATTGTTGGGAGCAGTGATCAAGGGATGGTACTGCAACAAGAAGACCGGTTTCAGGGAGGCCACGTGGTACTACTGAGGGGAAAACCACCGTATTCGGCGCACTGCTGAGGCATATCGTATTACATTTGTGGCAGAAATTCGAGCTGCTGTTGGTACCACAGTGACGCAACGAAATAGGTTACATCAAAAACAGCTCCGAACCAGGAGTGTATACCACTGAATTCACGCCGTTGTCGTTTGGGACGGCAGCGGTGTCAAGCCAGAGGGCATTGGAGGACGGAGGGGAGATGTGTTGTCTTTTCTGATGAAAGCAAGTTCGAACTTGGTGCCAGTGATGACTGTGTGTTGATGAGAAGGAGGCCAGGGGAACGCCTGCGATCAAACTGTCTGTGGTCTAGACACACTAGATGTACCCCTGGAGTCATGGTCTGGAGAGGTATTTCGTATGGCAGTAGAGGCACTCTCATGGTTATCCCAAGTATATTGACTTTAAGTTTGTACGTCAGTTCGGTAATTCAACGTATAGTATTGTCATTCATGGACAGCATTGAAGGGGGAGTTTTCCAACAGGATAACGTTCACTTTACACCGCTGTTGTAACGCAACGTGCTATACTGGATGTTGACATGTTATCTTGGCCTGTGAAATCACCAGAATTGTCTCTATTTTAACACGTATGGGGTATCATTTGACGACAGCTCCAGTATCTTCTAGAGCCAGCACTAACCGTCCCATTATGACACAAGTACAACAAACATGGAACTCTATACCACAATGACATTAGACACCTGCATGTACGCTTCTAGGCTTGCACTCAAAAGTTTAGAGGTTACACCGGATATTAATGTAACAGTATTTCACATCTGAAATGCGATTTTAGCTTAAATTAACCTCTGTGATCTTGAAAATTTAATCAGTTAAAAATGTTAACTAGACAACTGCATTGCGTCTAAATTTCATTTCCCTAAAAAAATTTTTTCTTGGTGGTGGGATTTTTTCCCCCGTCAGTTTATTTTGATTGTATTAAAACCATTAAAATATGATACAAATAACTTCTGTACTCATTTTCAATTTGCTAACTTCTATACCTTGTCAGGCGAGAAGTTTGAGATTACTTGAAATTTGTATTTGTTTCACTTCACGAAATTTAAATTAAAAATCGATTTTTCAATTTTGATTGAAAAATAAAATACCATTCTTTTTCTTTCTAATGCAATTTAAAATTTTGCTCTAGCTGAATTAGAAGTATTTTTAATATTTTTTTAAAAAAAATTGTTTACATTTGTCAAACCCTGTAACCCCGTGACTGCCACGCCCCTTGCAAATCAAAACAAAAGACACATGCTACTTTTCAGCCTTATCAAATAATTTAAATTGATCAAAAGAATTCATTTTGATCAGCAGCTTATTCAGGAAAGAAGTGAAGTGAATAGTTGTAGCTGTTTGTTTACTTTTTGGTAGCTTACATGCTGTTTTTTACGTGGTTAAATATAACGAATTTTTGCTATTGTGCAGAATCGTTTTTTTTATGAAAAATATTTTATAAATATGCCTCAGTTTAATAATAAAACACTTAAAAAATGAAATTTTCTAAAAATAGGTACAAAAAGCCCAAACTTTCGAGAAATTAAATGTTGATAACAGTCAGACTTTTTGCAACATAAATAATTAAATTTTTAAAAGAAAATTTAAAATTAAGTTTAATAAAAGTATGTTTTTTTTTAATTCTTTTTAAAAAGTTTTTTTGTGGAATGACTGACGTTGTACTGTTTTTTGTGCTTTGAAAAAAACATTAATTACATAAAAATAAAATGAAAAAAACAAAAATTTTTATAATTGGTTTGCCAAATCCATTTTTTGGGCCGCAAAAATTTTTAATATTTTGTTTTTTGGGGGCTTATTAAACATTTCCAAAAAGGGCTTTCCCAAAGCGTTTAATAAAAAAGATACAAAAATTATATGAAAGTGAACACATTTATTTAAAGGGGAAATATTAAGAAAAGAAGAAATTGCAAAAAATATTTTGTGGGTTATGAATTTTCACCTCCCCCAAAAGTGGTTTTGCAAAGCCCTTTGCATAAATTAAAAAAAACGCAACATAAAAAGTAGCTAAAGGTCTATTGCCCGTTAGCTGCTGCCAAACAATAATGGAAAATAAATAAAAAAAGGGGTTAAAATTACCGGTGGCTATCGATGGTACCTGGAAAAAAAAGGGGCCATATTTTTTGTAAATGGTATTGTTACGTCATTTAAATTGGGGACACCGTAAAAATTGTTGATGCAAAAATATTATTGGGGAAAAATGCTAAATGTAATTTTAACGGCAATGTACTTTTGCAATGTGTTAAAAAAAATGACTTTAAAATAATGCGGGAATGGAAGTTGAAAGGGGCACTTTGTATCTTTAATCGCTCAAAAAGGGATTCACAGTTTACGATATAAAAATTCTTAACTGTAAGGGGAAATTTTAAAAAAAACAGTCTTAGAATTCCAAAAATTTAAAGAGATTCAACCCTTTTAAAAAAATTTGAATGTTTTGGTTCCATTTTGGGGAAAAGGTTGGGGACACAACTCAGGGTTTTTAAAATTAAAACGGGGGAGGAAAAAACTCTAGGATGGCTAAAAGGTTTCCTTTTTGTAGAAAAAAAGATAAATTCAAAAATACTACATTTTTGGTTTTTCAAAAAAACTCAGTAAACTTGTCAGCCATAAGGCAAGCTATTTTTGGCTATATTTTTTTATAAAATTTCCCAGATTTGAATCTACGACACGGGTTTTTGCCCATGGGAGGTGACTTGGGGTTAGATATAACTTTAAGCATAAACACACATATAAGCATAAAAATACACAAAAACCAGAATTTTGGGGAATTTTCATAAAAAAAAATATTTTAAGGTTTTAGTCTTGGGAAATTTTATCTAGATGTTTTTTTTGATAAAACTCAAAATTTTAGTAAAAACGTAAAAAAGTATTTGGGCTATAAATTTTAAAAAAATGTATTTGTGAACTTTAAAAACCTTTTTGGGACATGAGGCAATGTCTTTTCAGAATCAAGGTTTTTTTACCAAAAAAAAAAGTTTTAGATGTATTAAACATTCAACAACTCCTGGGATTTTTCAAATGTCGGGGCGTTTGCGTTTAGATCAAAACGTGCATTAAGAAAACAGAATAAGCAAATTTTTCAAAAAAACCAAAAAAACTAGGGAAATTTAAAAAAAACAATTAAATGGAGAAGGGAAGTTTTTAAACTTTAATACAAGAAATTTAAGTTATAGTTCCGGGATGCAGAAATTAATAGTAAGTGTTTCCTTTTCTCTATTTCCCCAAAACTGTAAAATTTCAACAAAAAAGGGAAATTTTTGGGAAAAAATTTCTTATTTTATAGCCTTGAAATTTTTCACATGTGTTTAAAACAAATAAATATTTTTAAAGAGAGAAAGGGGCAAAACCCAAAATTTAAAAAAAAAATTTTTTGGATTAAAAAAGTACAAAATTTTCCCCCTTTTAAAAAATTTTTACGTGTTACTCCACATTGAATTTTTTTAAAAAAAAAACCAAAACGGAAAATTTTAAAAATGCTCCCATTAAAATAATAAAACAATACAATGAATGCACACAAAAAATTCATGACTACATCCTGCCAATTTTTTAAAAATGTTCCTTAAAATTGGTCATTTTTAACATTACAGAGATAAGGAAAATGCTGCGTGAAGTGACCCCCTTAAACACTCATCAATTTTCATAGAAACTAATGGATTCCCCCAAAAATCTTCTACTTTGAATTGCAGACTATCCCTTTTTCAAAACGATTTAACTAAGCAGTTTTTTAATTATTAATTATGTTCACGTTTTAAACACAATTTATTCATCTTGAGTTATAATACGCATTCAGAAATTTAATTTTCTGTTTGTATATATTATTTTTCTCTATTTTCAAACTTATTTTTTTATCAGAAAATATCTTTATATAGTTATCTAACTAATAATAGCATTTTGTTATGACACGCATTAAAAAATTCATTTACCTTTATGTATGTTACTCTGATTTCTAATAGTAAATTAAGAGTAAAAAAATGTAATGTATAAAAATGTAAATAACTGTATTTTTTAAACGTTTTTATAATTGCAAATACTATTTTGTTGCTAACCTTTAAAATTACACTTGTTACTTTTTAAAAATAGGTTTGAAAATCTCAAAGAATTTTCTTTGTGACTTTTTTGCTTGGCAAGATTGCTGACAGTCCACAATAACGACACTGGATAACTTGCAACGTTATTACTGAAGTGGCATGAGGGCTGCGGTAGCCCAGTGGTCAAGGTATCGGATCATAGCAGGCAGCGATGCATGTTAAATCTGTCGAGAGCTGAAACGTACTCCCGTTGGGGTGGTGTGGTAGTTAGGAGAGGGGGGTGCCAGCCTCGTCACTTGACCATGGTTCAAAATTACGTGATCCGTCGCCAAAAGCCCTCGTGTAGCTCAACAGTGCGACGTTACTATTCACTCGCTCACTGAAGTGGCATTTAGGCTTAATGAATAAAAAGCGATTGAACGATTTTTATGCAATTTTACTATTCGTTAAACATAAAAGATGCCCAAAATGATAAGATTAAGTGTGGCATTTTTTCTCCAAAATGTTTTCAAATGCATTAAAGCATCTGAGTGCATTTAGGAATTGCTTTGAAATACTTAGATGCATTTTGACAAGAAGAATGTTTCCAAAAATTTGAAACGCTTTTTAATAGCTTTTGTAGCTAGTGCTTTGATGACTTTATTAATGTTTTGATTTAGTTTTTTAAATTTAATTTTATTGTTTAAAATGTGTATTTACTTAAATGGTGGCCAATAGAAATAATTGAAATTATACTCGTAAATGTAAGTTTAAAAGTAATATATACAGTGAAAAATAAAATATATAAATGAGGATGAAATATCTGTTCCAATAGCGGTGAGTTCATCACAGTTTTAGAGTTTGATTAAAAACCACGAAATATTTCGGAAAATTATAATCGTCGAAACGTATTTATTTACAAAAAATTTAAGAAATATGATTTCCTCACTATAATGTTCTTTGAGTGTCACGAAAATAATATCCATATCTGGTTTAGAGTCCAATTTAGCACTACAGCCACCTATCCGGTATAGTGGTTAGTAACGCTCACTGTGGTGCCGTAATGTTTGGGCTCGAATCTCGCAAGCCATGGATGTTAGTGTGGTAATTCTTCCCTTCTTTGTGATGAGTGCTTCACGCTTCCTTCTATGTAAGTCTCCATGTGATACTTTGTGGTGCACGAGATTATATATAAATGTTAATATATATATATATATATAATATTTTATATATATATTTATATATATACATGTTTTTTATATATATTTATATATATATATATATATATATATATATATATATATATATATATATAGCACTACAATGTCTAAACTATGAATATTTAGCTCATTTTGTACCTTTACAAAAGTGATTGATTGAATATTAACGTCGCACTGTTCAGCTACACGAGGGCTTTTGGCGACGAACCACATAATTTTGAACCATGGTCAAGTGACGTGGACGACACCTGAGCGGGCACCCCTCTCCTAACTACCACACCATACCAACGGGAGGACGTTTCAGCTCTTGACAGATTTAACGTGCATCGCTGCCCCACACGGCGGGTCTTTAGTGGTACTGGGCTCGAACTCGTGACAAGGCAAGCCACGGTCCGATACCTATACCACTCGGCTACCGCGGCCACTTTACAAAAGTGAACAAAGTACATAACATTAATAATTCATTTTTTGGGAGTTAAGAATTATTATAGACAGGGACATTCTGTTATGAAGAAGCTGTATTCATGTATAAATGTGAACTTCTAAGACACGTTTCAGATGTCTTGAAAGTGGGAGGGGATTAGAACACATCTTTGGTAACGTTACATGAAAAATGTAATGAGGTTGCAACTCAGATTCACAAAAAGAATGATTTCATTGAAATTGTTCAGTGTGTGGTGTGTCAGTGAATGGAACACGACAACAAAGAAGGCTTTTATCTTTAAGGTATTCGACTACGTTCCGGAACCAGATTTTAAAAAGCGTTTGGGTATATTTCATGATATTTAGAAGTCACTAGATTAGAATACATTTTACAATTGTTGTAGGACATTATGACAAAAAATTATTTAAATACAATATTTTTTTCAAAATTAGCTTAGAATAACCTTTTTCCAAATGTTCTCCTTTTGCAAAAATGCTTCTATTGTATTAATTTTTTTGCCTGTATACAGCCTCAGACCTCTGACAGAGGCTCAACTATGGTTTTTTTGAAAATTCACATTATTTTCAGGTAAAAACCTTTGAAAAAAATTTTTTGGGGTATTTTCTTAAAATTTCCTTCGTTTTTGCGGATCCGTTTCAGTTAGGGGTTTAAAATTCGTTGGCCTTGGAGGTCGGGAGCTGATTGGGGTTCGGGTTTACCCGTTGATCCTTACCCGGGACTGTATCACTATATTCTGGTATCTGAGAAGCGCCGGCCCGGTATTTGCCCGATAGGACACTCCTCCTTTTTGGGCTCTGGTGGGGGGAGGGCCCCCCAAAAAGTTGTATACGTGTTCTTTTGGGGGTCCAAAGGGTACTGGGGGCCTTTTTCCCCAAACCTGTCGATCAAAAATTTTAAAAAGTAAGATTTTGTTGATCCTTCCCAACCGCAAAAAAACCCTTTGCCATTCATAAGCACTTATTTGGAAGGTGGAGAACCCAAATCTGTGAAAATTTAAATCCGGGGATCTTCTGATAGAAACTGTCCGCCTTACAAACAAAGTCTTTTCTTCTCGCAAACACTTTTCTCGATTCTCCCGTAAACATTAATCCTCACAAATCGCTCAATACTTCTCGCGGTGTCATTTCTGAACCCGACTTGTTGAGCACTCCTGAATCAGAAATACTTGAAGGATTCTGATCAGGGTGTGATTCAATTCAAGAGAATTACAATAAAAAAAGATGCTACCATTATTCCTACTAAACACTTAATATTAACATTCAATAGCCCGAAACTTCCACCCCCAATAAAAGTGCCGGGTACCTAAATTGCAAAATTCGCCCATACATTCCGAATCCTCTGCGATGTTTCAATTGCCAGAGGTTCGGGCATTCACAAACATCCTGTCGTGGACAACTTACTTGCTCTAGATGTGCATCTGTCGGACCTACTTCCACAGATTGCAGTCTACAGCCTAAATGTATTAACTGTTATCAACCCCATACTGCTGATTCAAAACTTTGCCCGAAGTGGAAAAACGAAAAGCAAATTCAGGAAATCAAAACTAATAAAAATATAACATATGTAGAAGCCCGAAAACTAATAGTGCAACAGTTAGTCTAAACCTATGCCAAGGCTGCAAAACCCTCAAAAGTAAACAATTCTACCCAAACAGATGAAAATATTACTAAAATCAAGTGCCCACCTTTACAATTACTTCCAACTCTATCATCCGTACCTCAACCAAATGCATCTCCTTCAATTCCTTCAGTTTCCACTTCGTCGTCTACCACTCAAATAAACCTCTTGCCTTCCGCATCTTCATTAAAACGAACCACAAAATCTCGATTACCTGAACCCATTTCTGCTTCTGCCCCTGACAATAGCCTGAATACCTCTGCTTCATCTTTATCAACTGAAACGAACCCAGTTCCTACAACTTCTAATAAATTCGCCGCACTTTCAAGTTCAACCATCAGTTCCCTTATCAGAGTCTGAAACTACTACACCCAATAGCGAAATTACTAATACATCTAAAATCCCACAGAATGTTAAACAGAATTAAAAAAATAGACGAAAACGCCCCAAAGCACAGAAACCAGTAATTGAAATAAAAAAGGCCCCACATAAAAACCCCGGGGAAAGTCAGCACTCGGAGTATACTACTGATGACGAAAATGCTTATGTATGACGTGGAGGAGGAACTTGAGCCAGATCCTACGGATAAATCCACCATAAAAAATGTTTGATAAACAATCCTGAGACAATTATTTACGCGCGTTAATACTAAACCGATTCAGGAAAAATAAAAGCTATTGTTTTGATAACTTGTATTGTCTAACTTTGTTTTAAACTAACATGTTCCATTCATCTTTTTCTGTTTTTATTTTAAGATATAGTCTGACTTGGTGGGGAACTCCTCACCAAATTTTTTCTTTAATTACTTGAAAACGGTTTTATGTGATTTGAAATTTTAACTTTTTAAAACTGTATTGTCATTATTTTTAAATATTTTTTTAACAAATGTTTGGCGCAGCGTAGTCAAAATTGGCTCTTGCGCCATAAGACCCTACACTCACTCACCCCCCTTCCCATTGATCTATGCTCCATTTTCAAAGATCTCTGCGTCATTTTAAACAGACTCTCCTGTTCGCAGAATTGAGAGGAACGATAACAACAGGTCTTCTTACAAACAGCCCTCTCGTATATGAAGTTTTCTAGTAACAGTAACACCATGAACTTCGGGTTCCTGTGGCCGCATACCACTCACTAGAGAGCTAAGAAGCTGTAGCATCCCTATTATGCCTCATTTAAAGAACAAATGACGATTTTATCTAGTCGCCGTGACTATTAGACGATCTCGCACAGACTCTCTCAACGGGTCCAGTTTTCTGAAACTGTTTCCATGAGTTGAACACGACAGTGGGTGTTAAATTGAATTCTTTACAAGTCTGGATTTGAGACTGGCCTAGTTCTAGCCTACCCACAATTCGTCACCTCATTCTATCCTCTAAAAAATTAGGGGGTTACTCCCTTTTCACTGTTTGATGTTTGATTTAACCAATAGCTGAAAAAAAAAAAACCCCAAAGTTTTTGGGGGGAAAATTGTGTTGGAATAAAATTTTTTGGGTTCGCTTTGTTATAATCATGTTCCCCCAACCCCAATATATATACGTTTACTTTTTGCCCTGAAATTTTTTTTTAAAGCGAATTTTTAAAATTTTTTCACATTTCTGAAATTTTGGGAAAAAAAAAGGAAATTTCTTAACCCGCGGGCCCCGGTTTCCCCTTGAATCCCCAAAACCCTTTTTATTGGGCGGAAAGTCATTCAATACATTTTTTCGAGGGGTTTTGTCAACCAGAAAATTTTTCCCCAAACTGTGGAGGCCCCCCCGGGGGGTACTATATTTGAATATCAAAAAAAAAATTTTTTAAAAAAATTAATTTAAAAATAAACAAAAAAAAATAAAAACTTTTTTGATAAATAAAATTTTCACACTTTTACACTGATATAATACACTTAAAAAAAGTATCAGTACTGTACAATGTATTTTTATTTTTTTTTAACTTTAAAACGGGGAGGGAACCCCAAAAATTCTTTTTGGGATCGAGACCTGGTTTTTAAGCCCTTTTTTAAGGGTTTTTTTATAATTTCCCCTTTAAAATGGCCCAGTAAATTTGGAGAAAAACAGGTTTCAAATTCATGCTTGTTTAAAAAAAAAATTTTTTTTGAAGGTTCAATTTTGATTTTTTAAACCCCTTTTTTTCTATGCTGGGGGGGTTGGGGTTTTTGATTCCACGCGATCAACTTTTTTTTTTCCCAATTCATTTAATTTTTTTTTTTAAAATTAAATTTATTTATATAAAAGGTTTTTAAATTTTAAAATGAATATTTTTTTTAATTATTTTCATTTTAAAAAAAATTTTTTTTAAATATTTAAAAAAACCCCAAAATTTTTTACAAAATAAAATTTTTAAAAATTTAATTAATTTTTAAAAAATTTTTAAATTTTTTAAAAATTTTTAAAAAATTATTATTTTAAAAAATTAAAACAGTTAAAAAAGAAAAAATTTAAAAATAATTATTAATAAAATTTTTTTAAAAATTTAAAAATTACAAATTAAATTTTTATTAAAATTAATTTATAACACATACTAATTTTAATCAATTTTTTTTTAAATTTATTTTATTACAAAGCATTAGTATTAAAAAGGAAATAAAATTAATTTATTAAAATTTGTTATTCTTTTTAAATTAAAAAATTTTTTTTAATTTTTAAAATTAGGATTTTTTTGGAAATTTTAAAAATTTTTATTTGAAATTTTTAAAATGAATTTTCTAAAATTAAAAAAAAACCCTTTTTGAAATTAAATAAATTTATTTAAAAGGACTTATTAAATTTTTTTAAAAAATTGTGGAAATTAAATTTAATTACATTAAAAAGACATATTTTTTTAAAATTAATTATAAAAAAATTTAAATTTTAAATAATAATAATGTATTTTATAAATTATTTTATATTATATATAATTTTTTATTTATAGTATATTGTTTTTCACATTATAAAACTATTTGAAATTTAATTTTTTTTTTTGTAGAATATCTTTTTAATATTTATTATATATTTTTTAAATAAATATTATTTATTAATATAAAATATTTTTAAAAAATTTTAAAATATAATTATTTATATATAATCAAAGTAATTTTTTTTTATAAAAATGAAAAAAAAAAAAATAAAATTTTTAAATTTTTAATAAACCTTTCATAAATAAATTTTTTAAATTTTTAAAAAATTTTAAATAAATTTAAAAAAAAAGGGATCGCTAAAATCGAAAACCCCAACCCCAAACATAAAAAAAGAACATTTACCAATACAAAACTCGTTGCGGAAAAAATTTAAAATTTTTTGTAAAAAATAAGCATGGGGAAGCCCCGATTTCTCCGAATTGACTGGCCCTTCTGAAATTACATTGAGGGTGAACACCCCCAAAAAAAGTCTACTTTTTACCAACCAGGGTTTTATTAAATTAAATTTTTGCGGCCCCCCCGGGGTTAAAACCAAAAATTATAAGTTTTTAACCCGGGGTTTTTTCCCCTTTTTGTAAATTTTTTAAAGGGTTTTTAAAATTAATTTCTAACTGCAAATTTGGGGGAAATGAAATTTGCTCCTTTGGCCCCTTTTCCCGTAGACAGGGGTATTTTTTATGTTTTTTTGGGGGGGAGAAAAAGGAATAAAAAAAAACAAAAACCCCGAAAAAGGAAACCCCGCCAAAAAACCGGTTTAAAAATCCTTTTTTTTTTTATTCCAAAAAATTTTCGGAATTTTTATGGATAGCAGTGCACAAAAAACCTTTCTTCGGAAAGGGGCGTATATATACTTTTAAATGTATTTTTGCTGGCGGGCGGGTTTTATATATTTTGGTAAGGGGGTTAAAATCCAAATTTTTTTTTGTGCAAAGTTAAAAGTTTTTTGAATTCAATACATTGTTGGTTTGTAGAAGTAGAGGGGATGAAAATGATGGGGGGGTGAAAAGTGGGTATATTAAAATTTGGAATTAAATGCCAGGGCAGGATTTCCCAAAATTTTTTTATGTTTTTGACCCAATTTTCAAAAATCATTTTCATTGCGTACTTAACCATACAATTACAAAAAGAATTCAATAGTAAAATATTTCCGGCTAAATTTTGCAATTTTAAATTTTACCTTCCATCTTATCTAGGGCCCAATTTAAAATTTTTATATAATTTTTTAAAGACTTTCCCATGGGGGCCCCGGGAATGAATAACTTGTTCGAAATCTTTGTACTGTTAAATTAATTTTTTGGGGAAAAAGATTGTCAGTACTGATACATTTATAAATTTTCATGTCAGTGTAAAAAGTTTATTTTATTTTTTTTTATTAAATGTCTTTTTTTTTGCTTCCTTCTGTAAATGTTTTTTTCAGGGGTTAATTTTGGGGAAATAAAAACCCAAAAAAATATTAAGGGATTTCTATAAAAATTTTTAAATTTTAAAACATCATAAAATTTAAAATTTTTTTTAAAAAAAACAATCAATTTGGGAAATTTAAATTTTTCTGGGAAAAAAATAGATTTATGGGAACTGAAATAGGTTATAAAAACCAAAAAATTAAAAATTTTAAAAATCTAAAAAAATACTAACCCCCCTCCAAACACTTTAGAACTTTATCTTTCTTTTGGGTCATTTTTCAACCAAAAGGGTTTTACTTTTAAAAAAAAAACCCCCTTTGGGTTTTATTTGTTTTTGAAAAATTTTAAAAACCCCCTTAAAAAATTTGTTAAAAGTTTGGGAAACCCCCTTTCCCGTGTTTTTCAATAAATTTTTGGGAAAAAATTTGTAATTTTTCCCTTTCTTTTATTCGTTTTTTAAAAATAAAAAATTAACCCCCACACACACACACACACAAATTAAATTATTTGTCCATTTTTTGCTCTACATTTCGCTGCACAAATTTCTCCGATACATGACTCATTAAACCCAAAAAATTTGCAGTATTGTTACGTGTTGGTTTTTTACCATTCAGTAGTATTGTAACGGGTATTTTTCCATTTTATTAGTATTGCCCACTATTTTTATAAAAATTTTTAAAAACTTTGAATGTTGGGTTTTTTTTAAAAAGCATTTAACAATTTCACTCTAAAGTAAATTGCGCCTAAAGGAATTATCACTTAAAACACTTTTCTCCCAAAATTTTTTTTTTAATACGTTCACAGGCCCGGCTGGGTGGCGTGGGGGTTAATCCGTCCTTGGAACTCCTAAGATTGCAGGTTTAACCTCTGCCCCGGGCCGGTGGATATTCCCGATGGGGAAAAATTCCCAAAAGTCCCCTTTGGGAAAAATTATTCTGGGGGCCCGCAAAACCAAATTCCCAATTTCAAATTCGCATCGTCATAGCTCAAATTGCTTCCCCCTTTGGGAAGGAAAAAACATCAAAAAATTGTGGTAATGTTATAACCCTTTAACCTTTATTTCCCCTACTAAAAATGATACCAACTTAGGGGAATGCACTGGGGATGAATGGGAAATACAAAATTTTTTTTTTGAAAAATAAATTCCAAAAAAAATGCCCGAAATAAATAAAAATAATTTTTATTTTTTCCATGGGAAACATCTAACATGACATTTATATTATTTTTAGGGAAAAGTTGGAAATAATTCTTTGTAGAAAAGGGGTTTTTCGGGTTTTTTAAAATTATTTTAAAACTGTTCAATTTTTTATTTTTTTTACCCCAATTTTTTTATTTTCTTAAAAAACAGAAAAGTTTTTTTTTCTCCCTTTTTGAAAAATGGGTTTGTTTATTTTAGTATAAAAGGGTTTTTAAAGATATCCAAAAAATGGCTTTTTTTTGGGGTACATTTTAAAATTTTTTTATTATCAATTTTTTAAAAATTTTTAAAATTTTTTTTCATTTTGTTTTTTAAAAATTGGTAAATTTTTCTGGGAAATTTTGGTGAAATATTGGGTATTCATTGGTATTGGACCCCGAAAAAACCTTTTTTGCGTATTATTGTGAGACATTAGAATGTTATTTTTGTAAAAAAAATCAATACATATTACTTTAAATTGTATTAGAAATTAATTTCATTGAGTCGTGAGAAAAAGATGCTTTGTATGTGTTAAAAAGTCCTCAGGCAAAATAAAAAAAAGTAAATATAACTCTCATTCGATGACTTCTTGATTCTTTGATATTCAGAATAGCAGGCCTTTCTATCAATTTTAATATCCTCAAGTTAAAAATGCGCTGTAAAAGAATTCCTACTTTTCTAGTTGGCCTAATTCAGAAAATATTCTTTTAGTAAAGTATTATCCTTATTTGTATGATTCAACAAATTAAATAATTCAAATAAACTATTTTGAATGATTTAAGAAAGGATATTAAGAGAAAAAATTAGCTTAGCGACAAATGTTTATTCTTTTAAATGTTTTTGTCAATGGCACATACAATAAATATTCGCCAAAATACATTAGCCAGAAACCAATATGTGAATGACATTAAATTATGTTAACATGACATTTTTTTAAACTTAGAATTTATTTTTCATACTATAATAATATCTTTAGTAAATTAATTTTTGAAAAGAGAATCAGTTTATGGAGTAATACTGAAAAAAAAAAAGAATTTTGCCGCAACCTTTTAATTTACCTTGCAAAAAATTTTAATATAACTTCTGAATATTTTTTAAACGATTTGACTTTTCTTAAACTTAATTGTTTTTATATCTTAAACTTTCAGTAAAAATTCCAAAAATACTTTTTTAGTTTAATTATTTCTATATTTTAAAAGAAAACATTTCTGAAAAAAAATTAACAAGTCTTAAAACTTAATAGCTGTTTTAATAATTTTTTAGAAAATATAAACTTTTAAACACATTATATGCATTTGATACGAGAAAGTTTGATAACTTTTAAAAAAAGTTTAAGGAAAACATGTAATCTTTCCAAGAGAATAAATCCCAAATGTCAAGTGTTTTGAACAAAAAAAATAATAATAACGACAGTTTTCGTCATTTATTTATGCAAGGTTAAACTTTAAAATACGTAAACAACTAAAGAAATCTGAAAAAAAAATCAACTGAGGCATTAAGACTTTTTGTACATACAAAATTTGTCGACCATGTAAAGTTCTCTTTTTCTATTTTGCAAAAAAAGTAAACAGAAAGTCAGTAGAACATTTGGTAAAAAAAAATAAAATACAATAAATGATTTAGAAATAATCATGTATTACTATAAAATATACATCATCAAACCAAAACAAAATGAACACCTCCACAATTTTCAATCAACTCGTCTGAAAGACGTAAGAGCCACGTGATTACCAGAAAATGCTATGTTACTGCTGCTGGAGAATATGTGTGTAAAATACCATTAATGCACTTAATTTTGAGAGTGAAATGAAAAGCGAATCTGAAAGAGGGGAGATTGTAATGGCCCGAAGACTCGGAAAGAGTATCTCCAAAACATCATGACTGGTAGGTGGTTTGTGTTTCAGCTTTTTAATGTTTGCCAAGGTGGATATATAACGGTGAAACCAGAAGTACACACCTGTTTCACGTCTACGCATCATAAAAAAAGGACGTCGGAAATTGTTTCACTTAGTAACGTGAAATCGACGCCACACAGTGGGTCAGTTGACAGACCAATACGATAAAGGTCCAAGTACAATTGTTTCGGAATATACAGTTTCGCCGGTGCCGTTCGATGTGGGGATGCACAGCAAACGTCCCACATGTGGGCCTCTGCTGACCAAGCATCATTGCACCAACTACGCCTGAAGTGGGCTAAAATATTGAGAATTGACCATTAATAAATGGAAGAGATTCTTAGTTGGATGAATCATTTCTATTTTATCACGTCGATGGCTATGCCATCTTCTTTAGTCAAACAGTTGCTCCATCCATATACACAGACTGTGATGGTGGTATTAAGCCTTGGAGAAAGTTAAGATGGGTGACTCTGGGATCCTTAGTTCTGGTAGAAGGGACAGTGAAATTTGTAGACTATCTGAGCGTAATTGCGAATCAGTTGCACTCGTATATAGCGTTTGTTTCCCCAACTGGAACTGGAATGTTGTAGCAGGACAGCGTCCCAAGTCAAAAGGTTAGAATTGTGTTAGAATTATTCGAGGAGCATAAACGTGAATTCCAATAAATGTACTGGTCACCTAATTCAGTGGATCTTATTCTATTAGGACGCATTTTGGTTTTCATAGATATGCACCCCAGACATCTAATACCTTTACGTCAGAATATCTATATTTTACGCAAATATTGCTTGAACAATTGGTACAACTTTTCTCCAGTCTTCTACGTAGAACTTGCGGTATCCATGCCAAAACGATCTGCAGCCATTTTGCAATCAAAAAGTGGGTGTTACGTGTTATTGAGGTGTTCATAATGTTTTGGCTCTTCAGTGTAGGCTAGCTATAATCTTAAAATAAAATTCATATTTTTGATTCGATAATATTTTATAAGAAAGGAAGATATGGAAAGTTAAGGTAAGTTCACACATAACACATAAGTTTGGGTGGACGGGGTAGCTTAATTGTTATGGTTACGAACTCGTTGCTCGAGTGTGCGAATTAAAATCAGGGTACAACTGAAGACCTGCCGGGTAAAAGAGGCCGATACACGTTAAATTTATTGAGAACCAAAGTCCTCCCGTTGGCGTAGTGTAGTGTGGTAGTTTGGAGAACGGATGACTGCTCAGATATCCTCGTCACTTGATTAAGGTGTAAAATTACGAAGCCTGTCGTCAATAGCTCTCTTGTTATTTTAAGGTGCGACGATAATATAACTCTTACACATAAGTTTGGATATAAATAACTCAAATTCCGATTTACAGTTTACGATGAAAATGTTCATCAAATAATTCAGTCCTTTTTTTTTTTTAATAAAATTGATTTTACTAAAATATTTTCAAATTATTTCTTACAACGATATCCGTTTTAGAAGTATGTTACAAATATTTGATGATGACCAAGAATTAGTCTCTATGAGAAAAGACAGAAATCCAAATAGAGTTAAACATTTTGTTATTTTGGACAAATTTAAAAGCTTATTCGCTTGTAAATTTTTAACTTATTTAAGCAGAAGATTGATCAGATTCTACTGTTATATAATAATAAGCAGGAGATTGTAATTTTGAACCAAAAACTACAAAAACAGAGGACATTTAAAGGACTTTTAACATGTAGCTAGTTGAAGGTTTTCAAAATTTGCTTTATGTATGAAAATATATACACTGAAAGGCATAGTTATTATGAACTCTCTTTCAATACAATATTGGACCAACTTTTGCCCTAAATAATGTGTAGAATTTTCTCGGTATGAAGAAGATATTCTAGGTATGTCTCGGTTGTTGTTATGTGAAATGAGGAATTTGAGACGCATTTTCAATGCTTTTAGATTGATAGTACGGGTTCCCGCTGCCAGATACCCCATTTGATTTTATCCCACACATTCTGAATTGGATTGAAATTTGGTGATTGTGCAGGCCAAGTAATCAAGTTTAAGTTTCTCTCATGCTCTTTGAACAAAGCCAACTGTATAACAGGGGACATTGATCTACAGAATGTATACATCTCTGGCAGAGTGCTTTATTAATATAACAGGCTTTACTTGACCTAAGATCTTAAATATTCTTCAGTATTCAGATGCTCTTCCACAATGATCAAAACACCCATGAAATACCAAGGAAATATCCCTCAAACAATAATATGGCTTCCACCAGCTAGAAGAGTTGTTGCAATGCAGAACGCGTACTTTCATTCCCCGTTTTCTCCTTATTTGCACCCTACCATCTACATGGTGTATTTGAAATCGTGATTCATCGGACCACATAACTCTTTTCCAATCTTCCATATTCGAATCTATGTGCTCTTTTGCGAACTGTAAACATGCTCTCATTCAAGGCTAAGAGTAAAGGTTTTCGGACTGCTCGTCGAGTATCATATCCTATATGGGAATAGGGGGAACAACTGTTAAAAGATGTTCGCGTTATTTTTTGATTATGAGCCCCCCAAAAATTTAAAGTAAGTTTCTTTGTTGATTGAACAACTTTCACAAATCTCCTTTCCGATCGAAATCGCAATAGCCTGTGATGGCCACAAACCCGACGTTGAGAACCTGGTTATTTTTACTTTGGAGTCCACTTTCTGTAAACATTAATAACTGTTGCTTTCGAACACGCCACAAGTGCAACCATTTTGCTGTAACTAGTTCTGACGCTACGAACACATACAATAGTCACGCATTCAAACATAGCCGAATCACGTGTTTTCCCTATCTTTTCACAAGCAATTTAGAAAATTAAACCCATATTTGCGTTTCCTAAAAATTATCCCCCTTTTAAAAAATTTCCCGGAGCTTATAGGGGACTCCTTTGTAAGTGTCCAGGGTCATAAAATTGGCCACTCATTGTATAAAATACCGAAAGTCAGAGTTCTAGGTTTTTTTATAAAATCGTTTACTTTTGACCCAAAAAGTAGAAAAAAACCATCGGCATTTCTTGAACCGGTTCCAGAGGTTTTTAAAAATTTTTTTCCGATTTTGAAATAAAACTTGTACTAAGATATCAGTTCGTATATGCAGGAAAATTTAAATACCCTTTTGAAAAGTTCCAAATTTGGCACAACTATTTGATCTGCTGAAACATGGTTGCGGTACTAAAAAGGGGTTTAAAAAATGTTCGAAAAAAGAATGTGTAATACTAAACAATGTTTGAAAAAAATAATATGCAGTTCAATCCAAAGTGCACACAGCTTTCCCCTTTCTCAAAAAATAATAAAAAGGAAATAAAGGTATCTTTATAAAATTTTAATTAATATTTCATATTTTTTTTTTAAAAGTTTACAATGTTTTTAAGCAACCGTTTTTTTTCCCCACATTTTTTTTTGTTATAAATTTAAATATAATCTATCTTTGCAATATATTCTTTTTTCCCCTTTTCTGTTGAACTAATAGTAATATGAGCAATATAATAAATTATATCATCTCTGTTTTACCTTATTATATTTATCAATTATTCATCCGCAAAAGTTGCAAAATGTATTTTTCGAGAGATTTTAGCTATTTATGATCAAATTATTTATAAAACATCTTTCAAATAGTTTATTTTCCACTTTAACGATCTATCCTTAGTTATTTAATGGAAAACTTAGTTATTTCATCGAATAACTAGGCAAAATATGAAATCTATTGTATACTTATGACGTATCAAGTTATTTTATGAATTACCTGGTTATCTTATGAAATAATTGAATTATACACTTAAACAGCAACATATACATATAATGAACATTGCTTTATAACAGTGCTTCTCAAACTTGCCAGACTTGTGACCCAATTTTTAATCATAATTTTCAACGCCCCCCTCCCTTCGTGCAATAACAATGTATTGAATTCAATAATAATCTTCTTTGTCGTAAAGCTATAATACGACTTTATATAATTATAAACCGTACAAACTATCAAAATCAGTATTAAACTTAACATATAATTTTATGGCATGCCCATAGGGTCAATGTTAATTTTTAAACATGTTCTTAATTTAGAACTGTTAAATTAATTATGAAAGAAAATTTCTGTGGTACTGATGCGTTTATAAGTGTGTTATATCAGTGTATATATATTATTTTTTATTATGTCAGAAAACATTATGTTTTGCTTCCTTTCAGTATAAATTAATTATTTTTCTAAAGTACCTTTAGTTTTCAACTTTTCAATAAACTCAAGTCCCTCTTGTAGAGTTAAGCCCCCAGGGCGCCCCCCACCGGCGCTTTTTTAAAGGCAAATATAGTATTTACCCAAACATTGATATAAAATTTCCCAAAAAAAAAGGGGGGATATTAAATTCAAGCTTGAAACCATAAAATAAATTAAAGTTTTAAAAAATTATTTTAAAGGGTATCCGATTTTTGGAAACCCGTGTTTTTAAAAATTAAAATGCATAATTTTAGGATATTAGTGTCCTAGATAGAATACATGCATAAAATTTTTTTGACATTATGACAAATAAAATTTTTAAAAAAATTTTAATTATTATTTTTTTTTCAAAATTTCTTTGAAAAATGCTTCAATTATTAAAATTTTCCTGTATATAGCTCAACCTCTCAAAGGGTCAACTAAATTTTTTTAAAATTACATTTCCCAGTTACCACCAATTGAAAAAATCATTGGGGTTTTTTTTTTAAAATTGACCCCTCTGTTGTCGTAAAATATGGATATACCCATTTCTGTTTTATACATATTTCCAAAATTTAGTTGAGCCTCTGTAGAGAGGTCTATCTATATACAGGCAAAAATATTATTCTAAACCCTTTTTTAAAAAGGGGAAACATTTTGGAAAAGATTATTCTGAGTTCATTTTTTTCCAAAATATTTATTTAAATAATTCTTTTTCTTGTTCTTAAACAATTATATAATTTTTTTAATCAAACACCTAGATATCATGAAAAATTTTCCATTTGGGGTTTTTCAAAATCACGGTTCCGAACATGTCGAACCTTATCATTCCGAAATAATAACACGGATGAAGTCAATATGATGATATTGTCCAAAAAAGATAAAATTAAGATGCATTGATATTTATGACAAACGATATATATATGATAGTAACTTTAATATTTAAGGAGGCACATTCTCAAATAATAACATACGAGCAGGAATACACAAAGAATCCAAATTAAATTCCTTGCTGTTTTTTTTTTTTTGTTTTTGTTTCAAATAAACCAGAAAAAAATAAAAGAGCTATTGCTTAGAGCAAAATTACATAATTAATTTTAAGGCTATTTATCTTTATTCTTATTTCCCAAATGCATAAATTACTTCATGGTTTCTTGGTAACTAAGGCACTATTACTAATAAATTTAAATGTTCAAAGTTATTTAAATTGTTTTATTTTCAAATTTCTTTTATCAAATCACAGGTGGTAATGAGGTAGCTCATATATATACTTACTAAATATTTATTATTAATATAAACTGTCATATGAATTAGAACCCCCCCCCCAAGATCAATATTTTATTGGACCATATTTAGCACGGATAATTGCTCTGTTTTTTGGGGATCAGTCTACTCTTCTGGGTGTTTTTTATCCGGGGAATGCCAGAAATGGATAGCAGCCTTTTGATCTTTAAATTGATGGAAGAAAGAGTGTGTCGTTTTTTCTTTCCATCTTCCCCCCCCTTTTTTATGGGTTAAAACGAGCTATTTTGGGCCAAGGATTTAAGTCGACTGAGGTTAGGAAAAATTTTGAAACACTTTGGCACAATGTGCTTGGGTTACGTCCATGAAATATCCGTCGTACCGGATAAAATGCAGCATTGTAGGGGGCCCTTGATCTGCCAGTATTAATATCTCCCGTTTGTTTACCTTTTTAAAAAAGGGGAAAATTTTTTTCATTGAAACCCCCCTTTCTAAAGACCCTTTGCAGTGCGGTTAGGCAAAGGATTCATGGTTTCCTGAGATTCTACCAAACAAGTTTTCAACAGGGCCAAGTATGGGATAGCGTGGGGTTCAACCGGGACGCTTCAACCCCAAGTCCAAATGTTCTTTCCTGACACCACCAAACCTTTTTGAATTTTTGGGGAAAATAGTGGATTCTCCCCCATAACCGACTATGTTTTCATCCCTCAACTCTGAGAAAGGTCGGTGAAACGTGTTAGGGGAAAACGATTTGTTCAATTAAGTACATTAAAAAACCCGTTCTGCTTCAAAATTTGCCTTAGACATGTGTTCGTTTTGGGAAAAAAGCGAACCACAGTTACGTTTTCTAATGAAGGTCTGTGGGTTCTGTTTTAAATTTTTTAAAGAAAAAACTTTTGATATTTTGGTTTAGAACCCAGTGAGATTTCCTGTCTTTGAAAAAAATCATGGACTCTGCTAAATAAGATCCTTCAACACGCCCTTTTACAAATGGTGAAATATATATCTCTTTATTTGCATTTTACTTATTCATGGAAACCCTTTGCACCCCCTTTCTTTTACTAGCATTAACTTTCTTCATAAAAGGGCATCCCTAGCATACATTCAAATGCAAATCTCAAAGGTTTCTAATTCATTGGTCAGCGCGTTTGTATATATATTTACTATACAAAAAATCATGAGAATTTTCTTTTCAGAATTTATTAGAGTTAGTTAATATTAGCTTATTTTTATTTTGGTAGTGATTATAATTAACAGTTTTTTTTACATATAGACTCTTCTATTCCATTGCACACACACACACACGTTTGCAAGAAAAAAAATACGAGATGCTAGGAAACATGCCAATGGACAGCATTACTACAATCGAACCACCCAGCTTGAAGTAGCATCTAAAACTTTGCATAAAAAGAAAGTTACGTAGCAGGTTTCTCATCCGGAAATCGAGTTTGAGTGCTAGTTGTTTGTGATGTACCGTATAAAAAGAAGGAACAGTTATCATCACGAGTCAGAATTTGATAGCGGCCGCATCATGACAAAAAGAGAAAGGCGTTGTATCATTCTTCGAATTTTTTTCTACTCTTATTTCTGGGATCCTCACGGGATTTCGTAGGATTTCGGAGGGCCATACTGAATACCATGCATGATCTTAACCTCTAACAGTCAAGAGGAAGTTCATGTTGTCAGGTCAGATTTTCAGGAACGTTTAGCTACTACGAACCGTGAGACTGGATATGGGCTTGTTTGCAGTGCGACTACGGCTTGAACTAAATTGACTGCATGCACGTAGACCAGGGCTTCTCAAACTTTCAATACTGGCACCCACCCCCCCTTTTCAATCACAATTTTTATCTCGCCCCCCTTATACATTAATAATGCACTTTGACGCTAAGGCTACAATCTTTATTATAAATTACAAATTAATAACATAAGTATTAAATTTTGTATATGTTACTTTTAAGCAAAAAAAAAATAAGTAATAGGATAATTATTATATTATTTTTCCTTTCTCTAATTTCTAAATTGGAACATATTGCAAAATGCGGTGGCTGCTTAGAAGAAAAAATATAGATATCAGCTAAATATAGAAAAAGAACTCAGAGGGTCAATTTCTAAAAAACTTTGAAAAACTTTGCTGTGCAAGACAAGCCCATGGAAGTCGCTAATACTTATTAAACTTGTTCTTAATTTAGTATCAATTAATTAGTTATAAAATACTCTGTGCAGCACACACACACAGATACATTAAAAGTATATCGGCTGAAGTACGCGCTCTTTGCACGAGTTCATTTATAAGAAAATAAAACATTATTGATATTATCGCTGAATTGTATGGAGAGTAAAGCCAAGTGCGCAACAATGTTTACAAAAATGTAAAATGATTTTTTTAAAAATGATTGCTCAAATTATAATTGGTTTTTAAACGAATTGTAATTTTAAGCCTTACAGAATTAGCATTTTGAATTTATGTTGAATAATGAACAATAACATAAAATTCCGATGAAGAATAATTGTATTATTTTTAATATTTAAAGCGAAAAGACTTCAAAATGTTTTAACCTGGGAGTAGGCGCGCTCTAGATAGTAATGTTCGAACGGGGTTATTGAGTCACCGCAATCCTTTTTTTATAATTATTTTTATAGTACACAATAAAAATCGTAATTCCAGTGAATAATTTAATTAAGAGAAAATATGCTTACCTACTTTCAAGGACTTTTCAATTTTCTTTGATAATTTTAGGAAAAAATCCAAGAAAACTGAACTAAAATGTTTCAAATGTGCGTGACCTTAAAAAAGATATAAATCACGGACACTTTTCGATAACATTACAGGAATGTTATTTGCAGGCAAAACTGTCATATTTTGTTCAAGTTATTGTAATTTTACAGTCCTTTGATGTTCGACAAATAGCATGTTGAACTTTTGCTTGCTTGTGTGTTTTTGACAAAGCAAAGTGTGTCTTCTGATACTTATGGCTTCATATTTTAGTTGATGGAGTTCTTTTGGTAGCATTTGAAAATGTTTCTTTCGTTTCCTGTTCATCGCTTTTCTCAAATGTACTTTAATATGCATTATTTTATCAGGTTCATTCCATTTTTTTTTATCAGTTTTAACATCTTTCAATAGAGATCAAAGATGCCCATTTCTTTTTTTATATATATATTCTGATCATTTACCAAACATTTACCTGCTCATCATCATGGTCATTTACCAAACCACAATAAGTCGTACAATAAGGCAATCAAAATCACTAAGTTATTAATGGGGGATGTAGCATGAACACAAAAATATTTTGGAAAAAAAGTGATCGCACTGGGAACTCAGTCAAAGCAAGTACCTTAAGATTGTAAAAAAAACGTTTGTGACTCGCAAAAAAGAGGGAGATATGTGACAAATATATTTTAGTTTACGTTAAGACTGTCAAACAGGAGAATATTGTCAGGGCCATTGGTAACAATTAAACAGTTTTACCAGAATTACCGATTTCGTGCACTCTGTGATCGGCGTAACCGTTCCCGGATTAAAAGTGTATTTAATACAGTATGGATGTTCTAAAAAATTGTGTAAAACGATTTTCATTATGCTTTATATGTTTGGGAATACTCATAAAAATAAATCTTGGCCAAGTAATAATTCAAAGGGCTCTCTGTGCTTTTCCAAAAATTATAAAAATATTTTACAAGGAAAAAAGCGCAGCAGAAATAGTTTATTTGCAACTTCCATAAATGAAAAAAACAAAACAAAAAAACATAAGAGAGCAGGGATGTAACTAACTGTACAAGTAAGTTGGAAGGTCAACCGCAGCAAATACATTCTGCTGCTTACAGCTAATGTACAATATTTCAATAATATAACAGTGATGAAGTTTTTATCTCCCTAAAATTTTTTTGATTATGGGTCTGGGTTTTGTTTTTTCTCTGAAAGAGTAATATATTAAATTTGAAAAGAAAACGTGATAAAAAAAACTCTCATCATGGGATTACGGCAAATCAAATAAAATAGTTTTTATTTGGTTATGGTATCAAAGATAGCTAATGAGGTTTTGATGTAGAAGCTTTTATTTTTGATGACGTAATATCGCAGATGATACATATAAATTATATCAGTGTAAATGTGTATTTTTTTATTATGTCAGAAAGTATTTTGTTTTACTTCATTCCAGTAAATAATTTTTTTTAATCTTTTATTTTCGATATGCTCGCGCCCCCCTCGTAGGTTTATCGCTCCCCGCCCGGGGGGCGCGCCCCACAGTTTGAGAAACACTGACGTAGACCATTATGACGGCTTCTTTTAACACTGCTGCATACAGTTTCGTGGTGGTTATGGTGTAAATAAATAAGTAACTTGATACATGTGTAGCACAAAGTTGTTTTTTAAGTTGAGTCCAAGTTTTTCGTATACCATCATGCACAACCGCTTATTCGTATCTGGAGTTACTGCGGGAAATGCACTTGGCCTGCTGGTATTTGTTCTCGTCCTACGAAACCTACAACTGGTATATTCCCATGAACATCCATTAAATACATGGCGTGAACACCTCTTGTTTGCTTCGTTGACGTTTGGGAAACCCGCCTTATATTTCTCAGGCCTTAAAGCTGGCGTCTGTTTTCTTTCTTGGAATCTTCAGAGATTCCCTTGAATAAGATAACGTAAGAAAGTTGTCGTCCGTTGTATCTTCACTTATCTAGATACAGAGGATGTTCCACGAATGCTCCCCTTTCCAGTACCCATTATTGTTTCCGATCTATTGAAAACATCTGGCCATTAGTTGTTGAGACATTAGACTTTCTGAATTGTCAAGTCACCGTGATTGATGAAATATGGCGTATTTGTGAATCAACGTAGGATGACATGCCTATATCTGTCTTCCAAATCCAGTTTGACTTTATTCCAATTAAGATTAGGACTGTTTTAGCTGTTAGAGTCTTCAGCTATATATACTACTTTCTGTCACAATTTATCCCGATGGGCTAATGTTCATGATATGCAGCGTTCAGAATGGCGGTAGAATAAGCAATTTTTTCAGACGTCTGGTCACAGTAAACCATGATACGTGTCGTATGCAACTATTGATCAATGTTGTCTGATGTCAGGTTCTGATCTTTGTTCACCGCGTTTGAATTATACACCATTCATCACGTCGATGTTTCATCTGTTGACCATGGCCAATCTGTTTTACACCTTGACCTGTCATTTGGAATGTTTCCTAAGCTCTTGAAATTACGCTTTTGTCAATTCCATTTCTTGTGCAACACTCTTTATAAAAACATGTGCTCAAGCTTGTGTCGACTATTATATCTCAAGTAAAGGTCTTCTGATGTTTTTCTGCAGCCATTATGAACGTACGGTTTAACCTTCACTTCAAGAAATTTCTGGAAATTCATCTTTTATGCATCATTTTAAGTTATATCAGTACTGATAGCGTGCATTCCCCGCTGTGGCATCCGTCTGTTTTCAAATTTTTGCCATTTGCATATGAACCATCTTTCTACTGAGCTGCCATTTCACTGTTCTAGTCGCAAAAAAGCTTTTTGAAAAATTTCATTTTTGTTTGTTTAAAAAGGCATTTTCTGCTTAAGTTTTGCATGCTAGAGTATATATACCGTTTTTTTACCATCTTTCATAGTCTAGGAACGGAATTTAGTGGGATAAAAATTACTAACGTCATACTAATTGATTTAAAATCTTATTTTTTAAACTATAACAAGAATGTTACTTAAAAATTTCTAGGTTAAATAAATCCTCCCAAAGATCCCAATAGACAAACGGTTTAGTTAACGAATTCATTTTCATCTCCACTCCGGTTTTTCAGCTGAGAGCATTAAATATTTTAAGTATATAATATTTTTTAGATGTCATTATTTAAAAAGTACTGAATAACTGCTTGATAATTATTAGATTTTCTCTTTTTTGCAGTATTCAATTTTTATGTATAACAATAAATTGCTCGTGTTACTAGAATGAAATATTACTGGTTGATCAAAAGTGGATCTTACTAAAACAGAGATGAGAGAAAAAATCTCGTATTTTTTCCCTTAAATATCCTAACAACATACAAGTCGTATTATAATGCATATTTAAATGTATCACATGCTTCGAATTCTTATTTTATTTTCCAAATATTTTTGCATTTTTAGAAATAATCATCAAAGAGATTAACCTTTGAAATGAAACAAATTTTAGCTTCAAATTTATAAAATTCACTACTTTCCTAAACTGAATTTTTCAAAACACATTTAAAACTCAATTTAGATTTTTTGTATGAAGTGCAATACATTTTTCACTCGTGCATATTGACGGATTCTCCAATAATATAAGTTAATGATATAGTTAATATAATTAGATAGATAGAGATACATAATTTCAAATTAAGGTACAAATATTATAGTTTAAATTAAATTGAATATTAAAATAAATAAAAAAAAGATAAAATATGTTAAAATAATAATATATGATAAAAGTCTATTAAATTTGAAACTTAAATTTAGTTGTTGCTTTTCAAATTTAAGTTTAATTTGTTTTTACCATCTTATTTCATTGAAATTATAAAATAAATAAACTGTTTGCATTTGGCGATGAGTTTGAAATATTTGAAACTGAATTCAAAATGATTTCAACTTTAAGCAGATTTATCAAAGCTATTTTATATCAGAAGAAATTTAGAAAATACCTGAACGTTATAAAAGGAAAAGTTGATAGCATCAATTTTGAAGAGCTACTATTATAAGTTCTTATGAAATTACTTCATTTATAACCAGTTACAATTTGTTGTAAACTATTTAAATAGCTGAATCGAAAAAAGCCTACCAGCTCTAATTATAAATGTCGCAATTTATTCCAAAATAATTTCTTTTCTTGTGTTTTTTCTTTTATCCAACGGTGATTTTTCTTTACCTTCCTGAACTCAAATCATGAAAACATCAATGCATTTTTTATATAAAGTATTTCTTGCATTTCAGACTTGGAAACTGTCTACCCTAATTTATAGTTTTCCATGTATTTGAATCTAAAGTTACGTTCTTCACAACTAAATGTATATTTTATTTTAGACAGCAACCCATGTCATGTTCTCGCTATTACAAAAAATAAGTGCAATAATTATATTCAAGCCAAAATATAGCAAATTTCTTACTAAAATGACAAAATTAAAACTGAAAAATGATTTTGGTATTTGTAAATACGTCATTGAAAATTATTTCTATTGAAATTCAATTGTATATTGAAGCATATGGCTTAGCATTTTTTTAAGCAAATAGATTCTGATATTTAAAAATTTATACAGTTATGATAAATATTAAAAAATCAGTAAGAGCGTAACTTGTTCGCTTAAAGTTTCAACTAAGAATAATTTGTGTAGATAAACATGAATGTTTTTCCCTAAATACTGTGTGAACTGAGTGCTTATAATAATTACAAATATATATAAAGTCATTAATTACAAATATATTAATGATGAGCAAAGATTAAAAATGTAAGAAAACTTGAAGCTTTGAGTGCTTAAAAGTGTTTTAGGAAAAGCAAGAAAATTATTTATTTAAAATATACATTATTTTATAAAAGAATTAAATGACAAAAACAACATTAATGTTTTATTTGATTTAGAGATGTAACTGTTTCCCTCTTGAAACATCAATAATGTTACAACTTATTTATATATGTATTGCTTTATTCAAAAATAGATGGCCATCTGTTTAAAATTATTAAAGCGTTCATAAATAGACTCTCAAAAATTTATTAAAATGAGGAAAAATTATGTAATATAAATTAAAAGTACAAACCTAATATTTTATAAAATTACCTTTATCTTTATTTAGAAAACAATTAGTTAATTGCTAAAATTACCTACATTACCTACCATTATATTTAAGAAAATGATGTCCCTTTTTAGCTTTTACGAGTTTTGTACCAAAATGCCTGCTTTTAAGGATGTCGTGTCTTCAGTCTTAAGCAACTTACATCAGTTAAAAATATTGTAAATAAAGATGCTATATACATCTTGCTCCTATGATTGAAAAAGTAGAATGACTTCCACTTTGGGAAAAGTAATTATGTAATTTAACTTTAAGTAAATCTTGAAACTAAGAAATAGAATTTCATAATTTTTATAATTTTGTCATAAGTACATAAACTAATCATTTTTTTTAATCTAAGAAATTAAAAGAAGAAACAATTAAGGTACCTGAAAACAAAATTTAGTATTTCTTTTGGTCACATTGGATGATTTATTACTAATATGCAATAGTATATACATGATAGGATCAGGGAAAAATAAAACTTTAGGTAATATTCTGTTAAAGTTAAAAAATTTATTAGCGTGGATAAAAACATGGGAAAAAAATTTCTTGCAGTACTTTAAAGTAAAAAACAACTCATAAGTGAAATTAACATATTACTCGAAACACACACACACACACAGGTAAAAATCACTTTATTTTGTAACACAAGTCTCCTGTGACGATCTTATTCAAAAAGAAATAATAATAGTTTTCTTATCCAGTACTACATACTTTTAAACATTAAAAAATATCTAGCAATGCTTAAATCTAAAATCATTGATATGGATGGAAAAAGAAAGTTATTTTGTTTGAATACCAAAAGATGAAAGGTGAATAACAAAAAAATATAAATCGTCTATCAAAAGAATGGCAGTGAAAGTATGAAGTGCTAAAAACAGAAACGAAAGCTGTAAGCATGATTTTCAAAATGCTGTCTTTCCAGATTATTTGTCGAAAAGCTTTTAGATTTAAAGCACCATATTATGTTTTTTTAGTTCCAAGATATTCTCTCAATCTTGTCGACAGAAACAATTGTGATTCTAAGCAGATTTAAGAAAATTTTCGTAGATTAGACGATCGTAAAAGAAGGAAATTCGGTTCCTCAAGTATTATTCTGACGTTATGATAAAGTAGTTACTTTTTTGCACAAAAAGGGCTATAGTTTATCCCGGAAGGAACATTGAAGTTTTTATGTGTTTTTTGACCTATGTAGGATTATGAGAGCGAACATAAAAGGGCACCGTATAAAACAGGTAAATGGCCCTCTTCGATTCTGATGATTTCTTAGAAACAACTTTTTGCATAGTAAAGAAAATCATTTTTAGAGCTTTTATCTTAGATTTTCCATCGTCATAAACATTGTTATTTCGTATCTAAGGTAAATAGCCGTTACCCGCCCGCTTTGCTGGGTATTTCATGATGTTGTGCGAAAATATATTGTTTACATATACAAATTATTGATATCTAATTCTTAGCATTAAGAATTCGATTGTATCGAAAAAAATCGTATAACTCTCGTATCTTGACTTAAAAATAATTATTTCTAAATTTGAAGTAGAATTTTCTTTTACACTCAGTACCACCTCCACAAGTTGAATTCCTCAAAACTCCTTTTCAATGGATCTCTACTCAATAAAATAAACATAATTGCCGAATATATATCTAATAGTTCAAAAACGGAATTTTTTTAATAAGCTCCAGGAACCACCTTTTAGATTTATTTCCGTAAGACTCGTTCTTAGCGGATTTCTATTCATTAAAAAACATGCATACACAATTTCATTATGACAGGTCGGGTTCGGAAATGGGAATTTTTGTATGAATACGTCTCAGGACCCCTCCCCCTTTCCACTTACTGGAGTCAATTTCAATAAATGTAATGCAAGCAGACAAAAGCGCACACAGGAATTTTTCAAGGGTGATCCGGGGTCAAAAGTTCACCATTCATGTAACTTGCTCTTTTGATTTTGTCGATTTTCGGAACAAAATACAGTGAAAAACTAATTATTGAATAAATAATTATCATTAATTAATAAAATAATCCTTAATAACAAATACTTAATTAAATTTTACGTACTATATAAGAACTATAATCAATCAAAAAAAAATCAAGGGATTTGAGGGGGAGAGTCCGGACCCCCTGGATCCCCCCTTGTGTGCGCCACAGCAAGCAGATATGCATTCAACAAAAGAAACTTGCCAACAAATTTCAAGTCTATAGGTCTAACAGTTCAAAAACAGGAATTTTTATCTGTAACGTTCCTTAACAGTTGCAACCCTCTTTGGGAGTCGACTTTCAAAAAATCCGTTCTTAGCGGACCTCTACTCCATGAAAGGAACATGCCTATCGAATTTCCAGTCCGTAGGTCCAATAGTTCTCTGTTATATCATGATGAGTCAGTCAATCAGTGAGTTAGAGTCACTTTTCTCCTTCATATACATACTGATATACTATTTATAAATAATGCCTGATCATCGCAATTTCATCATACAGTGTTTGTGATTCGAACTAATAATCAAATGTGTTATGTAAATATTCATGGAAAGTTGAAATTCATAATTTTCGAATTCTCGAAAAATGCAAAAAAATAAAGTAACAATATAACACCGATTCAAAATCCCTCAAAAGGATAACACAATAAAAACTTCTCTCAGGACAAATTATCTCAATGTTCAGTACATTTAAACAAAGTTTTTAAAAATATTTTCCTAATACATGAAAACTAAAAAAAAAACATGAACTGATAACTGGATTATACGAAAACACTATAATAAAATTATTGAAATATATTGTGAGGAACAGATTTTACAATACACAATAAGTAAAAAAAAATACTAACTGCACAAAATTTGAAGCAGAGTTAATGTTTTGTTGCTAAATTACAATGGAATTTTTAATGTTTCATATAAATATGTATCGAAGAAATATTATACCGTTTAAAAAATGTATATTTAAATTGTGTTATATTTCCATTTCTTCCCCCAACAACATTCTCTTAAAGGTATTCTTTTTATCTCCATGAGATTAATATCATTGTACAACAGCTCTTTTATTAGTGAAATCAATGCTAAATACTCCATTGATTTTTTTTGATAAATATTATGTTTAGTAATCCGTATAAGATCATTTTTTAACTATGTGTACACAAGTTTCCCTCCTTCTTTTTCAATTTATATGTATTTTATTGATGTTGTTCAAGAAGTTGTTTGTCGCTTTGAAAAAAATTTATTACATGGAATACAGTTCAGTGTTGCATTCTATTGTAGTTGTGGCATGTTATTAATATAACGTAACCATGAAAATTAACATTTATCAAAATTCTTTTCAGAAATTAAGCTGTTAAAATCACATTTCCATTTTAGAATTGGACTGAAAAGACAATTAACGCTTTTTAAATTTTTCTATGGAAAATTTAAGTTGTGTAAAGATTTTTCTTTTTTAAGTTTGTTGGGTATATTCCCTCAAATATATTCTTATATAACTGAGTTTTCTCCAGTTTACTTATTTATAAAATAATTTTAATATTCAAAAAAATTGAAAATATTTAAATTTATAAAATGCTGACTAGTCAACCATTTTGTTTGAAATTCATATACCGAGGAAAACTCTTAATTTAATCCAGTTGTATTATTATCATCACTGGAACAATTAGACAACATATACAAGTTATGTTCAAAAATTATCCAACCTTTAACCAGACAAAATTAGTTAGTTCATGGGATTGGGATTCTCATCCCCTTCAAAATATGACCCCTGCGCCTCTACACACTTAGCCCAGAGTTTCTGCCACTGCTGAAGACAATTGTGGAAGTCAACTTTTGGAATGCTATTCTACCCATTAATCGTGTTTAGCATTATCTCATCCCTACACTGAAAATTGGATCCTTTGAAAGGCATTTTCATTTTCGGGAACAGCCAGAAATCTCAAGAGCCTTGTCTGAAGAGTAGAGAATTGTAGCTAAAATAGAGTTAAGTTACCATTCACTCACTGGAGAGTAGAGAGGCTAGAAAACGACTGGAATTCCATACTTCGTCAAGAATGTCTGAATCAGGTGTGGTGAATGCAGCGGCCCATTGTTATGATGCAACTGGAATGTTTTCGTCATCCATAGGTGTGGTCTTTTGCGCCAAACTGTTTCTCGGAGTAGGCGAAGAACTTGTAGATAGTATTATTTTGTTACCGTTTGTCCTTTTGTAAGGGCCGTTTTAAATCTCTCAGGCTCCCAAGACACTTCAAATTGTTACTCCCCCAACTATTTTCAGAGCACCCCTCCCCCTCTTTCAGCTTTTACCGTGTCAGTTTTGGTTCGCGAGGAATTTTCCCTTAATTCTCTTATTCTTTTCCCTTTCTTCCTTTTTGTTGTTTGGAGAATTTCCTTTATCCACCACCTATATGAACCCACCATGTCCTGCACTGGCAACTGCCAGGAAAGGATAGTGGCATGGTTTGGTCACTCATGTTTGGCGACTTTACGAAGTTACGGATCACTAACCCACCCTTCTGAAAATTAGTACAGTAACTTAATCAAAATGGTTTGTTATTACAATATAGAGTATACATTATTGTATGAACTGATTTCAACTTTTAATTATCATCATTTTTATCTCTTATTGCTTTACTATCTTCTACTTTTAGATATCCTTATTCTTCGTTGAGTCTACTGTCATTGAACTATATTTCAACAAAGATTTTCTTCGAGTTTTGATCATATCAAAATCATTAATAATATAAGTGTTATCAATTTCCATGCCAATAACATTTCGAGTGCATAGTGGCATCAAACTGCTAAGATTTTCACTTTCCACAATAGATCTAATTTCAGTCTTTACTCTCTAAAGAGCAGAAATGCTTATCTCATGACTTGCTAGGCGGTGATACATTCGCTGTAATTAAAAATGTGTTCTCTTTTTTTCGTCCTAGTGTGCCTAAACGGAAAAGTGGCCTTGCTTTTGTTGTGTATTCGTGGTGTATAATTCAAAGAATTTAGTTAAGATCCCCTTGGTTTTGTTTTTTCCCCATTCTTGCTTTTTCTGCTCTTGGGAACCGGGATGCGTCCATTGTGTTGACTGTGCTTTTGTTTCAGGATTGTACCAGTGCACATACGATTTACCTCCAGTTATGACTATATTAAAAAATCTAGGTCCAGTGTTGGTAGTGTCCAGTAAGTCCTTTGCAACTACAAGACGGAGTTATTTATGTTCCACCGAAGGAGGCAAGGGAACAAATTTCACAACAACTCTGCGATTGTTCAAATCATCACTCAAACTTGCAGAACCTGTACTGGTCTCAGCTTATTCAGCAATTTCTGGTTCGGTCCGACGTCTATCTTTCTCTATCAGATTTTCCAACTTTTCAACAACAGCTGCATTTTGAGTGGTTTGTGGCCTACCAGAACGCTGATCACTCGTCTGCGACCATGTTTGAATCGGTTAAACAAGACTACTTCAAACCGGATACTTTTTTTTAACAGAGAGTTATATTTTATTCAAAAACCTTTTGGAATTTTTTTTAAATTTCCTATTTAGATCCGAAAAAGTTAACAAAACATATAGACGTGTGTAAAAAACACATTATAAGAGCACAAGCTAAATACATGAATATAAAAACATTTAATTTATAATATTTCTTAATTCTGAATCTTCAGAAGTAGTTTGTAATAAGTTAAGTGTGAGAGTCATAGAGTCTTATACTTTATTGAGAGAGATTGCGATGCGGTGCTTCTCTAAAATTTTCCTTACAAATTCAAATTTAGTTGTTATAAAAACCCCACACTGGATTTTATTCATTCAATAAAAAATCTGAATTTCAATTGTGCAACCCAGTAATGTAATAAACTTGTTCGAGTGGCCTAAGCAAGTCGTTTCATATAATAAAAGAGAATGTAAAAAATTGCTTAGAATCAATATTTTTCTGGATTATTCTCAAGAAACCTTGAAAAGTACATTTAGAAAATTTTACTTAGCATGTCAATGTGACAGTTTTTAAATATAAAAAAGTAGGCAGCGATGTAAAATTCTTTTTCAAAGAATATTCAGAATGTTATTGTATCAGTCCACTGTGATGTGTTTCTGCATCACAAACTTTTATTACATGTCAGCAATATTTCGTAAAGTCAGAACGATGGGAGGATGTTTTTATCATTAAAAAAACGATCTTAATGACTTACTAAGTAATATTACGCAAATAAAGCATATTAAATTAATTATTTAATCTATGTGTGTAATGACCTTAGAAATCCTTCGTAACATTGGGAATGTTTTAAATCCTTGCAACCATAAAGGTTTTTAAGTTAGTATTTTATTTTGAAATACTTCATGTATCACATGAATCCCAAGAAAGTAACTATTAAAAAGGAAGTATGTTAATATCTTTTAAAGTAAAGACAATTCACGTAAAAGACAAAGCATGGTAAAGTTTCTTCATCTAAAAACCCTTTAGAGTTTCAATTAGAAATAAACACTAGCTCTTCCCTCTTGCTTACTTTAATATTAGCTGTAAGATTACTAGAATGTTTAATTAAAGAGAAATATATTGCATTCGGAATTTTGATTTTGTTGTCTTTTATAGAATTCATTCATAACAATTTTCACTAATAGTAAAGTTGATCCTTACTCTCTGTAAACCTAAATATAGTGTATGTAGGAGTATGTGTGTAAGTTCCAAGTTATGGTTTTCAAAATTAAATATAGTTTAAGAATTAAAAACTAAATAGTATAGCGTTCATTTAACAAAATATTTTTTATTCAGTATAATTCTTAGTTTTTACAAAAACATTCTAAGTAAGAAATTCATAACATTAAAGTTTGGAACGTGTGATAGTCAATAACAGTAAAATGCAATGTATCTTAATATACATATATATGTGTGTGTGTAAAACTAGGGAAGTGTATTTGCATCTAATGTTCTGTACTTTTATATAAAAAATTAATCGAAATTTGAAAGGAAAAGGATCAGGTCCTTAAAAAAATAAAGAAACTAGAATTGATGGTGCTTGTTATTACTTATTATTTACTTTAAGTTTGACTCTTAAGACAACTTCTGGTATTTTTGATATAGCCCTTACAATATGAATAAATAATATATTCTGTATCAAATATGTAGAGTCTGAAAACACATGAAAATTTGGTACGATAAAACTTAGTAATTTCGTCTTACACTATATTATTTTGAATAAATTTCTAATAAGTAATTTACTGAAATGCAACCTATTGCTCCAGCCTTGAATAATTAAAGTAAAAATAGCGTAAATGTGTTAAGTCTTTTGCAGATCTGTGTTGGAGTAAAATTTTATTTTAATTAAAATACGTTATATATATTGAAGCTGAGTGTGCTTGGAAACGGAATATTGAGTGGTTCTTTAACTAATATAAAATATAACTGTACATTTTTTCACGGTACGAGTTGCAACTTCTAAATAGAAAATGGATATAATGTGATATATCTAAGTTTTGTAAGTATTTTTCTCATATATATATATATATATATATATATATATATATATATATATATATATATATATATATATATATATATATATATATATTCATTTTCTCAGTTTTTTTAATAACAACTGTATAACGAATACAGCATGTTCTGACCAGAGTCCTCGAGTTATATGAGATTTAAATAATATTAAGAGTATAAATTTACATTAAAAAAAAACGAATGGAAAATAGTATCTGAATTTTAATACTACAAATAATCTGAAATTTACATTTTTCACATAGATCAGTATGTCCAATTTTCAGAATTTATACGGAGGAACAAATGGTACGACCGCAAAAAAATAATCTTTTTTATAAATCATTTCTTTTTAACTTTCTATTTTATGAAGAATATTTGTAATGAATAAGATATTCACAAATATTGATGAATTGAATTCGACACTCATTTGTAAGATGGTTATTTTTCTATAAAATGTATTCATTATTTTTGAAACTTAATAGCCTTATTCTATTTTATTTTGACTTATCTCTTTATACGTTGCATAAAAGTGTTTCCAATGAATTTCTTTCATTCATTTGCATTTGTAGAAACTTTCCTTAGTTTAAAACACTTATATAATTTAAAAGGTGAAAGCTGTTTAAAATTTATTTATAATTTATCAGAAATTTTCCGAACATTCAAGCATTTCGATAACAGACGCTTGTAGCTCCAGAAGTTTAAGTGGAGTAAAACTATTTATGTGTGACTTATGCTATCTATTTACTAAAATATTACTCTACATAAATTTGAAAAATCCTAGCATAGAAAACCACGTTTTGCTACTGGCACGTCGTAACCTAATGATTAATATTTAACCTTTAACTTCACATATTTCGCAAACACTTTCCTTTTTAAGTACTCGTGTTAGTTTATGGATCATCTAAAGCCGTGTTAGGACCTCTTTAAAAATTGAACGTAGCGTGACAGAGTTTTGTTTTCTAGAAAGTAATCAAAGTTATAATCTTTTAACATACATATTTTTACTAACAACAATAACCTGTAGTCAAGTTCAACCATTTAGGTATTTCGACGTAATTTACGCTTTCTTTAAGTTCTGTACTAGGGCACTTGTATCCACAATTATATAAATTAGCTTTTGAAATTAGTATTGTCAAACAAAATTTAAATTCTGCGATTTTCAGACACTTCTATAATGAGAAGGTAATTACGTGGAGTGTGCTCTGGAATGAAAATTATAAAAGGAAATTTCATGAAAGTAACAATTTGTTTACATTGAAAGGTAATTAGGAGGTGCATTACGTTTTGATACCGCAAGTATTTTACTAATTAAGATAACCATATGTCCGGTAGTTCTATATATATTAAAATAAATAAATTATTCGATAATTAGTCCTGTGTTGTATTTAAATTGAAGCAATTAAATAGGTGATTAATACTTTTGAGAAAGAATTCTGTGTTGTATTTCAGCGCTCAATGATACGCGTATATAGATTATTTTTGCTTAAAGGTATTTAATAATTAACCAAAAAGTAATGGTACTTTTAGGAAAAACTATACTTTTCAATTAATTTTATGAGCAAAATTCTCTTCTTTTTAAGAATAGTTTTACAAGCTTCCACTATATCCGCTATATGTTAAGGTATCTGACTACGTTCGGAACCGTGATTTTAAAAAAACGCATAAATGGATAATTTTCATGATATTTACTGTCACTTAGATTAGAACACATGTATAAAATTGTTTTAAGGAAATTATTACAAAAAAATTATTTAAATACAAAATTTTGGCAACAAATTAACTTAGAATAACCTTTTTTCAAAACGTTCTCCTTTTATAAGAAACGCTCCTATAATAATAATAATATTTAAAGAGAGAGAGAGAGCTGATATAAAATAAAGACCTCCAGAGAATCTGAACTAGGATTTTTGAAAAATTCACATTTCTTTCAGACTTAACAACAAATGAAATAATTATCGGTGTTTTTTTCTTAAATTTTCTCCCCTCTGCTGTAGTAAAATATGGAAAAATTCACATCTAAGTTATATATTTCACAAATTCTAGGTCAGCCTCTGTACAAAGGTCTGAGATATATACAGGCAAAATATTATTATAATAGAAGCATTTTTAATAAAAGGAGAATGCTTTGAAAATGGGTAATTTTATATTCAGTTTTTGTCAAAATATTGTAAAATAATTTTCTATTGTAATAATATTCCTAAAATAGATTTATATTTGTTTTCTAATCTAAGTGACACTAAATATCATAAATATTAGCCATTTAAAAGCTTTTGCAAAATCACTGTTCCGAACGTAGTCGGGTACCTTAAATCACATTTAAGATGGAATGATTAAAATGTACTACATAAATACGTAACATAGTTATTTATTTTTAAATCTTAAAAGAAAATATTTATTTCGTAAATGAAAGTAAGGAACTTTTTGATCATTAAAAAATTTCGAATGTAATGTTAAGAGAATAATCTTAGAATAATTTTATTTGTTCATCCCTGCACACAAAGTAAATAGCCCAAATTGTATCGGAAAAATATTCGCAAAGGTCTCCACTAGCACATGATTCTATTATATTTTATTATTTATTCTTTGGATAGCTGATCTTTTGCTCAAAAATTCAACACAAACGTTTTTTTATTATGTATTTCATTGTAAAACAATGTTGAAATACGATTATAATTTTCTTACTATACATTATTGGAAACAAGTATGATTTTTTTATTTTGAGAATTTTTGTAAAATATATATTACACAGAAAAGAGACAAAAACGAAAAAAGTCCCAAAACATTTTTTTTTAAACTTTTGATTTTTCGAAGAATTGTTAACTTCTATGATTTAAGACCAAGGAAAATATTTATGAAGAATAGCGTTTTATATAATAATAAGCTGTTTGTATTGAAAAAATCATTGAAATTTTGATTTATCTTCCTCACGCAATATTCCAATACAAAAAAAATTATTGGATTATTATATTGTAACTATTTTTTTTTAATTTACTATATTTAATGAAATGAAAATGTATATTATTTATTCTTGGGTGAATTACGCTTCAATGGAGAAAATAAACTGATCAATAAATTTATGCATTCTAATAATGCTACGAACTCATCTGACTTGATCATGTTTACTTATGTAAAGGGACTCAGTACGATTCAAAAGTTAAAAATCAGTCAAAAAATCAAATCTAATTTTTTTAGCCTAATTTTTTATATATATATATATACTTTTTTCTGTAACCGCACAAAATTTGAAAGCTCTAAACTTAAGAAACACAGAATTATGATAGTTTTTACGTTCGTTTTTATTCACAGGCCTGTGGCAAATCAAAACTTATTTATCTCAGAAAGATAAAATAACTAGTTTGGCTTCATTTAAAACGCTAAGGCTTTTTTTATGTTATGCCTAAAGCTTTGAATTTTTTTTACCTATTGCTAATAGTACAAGTAACAAAAGTTGATATGAATTTTTGAATCAAATCAGTATTTATTTTTTGAAAAATAACTGGACTCCGAATTTATACATTTTTTAAGGTTTCCAATAAGCATTCATAAAAAGAAACATTGTACGAATTCCAATCATGTTATCACAAAAACTATAAAAAAAACTTTTGTTATACATAGTTTGACGTACTTGTAAATAAAATTTTCTGCATGTGCATACATTTTTGTAGAAGTAGCATTTTAAAATCACTTCACAAATTTTAGGTTTTTTTTCTTTAAAAATTAAATGGCTAGCTTTTTATGAAATCTTGAGCACAAAATCTGTTATAAATTATATATACGCATAAGAGGCAACCAAAAATTTTGAAAAATTTAAATTAAAAATTTTTGCGTAAATCGTACCATGTCCCCTTAAATGTCAAATAGTTAGTATAAACATAATTATGTAGTACCCTATTTTCTAAAAAACACAGGATTGGTAATAGTTTGAAACTCATGTATGCTACTCATACATTTCCGTGCTTGACTTCATTATGAGTTAACTTTAAGCTTACACATATTGTACCAATATTCAAATATCTAGATATATATTATAAATGCGAAAGTTTGTGAGGATGTTTGATCATCTTTCAAAAAAAACTGAATGGTTTTAAAAATTTTTATATTAAAAACATATATAAAGAATAACACATAGGTATAATTTATAGCAAAAGCTATAATTTATAAAGATTTTGTGTTAAATGCCCCAAATATAACGATATTTGTCAAGTAAATAGGAAAAATTTGCCATCTGAAAGTTTTCTCTGCCGCAAAAACCCACGCAGCATAATTATTTTTTAGGAAAAAACCCTTTTTTTGTTTTCCCCCAAAGGGTCCCTTCAATTAACCCCCTTGATCATCATTTTTTTAAATTTTTTAACAATACATTTTAATTACACAACAGAAAATTTTTAACACCGGATATGTAGTTTCTAGTCGGCAAATATGTCATTTTTGATTTTTTATCAAATTTTTTTCTATTTTTTATTTCAACATGCAAGTGAACAATGACCTTATCTTTTGACTTTTTCTAAAATTTTTTCGGAACTTAAAAATTTTTTTCTATTTATTCCCCCAATATAATTATGTATATAATAAATATACTTTTTTTTTTAATAACCAATAAGTCGCTTATTTTCATCAATCCCAAAGAACTAATATTGCATTTTCGAAACCATTATTTTATTTTATATGTGTCTAAAAGTGGGGGTTGCTAAAAATCCCCAAAAAGCTATAAGGGTTTTTTGAAAACAAGCCATGTAATTTTGCCAGGGTAAGTGACGGGGACGACCCTGAGCTGGCATTTCCCTCTGAACTTTCCACCACCACCAAAGGGACGTTTGGGGGGTGACAGATTTAACGTCACATCCCCCCTCTACACGGGGGTTCTTCGAAAGGGTTAAACTCATGGTATGCCAGCCGGGAAGGACCTTAACAACAAAGGAACCCCGGCACAAATATAAAAAAAACGATTTTTAAAATTATTTAAAGGTATCCGATCGTTGGAACCGTGATTTTAAAAAAGGGATAAAGGGAAAATTTTCATGATAAGCGTCACCAGATTAGAATAAAGCATAAAATTGTTTTAAAAATTTTTAAAAAAAATTATTTTAAAAAAATATTTTGAAAAATTCTTTGAAAATTTTTTCAAAAATTTTTCCTTTTTTGAAAGATGCTTTATTATAATAAAATTTTTCCTGTATATAGGAAATTTTAACAGAGGCTCAACTAGAAGTTTTGAAAAATTCACATTATTTTCAAGTTACCCCAATTGAAATAATTATTGGCTTTTTTTTCTTAAAATTGCCCCTCTCTGTTGTCGTAAAATATGGATAAACCCACTTCTATTTATATTTTTAAAAAAATTCTAGTTGAGCCTCTGTAGGGAGGTCTGGGCTAAAACAGGAAAAATATTATTATAAAAAAAACATTTTCACAAAAGAACATTTGGAAAAAGATTATTCTGTTAGTTTTTGCCAAAATTTTATTTAAATAAATTTTTGTCAAAATGTCCTTCAAACAATTTTATACATGTATTCCCAATCTAAGGACGCTAAATATCATAAAAATTATCCATTTATGTGTTTTGAAAAATGGTTCCGGACGTAGTCGGATTGAAATTTTTTTCAAAATGGGAGTTCCTCTTTTTCGTTTATGAAAATGTTGGTTACATATTTTTGGGTTTATGTACTTCATTTTCGCTCAGAAAATGTTGGTTAGATTTCCATTTTTTTTTTAAAAAAATTTTTGATAAAATTTATTAGTTATTCTTTTGCATTAACAAAGATTAGGTACTGATGAAATAGCGTTTCCCTTTCTACTATGTGGTTAGTATGGGGTTATTCACAGAAAAAAAAGAACTACGTCTGCTTAAAAATTTAGATATTTATTTAATATAAAATTTCCCTTAAAATTGTCGACAAAAGAATATATCTAGTGGGGGTTAAATTGCAGAGCTAAAAAAGATACTAATTTTTTCCCAATTCTTAACTTTCAACTTGTTTATTTTTAAATTTTTGAAGCAATACGTTTTTTTTGACTTTCGATATCCAAAATTTTTATATAATATAGATCTGGTATTTTGATTTCCGTTACAGAAAAAATAAATTAATTTAAAAAAAAAACCACCCAGTAAAAAAAAAATAGATAGGAAAAATTAAACAGATATAGACCTCCGTAAAATCACACTATATTGTTAGATTACATATTTATAAATGCACATATTTATAAAAAAAATATTTTTACTTGATTCTTTTTTAACTATGTTGGTAAAAGAGAAAATTTTCCAAAATACAAATTTATTTCGTTCATTGATCATTTTAAAAAGGCATTTTCAAAATTTTAAAAATTTAAATTTTTCTTAAATAATTTCCAAATGTCATATACAAAAAAAAAAACGATATTGTTTTTAATATTACATAGATTTTTTTTTTTAAGAAGATAAGGGGCAATATTTTTTTTCCTTTAAAAAAACATTAAAATTTAAAAAAATATTTATTTAGTGCATTTCAAAATCCTGAAATTTAAATAAATATTCATTGTTGAAATGTGACAAAAATAATTTGCTTACTGGAAAAAAAATTTAAAATTATTATGATTTATTTTATTAAAGATACTTTAAATATTTTCGTACATACGGTTTAACAAAAAAAATCAACATAAATTATAAAATAAAGTTGAACATAAAAAATATATGTATAAAAAAAAACGGTAAAAAATTACCCAAGTAAAAAAAAATTAAATTTTGTTTCAGAATAAATTACATTTGTTGGTGGTTTTTTGTTATTTTTTTTTTTGCCACACGTTTGTATTCTTCGTTTGCATAAACAATTACTTATTTAACTAAGAAATATCTTTTAATCTAAATATTTAGTTTTGGAAAATAGTAAACGAAAGAGAAATCATTCTCTTTTTTTGCCTTTTTTTAGATTTTATTTACAGTTTTATTTACATGGTTTTAAAAAAAATGTTAAAAATTTAATATAAAAGGGTTTAATTTTTTATTTATCTATTAGGGTCAATCAATTTGAAAGATACTTTTAAATTAATAAAATATTAAAATAAGAAACCAGAAGGAAAATCATTTGAAACCCTTTTTTTCATTTTCGAGCAAAAAAAGAAATATAAATTTAACTGCTTTTATAATTTCTATATATGCTTATTATTAAAAGAATATAGTGTAGTATGTTTATATATATAAAAAAAAAGTATTAGGAACAGTAATAGTTTAGAAAAAATTATTTTTTATTTGAATTGAAATAAAAGAATTATGTTTAAAATCAGAATTTATATATTTTTATCATTTTTTTCCCCAAAAATTTTTTAAATTTTCCCATAGATATTCGCACTGGAAATTATTTTTTCCATAAGAAAAAGTGATTCGAGAATTATTCTTATCGAAAATTGATCTACTTTAAATATTTGCTCTATAAAAGATTTTAGAATGATCTTTTTTGTTCCCTGAATCAAAATGTGCTAATAGAGTTCCGTTAATTTATTTCCTCTCACATTTCGTTTAATTCCTGCATTTTTAGGGACAGAAAAATGCTTAGAATTTCATAATAAACTCCCAAGTTAATTTTCTGGAACTTTATTGAATGCTTTTAATCATACACATAACATGCTTTTTCTAGAGATTCACTGATTTTTACGATAATACATAGTGAAACCTAACAAGAAATAACTTTTTAAATAAAAAAAAAGGTTTTTTTCATTTATTACTTGAATTCTCCTCTTCAAAAATATTCATATCAACTAATAGGAGAAAAGCAAAAGTTTTGAACAAAGAAATGCTTTAAGAATTTCAATGAAAATAAAATGGAAGTTTTTTCTCCTAAATCTTAATATTCAAATTGCACGTGTATCTAATATTAAAAATATGAATATATTCTTTGACAATTTCTAAAAATATTCACAAATAACAGTTTATTATTATTATTATTTTGTTTTTACATAATTTGAACTGCCGTAAAAATGGCACAGGCATCTAAAATGTGAAATAATTTAAAAGACGACGTTTTAATAAATTCAAATATCATAATTTTCTCTTTCAAATTGAGAATTTGATCTATAGAATTATAGAAAACTCAATGACGCAACATACCATGGGGGGATGGGGGTGCTAAGACCAACTATGTGCATCTCAGTTTTCGTGAACTTGGGTGCTGAAATACATGAGCAGATGTTCGGGTGAGTTGGTCAGTCTGACGTTAAATGCCCTGTGTTTTAGTTCCCAAGCAAGATTGATACTCATTTATCGAATCGCTTAAGGGATGACAGGCTTAGTTGATCAGCCTGGTGTTTGAACTCTGAACCTGCGGCATGGTAGCTCAATACTCAATCACATGACGAATTGGTGCCTTAGAATTAAATTTCGCTTGCACAAAAATAAGATTTTGTTGTTTATAGGCAAAATGGTTTCTTAGAATAAATTTGACGATAGATTGAAATTTAAAGGCAGAAGCACGCTAAAACTTACAAGACTCAAGTCATTGTCACTCAATGATTAGGATTGTCTATAATGTGGGAATATATATAACTCAGGGTTAATTTAAACAATTCCCAAATTAAGTCGTAATTTCCGGATGTGTAAAATCAAGTATGATATTGCAAAAATCAATACATAATACGAAATACTTCATGTCATAAGCAAATAAAGGCTCGAAATATCTTTTCGATACTCGCTGCAGTGTCTGGAACAACAATTTCTTCAATAAATTACATAAAAACAACTACCTAAGAAAATTTGTTAGCCGTAGCAATTACTAATTTCTTCCACCCTAGTATATCGTAAAATTAAGTCTTAGTTGTATTGAGACGAAACACAACCCACGGACACAGTAAAAAATTAAGACATATTTCTTTTAA